>JANRMT010062814.1:127232343-127252096 GCA_026402145.1 Polypterus bichir lapradei | reverse complement strand
GCTGTCATATAAGTTCATGTATCTAGTTCAAGGGTGCTCAATGCGTCGATCGCAAAGGTAGTGCAGGTAGATCGCGTTGCATTCAAAAAAAATTTTTTTTTTAAAAGTTAGTCTATCATATATCCTCCCTATGGCATTTGCCACTTGATTGACATACAGGCCAGTCTGAGATCTCCTTTCTTCTAAGACACTGGTCATCCCGCACGCACGATCAAACAAACACGCGAGCTACTGCAAAACTCCGACTGTGACCTAGTTAGCCTTCCAATTTATATCGACTAAAGAAGGGATTTAAAAAAATTGTTTGGGGAGGGTATGGGCTTTATGTGTAATCAGAAGAGGATTTTTTTCTCTCACCATGTCACAATCGAAGTGCGTTTGTCTGATCTGTCAATCTATCATTGCTATTCCAAAGAAGAAAAATGTGGAAAGGCACTTTCGAACTGTTCATAAAAACTACGAAACTGACTTCCTTCTGAAAAGCGATCTGAGAAAGAGAAAAGAGAGGGAACTAAAATCGCAGTTAATCGGACAGCCATCATTTTTCACTCAGCTGAATTCAAAAGCTCGTTGACTGCATTATTCGGCTCTACTTATTTATGCGAGTCAGCCTTTTCCCACATGAAGATTATTAAATCCAAATACTGTAGTGACCATAAATGTATTGAATTGTTATTGTGCCATAAAGGTTATTCAGTTATGCAAGGTACGACAACATATATTTTATGTATAAAGTATACTCAGTGTGTGTGTAGTACGCGACACATGTTTCGCCCTGATTCTAGGCTCATCAGGCGTACACACTCGCTGCACCCCCTCTCGGGAATTGAACCTTGGACGTCAGCGCTACAGGCGAATATATATACTTTTTAATGTAGGTAGATCATTTCGACCTGGTTATTTTAAAAGTCGCTCGCAAGCCGAAAAACTGTGGGCACCCCTGATCTAGTTAGTTGTGGTAATAAGAGCGTAGAAAGCATAACTTGTCCAGCGTGCGGTCGTCCAGGTGAGACAGTATTTCGTGCAGAGTACGCCAGCTGCTGAGAAAGCACGCTTTGCCTCCACTGAAGTAGGCAGCACAGTCATCAGATACAGATACACTTGTTCTAAACAACGACCGCGCTTGCTGTTGCTGTGAAACACCGACATTTCAGCTGTTACTGATGCATCCAGTTTCTTGTCATCATTCTGTGATGGCAAGTTTCTTGGCACAGATAATGCGGATGCAACAGACTGATGCATTGCAATTTCAAGTTGCTGTTCAAAGCTGTTGTCTGACAGACGTCAATGAAGTCTTCAGTTTTCAACTATAACTCTGTTATTTCTTGATCGATTTTTACACTTTTACACGCTATATATGCGAACTTGGCCTTTCCCGGGAATGCTGGAATAAAAATTTCCGGGAATCCCGGTAAACATCTATCTAAACCGGCTTCCTGTTACAGCGGTACAATTATTATTTTTCGAAGTGCATTATTTGTATTTACATTTCTTTAATATACTCTGAGCGAACCATACCTGCCAAAGTCATCGGGACTAATGAACTTATTTGAGGTCAACAATAATAGAGGGATCCGCACAACCGCAAGACAACGCTACAAACAATTGAATGCCCGTCTATAAGATCTGAGAGTAAGAATCACTCTCACAACAGCAACGTGTTCAAACCCGGTCATTTTTAAGACTGATAAAGACACTTTTGCTTACTGGCAAGTTGACCCTAAACACTGTGATTGATGTGCCACTGTTCCAGCTAATGATCCCCAGCCTGTCTCCAGGGCTGCTTGTCAACTGCGCTGATCCCACCTCGAGCTACTCCTCTGATTTCACGTGCGGTGCGTGTGCGATTATTTGTCAATATACTTTTGTGGTTAAATGAAGAATTGGTCCCAGCCAAGTAAATCAGCTATTTGAAACGTACCATAAAAAAAATAATAAAGTTGAAAGTTGCAGTGTTACTTGGATATTTGTGATGGTCAGCGCAGTCAACTTGACTGTTTCTCACAGTTCAAAGTGGCAGTGAAATTACTGGCAGTGCCTTCATCCATTTAACAGGTTGAGCAGGTTTTAAGTCATGGAGGGGCAATGATGTGGCCACATTGCTCGCAAATAAGTGATAAAACAATTTTCTTCAAGTACAATAGATTCTAAATGATGGAGGACTATTAAAATGTTTACCTAATTAAGTATGCAAAATTATGTAAATAAATTATTTAAAAATTGGAACTGATTATGTTACACTACTGTGAAGTGAGTGGTACGGTGCTGCAGCGTTTCATGTTCCAGGTTCTCCCTATGTGGAGTTTGCGTGTTCTCCATGTATCTGTGTGAGTGTCCTCTGGGTATTCTGGTTTCCTCCCACAGTCCAAAGATATACAGATTAGATGGATTGGCAATTCTAAATTGGCCCCAGGTGTGTGTGTTTGTCCTGTGATGGACTGGCACCTTGTCCAGGAATTGTTCCTGCCTTGCACCCCTTGAATGCCTGCTCTCTGCAACACTACTCAGTGTATAGTTGGCTTGGAAAAACGAATGGATGGACACTCTGAAGTGACATAGCCTCTCAATTTATTTTCTTTAATTACTTTGTGTATTAGAACAGTACACTTATGAAGAAACAACTATGGAAGTAAAACAATTACTTTGTATACCAGATGCTGTTACTACTTATTAGGAACTTTTACTCTGAGAAAGTCTACTCTTAGTTTAGATGTTATTATAGATCACACATTATCATAATTGGATTGTATCATTTACATTTACTTATTTGGCTGACACCTTTACCAAGGTAACTTTATAACATTTCTGATACAATTGGTACGTTTCTTTTGGTTTTCCAATTGGAGCACAGGCAGGTCAGAGGACTGTGGTGTTATGGGTCCACAGCTCACTCAGCAAAGGCTGTTTTTTAAATAATCACTGCACTTGCGGCTTGGGGGGAGGGGGGTCGTGGCAAGCCTCAGGACGATCTGCGGTGTGGGCGTTTCTCACCTAGTGCACAGGTGAGGGACTGCCCACATCCGTGATTGTTCCTGTGGCTAATGTGCTGCAGCTGCTATGGCCCCCTTTTAATATAAAAGAAGCGCGAGTCGGTTAGGAGAAAGATCAGAGAGAACAAAATGGAAAGGGAGAAAGGACGGAGGTTGCAGGAAGCGTGCGCACAAGTCGGTGCAGGAGAGTGGGCGAGCGAGCGAGAGTTAGACTCGCAGGCAGCTGGACCGTGAGCCCTAGTGGGGTGTTTGGCCGACACCCGAGGGCCATAGTTAGTGGTCGCTCCCGCTGAGCATGTTTTGAAGAGCGGAAGTGACGGGAAGAAGGATGGCTGGCCGCGTTAGGCCGAGAAGGCTGCGGGAGTCGGGAGGCTTGGGCGGTAAACTCCCTGGCGTGAGCGTCCTGGTTGTCAGGGAAGCCCTGTCTCGGTCTGGAGGGAGCGGAACTGAAGCCAGGGATCGGGACGCCACCAGATCAGCAGGAATAAAGAAGGTCAGCTGCTGAGATAGCGTCTCGCCTGCTGTAAAGCCCACCCGGGATAAGCAGGTGAGACACTAGCGTAGAAGAGCACTGGGCTTGGCATTGTTTTAAAGACTGCTTCCTAGAGAACATTTTAACCTTGTTTTAATAGGATTGTTTTTTTGTACTGTTTTTAACCTCCACTTTTTTCTTTTATTGGATTATTTATTGAACTTTGAAAGCACTTCACTTTATTTGAACACTTTGTTTTGTTGACTGTTTTTAATAAAAGCACTTTTGCACATTTGTACCATTGCTATGTTGTTGCCTCCACTGTCTAGCTCATCTCTGTGACATTCTCGACGGTGTAGGGTTCAAGGAAGGGCTCCCGAACAGCGAATGGGAGTATGGAGCTGAACCCACATCGTCACATTTGGTGGCAGTGTTGGGATCCACCAGTGGTGGGATGAGCTAGCAGTGGGGCCAGAAGAGGAGACAGAGCAGCAAGCAGGATTGGTGACTGACTTTTGAAGAACCCACATACCCAAGCCAGACGAGGACATTTTTATGGACTGAGCTTTTTAAGGACATTTATTTATTAAGTGGTTTTTAACTGTCTTTTAAAGTTCTTATTCTTTTTAATGTCCTGTTTTTATGAAAGAGGGCTTGGGTTGATTTTAGTGTGAGGATTTGTTTAGTGCTTTTATTGGTTTTAGTGCAGTGTAGAGTGGCCGAGCTGTGGACCTGAGCTCCAGTTGCACTGGGTTGGCAGTGGCGTGGAGCCTTTCCGTGCAACTGGAGTCTTATGGGGGTGGACTGTGGTGTTATGGGTCCACAGCTCACTCAGCAAAGGCCATTTTTAAATAAATTATCACCGCACTCGCGGCGGCTTAGTGAGGGGGCGTGGTGTCCATAGCAAGCCACGGGGCGATCTGCGGTGTGGGTGTTTCTCACCTAGTGCACAGGTGAGGGACTGCCCACATCCGTGATTGTTCCCGTGACTAATGTGCTGCAGCTGCTATGGCCCCTTGCAATATAAAAGAAGCGCGAGTCGGTTGGCAAAAAAAGAGAACAATTCGGAGGGAAAAAGAAAAGAAGGAAACGGAGGTCGTAGCAGGAAGCAGTGAGGGGAGAGAGAGAGAGCAAGTTGGTGCAGCAGGAAGCGGCGAGCGAACGCTCGCAGGCAGCTGAAGGCAGCCTGGGTGTTTGGCCAAACCTGGGAGAAGTAGTGGTTGTGGTCGCTCACGCAGAGTTTGATTTGAAGTGCGGGAGTGATCGGAAGGTAGTGGGAGTCGGGACTTGGGACGTGGTGTCCCCAACGTGAGAGCCTTGGCCGTTAGGGGATTCCCAAGTCACTGTCAGGGGGAGCCGACCAGAGCCAAGGATCGGGAAGGCAACTTACAGTAGCAGTAGTGGCAGAAGCAGGAACAAAAGGTCAGCTGCTGAGAGAGCGTCTCGCCTGCTGTAAAGCCCAACCAGGATAAGCAGGTGAGACTCTAGCGTAGAAGAGCACCAGGCTTGGCATTGTTTTAAAGACTGCTTCCGTAAGAACGTTTTAACCTTGTTTTAAAAGGATTGTTTTTTCTATTATTCTTAACCTCCACGATTTCTTTTATTGGATTATTTATTTAATGATTCCTTTTTGAAAGCACTGCACTTTACTTGGAACACTGTTTTTGATTTGTTGTCTATTTTACTAATAGCCCTTTGCACTTTTTGAACCATCCCCTTGCTCAGTTGTTGCCTCCACTGTCTAGCTCATCTCGGTGACATTATCGACGGTGTTGGGTTCAAGGGCTCCCGAACAGCCGATGGCAGCATGGAGTCGAACCCACATCGTCACAAGGACTTGCTCATGGTCAGGCACTGTCTGTAGCCGGATTTGGACCTACAACCTCAGGGTTTGAAGTCCAAAGCCTTAACCACACTGCACCACACTGCCTGCCCAATGGCAGATAGTGGTGAAAATGGATGCATTTATTCACTCAAGTCTTTAGAGCTATGACTTGATTTGCTTAAATAAAACCAGTGACTCTACTTGACTTGTTTGATTATATCCAGCGACTCATCTCAATTTGCTTGAATGGAAGTAATCCTTATAACTTGAAACTTGAAGGTCAGGACTAAAAGCTTATCTGAGGCTTGCATGTGCATGATTTAGTCCCATCTGTGTTTCTTACCCATAAATATCTTAATAAATGTTTACCTCGGTGTACTAATGGTGTCATGACTGTGCTTGTTCTTTACTTCGCATGTGTCCCTATACTGCCTGTTCGAGTTTAACTGGATTGAATTATGCGGGGAGGTGGTTTTGCCTGTTCAGGTAAATCTGGATTCTTTTATATGAGATCAATGTGTTTTTTTTTTTTTTTTTTTATTGATTAGAATGGACCAGTCTATTAATTTACTTTCTTCACATTTTTTTTTAAATCCTAAAACAATTGATCCATGGTTTGAATATATCAATTTCTGATTACTGTATTTGTTTTTCTTGAACCACCATACTACACATCACATCTTTGTTGTTGTTTTTATGGTAACATTCATATTGTTTCATTGTTCTACTCCTCTGAGTACACTTTTGAGATCATAGTGTCTGTTTTCCTCATTCCAGCAAATTTCTTAGATAGCCATTGCTACCATTAAACAAGCTCCTTATCCTCCCCCGAAAATTCCAGATTAGGACGGGCATACATAACTTGAGGCCATTTACTCTTGCCTCTTGGGTGCTTAAAATTCTGCATTTATCCAGAAATGACTCTTCTGTCCATTCTAAGGAACACTTGGTCATACTGGGCTTGCATGTCTTTTGGGTGCAGGAGGAAAATAAGAGTATCAGAAGAAATGCCCATGCAATGGCGAACTTGTACAGACTCAAGGTGAAAGTGATGGGATGAAGTGGGCTTGTTTATGTATGTACAGTACTGTATATGATGTAACACATGGCCATATTCTGTGTCTGAAATATGTAGCAAAAGCCTGTGTATACTTATTTAATTTCTTAGACTTTTCATGAATTAAGCCCAATCATGTGAGGTACTTTTCATCATTCTAAAGATGTAATGGAATGATATTTATGTATAAAAAAAAAAACAAAAAAAAAAAAAACTGTTTTTAAGAAAATAATTAAGAACACTTAATGATTTGGATGTACATGTTAGCACATACACAAAGTGTGGAAGCACCTTCTACTTTGACTACAGCACAGTAAGCCTATTTACAGTAGACATGTGTCTGTAGTCTTAAAACCCCCGAGTTTTGTAATTTTGCGCCACTGCTTGCAGAAGACTTCAAGTTCTGTCTAGGAGGTTGTTTCTGGCGTTAATGGAGGTTTGTATGTTTTCCATGGTATGGTGGTCTTGGTTGTGGTGGATGGTTTGGAGGCGTGTGGGTCATTTTGTTTCTAAAGCTCCGTTTGAGTAAGTGTACAGATATTCAATAGGACTGAGTTTCAGGCCATTACAGGATGTTGATCTTACATTTTTTTTTTCTTGTGTGTGTTTTTCTTTCTTCTATCCACTTGTTTATTAAACTGGATGTGTGGTTTGAACCATTGTGCTGATGAAAATTGAAATTCTTTTTAATTCCTTGGTTTTGTAGTAGAACGTAGCACATCTTATGTAAAATATGATATTTAGGCTATTCCACCTCCATCCTGACCAGTGCCCCTGTACCTACTGAAATGTTGAAATGCAGCTGTTTTGTAACCTGATGTCTTTCATGACAGCAGGAACTGAGTGATGAGCTCTGTTGGCTTTTAAGCATCTCTTTGAATTAAAGTCAAAAAGTTGTACCTTTGTCTCTTCAGACCATGACACATTAATTTTCTGACTTTGTTGGACAGTTTAATGAATCTTCTTGCAGAATTATACACATTTAGGTATTATGTGAAATGGCTGCCCTGCTCCACAGCTCAGACTTTTGAAAATTTATTTAATGTAAGTGTAATATGCAGGAAGTGGCCAAATACTATAAGTTCCATTACCTTCTTTAACATTGTCATTGGCATGTCAGTTATTACCCTGATGAATTTTCACCTTCTGCATTCTTATACAGTATTTCAGAAGAATGACTGTATTTTTGCAATTTACCTCTCCAAGCATTCCATGCTTTGCTTTTGAGATTCTTTTCTAAATCTCTCCCGATCAGTAATGGTGGACTTTGTGTTGTGGTGCAAGGAGAACAACCAGTAACTCGACGTCAGTAAGACCAAAGAGCTGGTGGTGGACTTCCGGTGTCCCAAGAAGCCTCTGAGACCTGTCACCATTCAGGGGAGGATGTGGAAGTGGTGCAGAGCTACAAGTACCTGGGGGTTCACACAAATGGCAAACTGGACTGGTCTGGTAACACAGAGCAAATTGTACTAGTATTTGCCAAGGAAATTCTGGTCTTTTGATGTGTGTAGCAAGCTGCTGGAAATGTTCTACCAGTCCATAGTAGTTAGTGTGATGTTCTATGCTGCAATCTCCTGGGGCCTCATGTATAACGGCATGCGTAGAATTCATACAAAAACATGGTCAGCTACCAAAAGTGGAAATGTGTATACGCATAAAAAAAAAAATTCAGATGCACAAAACCGTGTGTAAGCCAACTTCCATGCACTACCGCTCCATAAATCTGAGTCCGCGTGAAATGTAATGCACGTGTACATGCCTACTGCTCCACTCTGACTCCTCCCAGAATTTCACCCCTTTGAATATACAAATCAATATAAATAGGCCCTTATGTTCAGTGATTTTCAAAAACACAATGGCAAAAGCACGGGAGGAAAAAAAAAAAAAAAACTTCAGTGAATGTGAAATGGAGGTCCTACTAAGTGAAGTAGAGGCATGGAAAAACATACTATTTGGTGGCTTAAGCAGGTGATTAAGCAATAAAAGGAAATTGATGGAGTGGCACAGTGTGGCAGATACACTGAATAGTTCACACAGAGCCTGAAATAAAAAAAGATATGGTCAGACATCAAAGTCTCCGTGAAAAGGAGAGTCGTAGCCAACCACTGGAGGAGGTAGCGAACTCCTGGGGCGAACGCTGTTTGAGCAACGAGTTGCTGCAATTATTGGCGACACACGTGTTTCCAACATTTTACCAGTGGGACGGGGGAGATTCTGACATTACTGTGGGTGACAGTGAGTTGTAATTTCTTTTTTGCTTACTGTTATCCATACTCGTGTAAATAATTTGCATGTGTAATAAGACAAACAAGCAGACAGCAGATGCAGTATTAATTGCAGTTTATTCCATTCCAGCCAATATTAAAAAAGATGACCCCCATGCCAAGGACATGGCTCAAGGGATGATGCTGCTGGCTGCTCACACACACCCCGCCTCAGAAACTGCTAGGCGATCATCTGGCCATGTGCTAACGGATGCTGTTCTAGAATCACAAAATGCATTAGTGGGTGCAGTAAGAGCTGTATCCAATGAACTATGGAATATAAAGGCCATTCCATGCACCATTATATTATTACAGATTGATTACAATCGGGTGCCTTACATTTATAAGCGATATGTTGTTAATTTTGGTGTACTGTATTTAATGGAGATGGCGTCTTGGGATGTGAATCTAAAAAAGAAAGGGAGACCACACAGAAACAGTAGCAATGCTTTGATGCTGGGTGCTGCCAGTTTTCAGAACAGAGCAGAAACATGCATACGCCTGATTTGAAGCTGCTGTGAAAATGTGTAGTTTACTTTACTTTTTTTACATTGTGATTTCAGTGTAGAAATGGGCGAATGTAGCATTTTTGTGAGTACACACTGTTTATACATGAGGTCCCTGGGGAGGCAATTTGAGCTCAAAAGAAGCACAGTTCCAGAACAAACATATCAGGAAACCCTGCTCCATCACAGGGTGATCCCTGGGCAAACTGTAAGCTGTTGTGGGGGAAAAAAGATGATGGTAAAATTGGATGTCATTATGAAAAATTCCCTCCAGGTGGTGCTCTTATAACACTTTTTGCTACAGGTTCATTCCACAACATTCCTCTGAGGGTCATTTCTGTCCACTGCTATCAGGCAATACAATGCTTCTTCCTAGCATACTGCATTAAGTTCATTTTAAAATATCTGCACCATATATGTTTATTTTTATTCATCTATTGGCTACTTTATCTGTCTTGTGAGTCTGTATCCTTGTTTTTTATGTTTCTGCTGCTGAATCCATCAGAATTTTCCCTTGGGATTAATAAAGTTTATCTAATCTAATTTGTATGGTTTAACAATATCATCATCATCATCATCATCATCATCATCATCATCATCATCATATATATACTGTGAACTATGGTTATCTAACTGTGAAACTAATAAACCTTAAGATAATTTTTTTAGGAGAAGCCTTTTCATTTATTTATTTATTTGAACCATCTAGTTTCCCTTCGGAATGTGATTTGCTAAATCTGAGCAAAGTACAAGTACCATTATAAAAGGTTTGTATGCATGTGTAACCAAAGCTTGGAGAGGTGATTTTACTAAAGGTTAAAAGTCTGGTTTCATTTCAGCCTTTACATCCAGAACATCTGAAATTTCACAGATGGTGTGTTGTATGTATGTATGTATGTATGTATGTATGTATGTATGTATGTATGTAGCTGGAGATCCTCATTACCTGTCCGTAACCCCCCAAGATTATTACTTTAATGAATATGTTTACCTACAGGCGCCCAAGGCAAATCTGTGGTGCAGGCCCTGCTGAGTGATGGTTCTTTTAAAGTTCGTGCTGTGACTCGAGATCCCACAAAGGAAGTGGCACAGAAGATGGTGAGCCAAGGAGTTGAAGTTGTTAAGGGTGACTTTGATAAAGAAGGAGACATTAAGGCTGCAATGCAGGGAGCATATGGTTGCTTTTTTGTCACTAATTTTATTGAACATCAGCAGAAGGCCTTAGAAGTAAAACAGGTATGTAGGTTTCTCTGGCTACATTTATGTACTGTAGTATTTCTTTCATTTTTTATTTTGTATATGTAATTAAAGGTGATAGCTATTAAGTTGTTTTTTTTATATGGAAATTGTAACCAACTTGTATTTTGTTTTTAGCTTTTACTTGTGGAAATCAATTTTGGACCCTTGTACTGTAACATTTGATCCCAAACAGAGTCCAGACAGATGTTACTCGATTATGTTGACCTCTTTTGTAAGTCGCTTTAGATAAAAAGCACCTGCTAAGCAAATAGATGAAAATGTAAAGGTTGAAAGTGGAGTCGACCCTACACTGGCAACAGATAATACTAGGCAGCATCAAGGTGTAAAGTTTAATAACATATAATTGAATGAGATCAACATTGCCATATAAAGCAATTTTTATTTTTACAAGGCAGAGTGGTAGGAATAGAGTTTCTAAGGGAAACTCATGAACATGGTACATCCACGCAGGGAGCAATACTGGGCCAACTGCTCTGAGTTTACAAAATTCACCACTGAATTATGTACAACCTTTATAAAGTAAACATAATTTAATAATCCTAAACATAAGGGATTATTGAAAATCAATCTATGTTTATATCGAACTGGTCTCTATGGGGTGATATACTGAATAATGCTTAAATAGTGCAGGACAAAAACAACCAGTATGTCAGTTTTGTTTTTTTTTTTTTTTTTTTATATAGCTGGTAATGTCTATCTAATAGATTCTGACATTTTTTTTATTATTTTATTGAATTTATTAAAATCAAATAACACTCCACACACAACTTGAGTTTTACAAAAAGAAAAAGGTTTGAAACAAATCAACCCCCACCCCTGAGAAAGAGAGCTAGGCCAGCAATGTAAAACTTTATCCTAGTAAAGACAAATGAATAGATAAAATAATAAATGAATAAAGATAAATAACCTGTTTCCTCAATTTAAATGCTTATTCTAAAATGTTATTGATTAGATCCTGCCAAGTTTTGAAAAAGGTTTGTACAGATCCTCGAAGTATGAATTTGATTTTTTCCAGTTTCAAATGGTATATAACATCAGTTACCCACTGACTTAGAATAGGAGAGCTAGGATTCTTCCAGTTGAGCAAGATAAGTTTATGTGCCAATAGTGTAGTAAAGGCAATCCAAGTTTGTTTGTCCTTCTCCACTTTAAGCCCATCTGGAAGTACACCAAACACAGTTGTTAGTAGATTAGGAGAGATTGTGACACAAAGGCTGTCTGAAAGGCATTTAAAGATTTTGGTCCAAAATGATGTTAATTTGGTACGGGCCCAAAACGTGACCCAGTGAGGCCGGAGCTTGATTGCAGCATTTGCAGGTTGGCTCTTGCCCTGGAAACATTTTGGACAAATTTAAATGAGAGAGATGCACTCGATATATAATATTAAGTTGAATAATTCAATGCTTTGTGCATATGGAGCTCGAATAAATTTTGTGCATTGCTACTTTCCACTTCTTTTCTGAAATATTGAGTAAGAGATCCTGATATTTTTACCTTATATACACATTGGAGTTTTGAATGCTAGTTCTCGATATTGGAGTTAAAAGAAAACAGAAATAGTCTTGGACCACACAATTTAATTTTTATAATGTGGTTCTTATTAGCATTATAATTAGCAATAGCTTTGTGTTTAAAATAATGTGCACAGTTAAGTGCCATAAATCTTGTTTTCAAAATGTCTATATAAAATATTATTACCTTTTAGATATTATTCAAACCTATTCACTTTCTCATATTTGATATGTTTAAGCCCATTGCTAACATCATTTAAATGAATTTTTCTCCCGTATCGGCCATTGCTCCATACCCCAGAATGATTAAGTAAAATCAGGATCTTAGACACTTTTTTGGAAATTTATTAAAAATAAAAGAACTATCACTTTGACACAGGTATTAACACCCTTTACTCAGTACTTTGTTGAAGCATATTTGGGAGTGTTACTGCCATGTCCATGCTTCACTGTTAAAATATTCCACAGGTGATGAGCACTTCCTCCTGACATGTTGCTTAGATTTGAAACCAAACAGTTCTGTCCTAATTTTATCAGACCAGAAAATCTTGTGTTTTGCAGTCTGAGAGTCCTTTAGTTGTGATGGCTCAGTTTGACTAGGTGACAAGCTCTAGGAAGAATCATGGTTTTTCCAAACTAGTTCCGTGTAAGTATCACAGAGGCAATTCTGCTCCTGGGAACCTTCAAAGCTGCCTTAACTTTTTGTAGCCTTCCCCAATTTGTGCCTCGACACACTCCTGTCTCAACTCTACAGGCCATTCCTTTGACCTCATGGCTTGGTTTTTGCATTGATACGCATGGTTAGCTGTGTGACCTTATATAGACAGGTGTGTGCCTTTCTAAATCATGTGCAATCAATTTATTTGACCACATGTGGACTCCAGACATGATGTAGAACAGGTCAGGTCAGGTCGGGAAGCGTACTCTGGTACAGCACGTTGCTGCACCCACCACACAACGAAACAGCTTGGGATCCTGGTTGGCAACCCCTCAGGCAGACACGCAGTCCAGTCCTACCATCTGGAAATGACCCTCTATCTGCTGCATCCAGGTGTTACGTGGGTGTCCTCTTGACCTGGTCCAGCCACTCGGATTCTCAATAATGAGGATCTTACGAGCTGGTTCTCCCTTGGGGAATTGCACCACATGGCGTAGTGCTGTAATTGACGCACCCTTACATGTGCCTCATTGAGTAACCACTCATTCAACACAAAGTCAAACCAGTACCCAAGGATTCTCCGAAGAGACTCCGTACAGAAGGAGTCCAGTCTTTGTCTCAGGATACTGGATAGCGTCCATGTCTCATGACCATATAGGAAAACAGTCTGTTTTCCTATCTTGATGTAGAACCACCTCAACAATTATTAGTAGAATGGGATGAATCTGAGCCACAGTTCAAGTGTGACACTAAAAGGCCTTAGTACTTGTGTCAATGAAATATTTCAGTTTTCATTTAAAAAAAAATAAATAAATTGCAAAATTACTTAAATCCATGTTTTGGCTTTGTCATTGAGGGGTATTGAGTGTTGCTTGATGAGTGGAAAAAATGAGTTTAAATGATTTTAGTACAAGATTGCAACATAACATCTGACAAAAGTGATGGGGTATGAATACTTTCTGAATGCACTGTTTCTCTGTTTATATATCGCATTTTGCTTTATTGACTCTCTTTTGTGTATTTAATTATATAATACTATGCTAATATGTACAGTGCACTGTGCTTATGCTTTGAATGGAACTGCAGTTGTATTTGTGCACTGGGAAGTGGTTGCAGTTAAACCTCTTTGAGTTCCTGTGAGCTACTGGAAATATTTAAATTGCTTAAGATGGATTCATATTTACTCTGACTGTGTGTCCTATCACTCCTTAAAAAAGGTAACCAATCCCTCTGCTGTTTCCTAAACTTAATCCTTGATTACTATTGAGAATTCTGGTTTTCATTTAAATAGGTTTATTAATTGAACCAATTCCTACCCGCTTAATAGAAAATTATTTTCTATTTTCTAGTTTGAATATAGTTTACATTTGAATTTAGTATTCTATTTTAAGGGACTTTTTTTTATTTATTTATTTATTTTTTTTATTTGTAACAACTTTTTGATTATGAGTGCGTAGTATTAAATTAACAGCTCCTGTTAATGACACATTTTTATTTGTGCTTTTGATTAATCTTGAAGTAACCCAAATTAGTTAATGTGCTCATGCATAACTGAATTAACAACAGAATAGCACCACACTGAGTTAACCTTGGAATCCTCTTAAAAGTGGTAATTGGCTTGTGATAAATGGTCTTGTTGGGATGAAAATCAGAACACGTAGGTTTCTCCAAGACTGAGTTGTGAAGCTTTATTGTATAGGCATACGAGGTGTGGCAGAAAAGTAATGAGACTGGCAACACTGCAAGCGATCTGGCAACGCTGCGCTGTTGTCCTTGATAGAGCACGTGTATCAGTACCCTCCCATAGCTCAGTGCGAGTTTCAACTCCTTCCGTTAACTACGTGATTTTTGTGACTGCTATTAGCGAAGTTGTGCTTTTGGTTGTGCGTCATGCAAAATGGAACAGCGGAATTTGGAGCAACGTTGTGCCATTAAATTTTGTGTTAAGCTTGGAGAATCGGCAAGTGTGACATTTGAAAAGTTAAAACAGGCCTATGGGGAACATTCTTTATCCCGAGCTCAAGTTTTTCAGGGAGGCCTTCAACTTCGAAAACCAATGAAAACATCGAACGTGCGAACACTCTTGTGAGATCAGACCGTCGTTTAACATTAAGAATGTTGAGTGAACAATTAAATTTGAACAGATTTACCATTCATCAAATTTTGACTGAACATTTGCACATGCGAAAGGTCTGTTCCAAAATGGTGCCAAAAAACCTCAAAAGTGAGCAAAAGGACAATCGAAAAAACGCATTCCTGTGGTTCCCCAGCCCCCTTATTCATCTGACCTCAGTCCGTGTGACTTTTTCCTTTTTCCTAAACTGAAAAATGTCCTCAAAGGATGTCATTTCGGGACTTTAGAAAACATCCAAAAGAGTGTAACGGACATGCTGAAGACCATACCGGTTGAAGACTTCCAGCGCTGCTACCAACAGTGGGAACAACATCTCCATCGGTGTGTAGCTGCCCAAGGGAACTACTTTGAAGGGGATAACATTGATGTTTGAAAAAAATAAAAACTTTGGTAAATAAAAAATCAGTCTCATTACTTTTCTGCCACACCTCGTATGTCGGATTATCCTCACAACTGTAAACCTGTTTAATTTTATGCAAAGTCGAGATTGGTGAGAGCTCATGCTACCAGCGTTGGGTACAAATGAGTAGCTGGCTTTCTACAGGGTGTGTGTCCATTGCTGGGAATACTGACACAGTGTATAGACAGAAAGACGGAGATGATATTTTATTTGTCCCTCAGGGGAAATTACAATTTTATAGAAGCTCATAAAAATGTAAATTTAAATACTATATAATAAAAGCAAACAATAATCCCCAACTTTTATATTTAAATTGATTAAGATTTGAATAGAGTAGGTCCAACCTGTAGTGTCCATGAATGGAACATGATGATGGAAGTCTACTTCCTTATTTGAAGTCGCCAGTATTAAGAATAGTTCATCATTAAGATATTAGTAACAGTTATAGAATTTCTATGTTGTACATATAACTTTATATTGCAATATACAAACATACTTAAATATAGAGTTGCCAGTTAACTTAGCATGCCTTACTTTGGGACACCAAATGGAAAAAGGGAGTACCCAGAAAAAACATTAACACGGAGAACATGTGCAAATCCACAAACAACAGTACTTTGGGGTCTGGATTTAAACCCAGCCTCCTGGGCATAACTCTGTATGTTATTTCCTTTAACTAAATGTTTAGCTCAGGAAATGTAGGGACAGAAGCACAGGAACACTGAAGTCCAAGTGCCTAAGTGACTATGTTGCAGCATTGGTCATCATGAACATTTTCAGTTTGTAATGTAGGTTCTGAGGTTTAATTCAGCCTTAACTGAATGCTTATGCAGTTAAAGTGATACTAGTAAAAATTTGTGTGAAAATATGGGGCTATGTGGACTTAAAGCTAAATGAAAAAGGAAGTGCTTGCACAATTAACAGCTGATGGCACCCCTACTACCTACTCCTGATCTGTTTTACTCAGATTTACCAACTGTGCCTTCTGAGGAATTTTAGATTATGCAGAAGCAATGAAGCAGCAGTAATAGCCACATTTTTCTGTTGAATGTGCAGCCTCCAGTCGACCTGCTATCCAAACAAAATGAGCTTGAGCATGATTTACTTATTTATTTTTGATAGTAAAATGGTCAGACAGACAGTATGTGAAATCAAATTGACTGGGTAAGTATATAGAGAATTTAAAATAGATGGGCTGATGGGGATGCTTTATATCTTATATACAAAGTATAGGGAAAGTATTGGAATCCTCCAGAAATTTCATTTCAAGATTTTAATGAATCTCAATGTTTTAGACTTCCCTAAGTCCAAAAATACCATTTTTGGAATTATGTCTGTGTGGCTGTCTGTATGTGTATGTAAGCATGATAACGAGTACGCTTTCACTTTGGTCAACCAAATTTTGCATACAAGTATTGGGTACAAAACATAGATTTCTACCAACTTTTGGGCTATTTTCATTAACCAGAAGTGGTACTTTACCTTTTATTCATGCAGCTGCAGAGTCCGATTTATTCAACTTTACTTTTAAAATAATTGTTCAATATACTATTAATTTGATTTGTAGTTGATGGTTCTTTCATGTACATAATATAAAAATCATTGTTTTGTCGTTTACTCCTCAAATATCCATCCCCATATCTGAGGATACGAGAAAGTCTACGGGAGGCCGCTCCCGATTATTTTTTTTTTTCTTGCTGTCTTCCTTGTAGAATTAAATAGTTTTTAAATAAACTGAAAATATTGGGAAAAAAAACTTTATGGGAAGGGGCAGTTAAAACATACATAAAAGTGATTGTTAAACATAAGTGACGTCAAGTGCATGGTGTCTAAGGTGTCCTGTGGAAAAATGACTACTTGTATAAAACGGGGGTATTCACATCACATCTGGTGCAGAGCACACCACTCGGTAACAGTACATTCATACAAGTACTGGAATTAAAAATTTCATAGTGTTTAGATGTGGCATTGTTCATTTTGCAAAGGCAACTGTCAGCCTGACTACCTTCAGAG
Source organism: Polypterus bichir lapradei (assembly GCA_026402145.1). Taxonomy (NCBI): domain Eukaryota; kingdom Metazoa; phylum Chordata; class Cladistia; order Polypteriformes; family Polypteridae; genus Polypterus; species Polypterus bichir. The sequence continues at coordinate 127,235,006 of JANRMT010062814.1, read as the reverse complement.
ATAGATTTTTGCCTGTCAGAAATGTTTGACATTAGTAAGAAAGGCAAACCAGCAGAGCAGAGCATTGATTCATTAAGCTTGGCAAATAAAGCATATCATGCCAAAAGTGCAGTTTTGGTTGAGACAATGGGAGAGTGGTGGTAAGCAGATAAAGCAAATTTTAATTTCCTAATTTGAATACATGACCCAAACAGCATTTGCCAGTGGGCGAACAAGTAGTAAGTGAAATACAAGAAAAGTGTTGAAAAAAAATTATACCATTAAATACAAGTGAGAGACAATATGCAGTGACTACAACACATCTCCCTCTTTCATTCTGTCATGTGCATACAGTGCAATTAGTGTTCTTGAGTAAGAGATAATAATGGGAGGAGCCAAGGTCAACTTGCATCCTGATGTACATTGTGCAAAAGAGAAGGGGCCGGAATGAAGCTCAAGTATTCATAAGTTCATTGGACTGTGTTTTTGTTTTTGTTAATGCGCTACTTAATTGGACCTCAGTACAACTTTGGGTTGTGTATCTTACTGGTGTTTCAGAACTGTCGTGATTCTAAAAAGGCAAATATATATCTCACAATATACTTCACAATACAAATGAACACATTGTTGTAACCACAAAGAAGGCATTCATTATGTACGTGCTTTCATTTCAGATCTGTGCACTTGGATGCTGAACTTTCACAAACTTATTGCATATCTGTTAAGCATTGTTGGCCCAACCAAAATAATGGATCATTTATTCATCCATCCATCCATCCATCCATTATCCAACCCACTATATCCTAACTACAGGGTCATGGAGGTCTGCTGGAGCCAATCCCAGCCAACACAGGGTGCAAGGCAGGAAACAAACCCCTTGCAGGGTGCCAGCCCACTGCAGGGCATACACTAGGGACAATTTAGTATCTCCAATGCACCTAACCTGAATGTCTTTGGACTGTGGGAAGAAACCGGAGCACCCGGACGAAACCCATGCAGACACGGGGAGAACATGCAGACTCCACGCAGGGAGGACCCAGGAAGCGAACCCAGGTCTCCTAACTGCGAGGCAGCAGCGCTACCATTTCGCCACCGTGCCGCCCATCATTTAGTCATGTTTTCCCAAATTGCATTACTCTCTGTTAAAGCTGCTTTCTATTTATTGTCTACTTTTTCTATCTTTTCTTAACTTTGCTTTTGGCTTGGATCAGGAAGATCTCCTCCTCATTCTTCACAGGAGCCTGTAACCTAGTTGAGGAGTAAGTCAAGATCCTTACCAGAGCACCAACAGATGCACACTTCAGGCAGATCCCAAAGCAACCAGCTGTCTACAGCTGAGAGTAGGCCCTTGAAATGAGATGCTGCTCACAATAAATTCCCAAATTTACTAGCAGGTACACCCAACAGCAAAATAATTGCTGTAAACCTTGGACTGTACAAGAAGGGCAGACAAAGCCTCTTTAGGAATAAATAAAAAAAAAAACTTTTAAAGAAAATGCTCTGTAACATAAAAAATATATATAAAAGCAAAATGTAATCAATTAGCAACCAGAATCCCAATATACAATCCGAAAAGACAGGTCAGAAGCAGAGCAGTGATCAGAAATCCAGAGTATCAAATAATTGCTTAAATTCCAGAAAGCACAAAGAGCTCATACAAACCAATAGAATACAAATGAGCTGCATTTGAATGGTGGGTCGTCTCAGTCTTTGTAGGGATGGGTGTGGTCCCACCTCTTGGGGGGAACCTCCCACAAATCACAATAGACATGGCAGAACATGTGACCACAAATAGAAAGTAAACTACACAATAATGAGATATTATAAACAAAACATAAATAAATAAATACATATGAAAAACACTTTAGATTACACAAAGAAGATATAAAATTGGAACTTAAATGGAGGACAGAGAACACCATCAAACAAAACCATGATAAAAGAGCTAATCACAGTTTTAAAGGATAAGTTTATTTTTCATACTGAATTGATTTCTGCATAAACATTGCTTATATGTACTTGCCACACAAAATCGGGTTCTAAAGTTATGTGTTTTCTGTTAATTAAAAAAAAAATATCTTGCCCAAACTGTTGTTGAAAAACGTGAAAGGCATGTTTTCTTTTATTGAAACTCTGAGAACCTATTCACTATAAACTCCAGTGTGGCTATAATAAATATACAGTATACCCGGGTGGTCCAGATCTAATTATGCAGACTTTGATTTATGCGGGGACAATTCCAGTTCGGTGCAAAGACGATTCTTCATGTTGTCAGTTTGCACACTTCTCGATGGTCCAGGATTTTTTGGGGTGATTTTCTATGTAATAAATTTGAGTTATAGCATAATGAAAATTGCATAATTAGATCTGGACCCCCCCCCCTATAGATAGATAGATAGATAGAAAGATACTATGGTGTGAATAAATACCAGAATGACCAAAAAGATGAAACATTTAAAAATAAAGAAAACTTCTGATTTGGCAGTCCCAGTCACAGTGAGGCATTATTGCACAAGAGTATTGCTGTTGGTATGAAGGAGGTCTTGTCCTGTTTCTTGACACACTTCTACTGAATAATTTGTTAGTCAAAAGTCCACAATGCTGAAATGTAAGTGCAGCATTGTTCATAATGGTACTCAGTTATGTCTATTCTCTCCTTTGCTGCTGCCTTCTGGTGGTCCAGA
>JANRMT010062814.1:127141717-127232243 GCA_026402145.1 Polypterus bichir lapradei | reverse complement strand
TCATATATATATATATATATATATATATATATATATATATAATAAAATATATAAAAAAAATTCTCAACTTTAGAATGAAATCTCACATAGCAAAAGCACTCATACCATGTTTGTGAAGAAAGACGTTTGCCTTGAAAATACCATCTTATTTAACTCCACTGAATGCAGTGGCAAACTCATCCTTTGGCATGAATTGCAGTGCTATGGTGTATACTAATCCAGGATCTTACATTGGATTTGGTCATATAGTACAGTCATCTTCCTATTGCTAAATCAATTTTTCATTCATTTCCACAAGCAGAGTAAGATTTAAATGCATATATGAGCATACAATCACTTTTTGAATGAAACCCATTTTGCTGGAACACATAACTCCTTCAGTATTAATAGCAGAGAGGTGATTCTAACTAACAGGCTTTTTAGATTAACATAAGATTTTCAGTTGTGGTGGAATCACATGCCTGAAGCATGCAAATTTTTAAAACGGTATATAGTATTTCTTAAAATATAAGTAGAAAATTGTAGTGTGTAATTTGAGAATGTATTTTATGGCAGTTCAACAAGGAATTGAAACCACTTTTGATGCATCTTAATTTTCTTAAACTTGCTTTATTGTTTTCTTTACCAGTTTTTCTTGCTTTGTCTTGTAGGGTCAGACAGCTGCCAATGTGGCCAAGGCGTTGGGCATCAAGCATTTTATTTATAGTGGTCTACAAAATGTGAACAGAGAGACTGGTGGAAAGCTGCAAGTGCCACACTTTGATGGAAAAGGGGAGGTAAGAAAAGTATTTATTTTGATGTTGCTGGGAACCCTTGAAAATGCAGGCAAAAGTTAGGTGCTGTATAGGTGTAGGATTCTGTTGTATGTTTGTGTGTGTGTGTGTGTGTGTGTGTGTATGTGTATGTGTGTTAGTTGTTGAAATGGTATGCTTTCTTACAGACTTTTAATTTCTTTTATATTTAACAAATGGATGCATTCCATTCACTTCACCTTTGGGTCTCTTTTCCTGCTGATTCATGTCTTGCTGGCAACACATCAAGTCATATTGACTAGGCCACCCTATTCTCAGCCATATTTTTAGCTGTCTTGGGTTATTCCAATGTTATTTTAGGGCAGTCAAATGATATAATCCTTCCATTGTGCCATATGCCTGCCCTGTGTTATCTTCTATTGTGCCTTGGGAGACACATGCCCAAACTATGTAAACAGGGTCCCTTTGATCCAGAGAAGTAGGGTTCTTCTGCGGCTCATTAATTTTGTCCACGTTTTATTATTTTTTTTGTTCATGACCATTACTGTTTAATGGGAATGTATGCTGACTATTAAATGATAAGTGTTCCACTTCACTACCACAGTCCAATATGATTCCATAAAACTGACAGTGGTGCATTGATTTGTTCTTTAAACTTGTGATCATCTGTATCTTCGCTCATTATTACAACCCTGAGGTACCTGAACTCCTCCAGTGGAGGCAGCTGTTGGCATCACTTCCTTCAGGGAGCAAAGAGCACTCTTTAGGTAGAGGCCCGTGACCTTTCATGTGAATTTATCATTTGCAAATATCAGGGATTTAACCCTTAGGTTCCCAAACTGGATACTGCATATACCATGGCTGCACTCTGATTTGTGGTACTTTTAAAATCAAGAACAGGAGAGAAGTCAAGGCACACCACGCACACATTGAACAGATTCAGCATCAACTGTATAACCACAACTCTTAATCTGCAAATACAAACGGGAGCAACCTGGAACCACACACTTTTTTCATTTTCTTCAGGATTATTGTGCATTTAGCAGACACCAGTATTTAAGGCACCATTCAAAATCCAGATACTTTACAATTTCCACAAGTGGTGATTTAACTGACAACTTTATGGTTGAAGATCCAGTATCTTATTAACTATGACAACCCTTTTCACCATTTACCTCGACATTGTTCTCCTTCTGAACTCCAACCTGACTCCCTAAGACTGATTACCATTTTGGTGGAAAGATCCTCAAGAAATTTTGTTTTAAAGCCAAGCCAAGACAAAAATGCATATGCTTGTGCCATTTTCTGATCAGTCGGTAAAAGAATTCCAGACTTTTATTAATCTCTTTAGATAGGCCACTCAGATTCTTCAGAACTGTCCCTTAACACCGTAAAAGCCATGTTTCTCTTCTAAGACATCCCTGGTCATGTAACTGAGCCCTGGTAGTCTCCATCTTTGAAGAAACTTTAGATGTTGTTGAACAATTCCCATACCTCTGCAGCCAATTGTCCCAAAAGGCAGTTACTGTTTACTGCTGTGTTTAGCAAAATAAACTTTCTATCACCTATGGTTGTTTTGACATCTAGCATTCCTTCTAGTTACCAAGAATTAAAGGTTTTACATATTCCCAAATATAATCAAAATCTTCATGGTATAATCTAGTGGTCTCAAACTCCTGTTCTGGAGGGCCGCAGTGGCTACAGGTTTTGATTCTAACCCCTTTTTTAATTAGTGACTTGTTCTTGTTGCTAATTAACTCCTTTTGAGTTAATTTTAATTGATTTGCTCTTGAAGTCTCAAACCACTTGTTCCTTTTTCCTTAATTAGCAGCCAGACAATAATGAGATATAAAATGAGCCAAAACATGACCAGTAAACTGTGTCCTTCATACAATATCTGAAAGTAAAGAAAGATGAAGGTCTCAGGAATGCTGATCTGCTCAGGTCCACAAAACATTTTAACAGTGCTCTTAGAAAAGAGAAAATCAATAATTTCAGAAATGTATGCTATTGTACAACAAGCCATGGAATTAAAGAACAGGTTTAATTAACAGCAAGAATCGGCTCATAATTAAGCAACTGGCTGGAGTCTGAGGCCCTGAGTTAGTTGGTCTTCTTTCTGACTCACTCACTTAATGTTTAATTTCTGTTTGGGTACCATTTAAGGCCAGAAAAATGAAAGGAATAGGAGTTAATTAGTAGCAAAAACTGGTTACCAAGTAAGAAAAAGGTTAGAATGAAAACCTGCAGCCACTGAGACCCAACAGGACCGGAGTTTGAGACCACTTACATAATCTGTCTTATCAGGTCTTCAACTCTGATTTGAAACCAACGCATTCCAAGAGGTGAAGAAGACTGAGCAAGTCGAGCAGTGATTTGAAATGCAGTAATGGGAGTTTCTCATATCTGGCTAAAGATCTCACGCCACCATTACTGTTGCTTGTTTGTTATCCCAACTGATTTGTTTTTGAACATTTTCACAAGTGCACTGCTCAGTGTTTCCAGTATTTTTATTTGTTGGTATAATTTTTCATTTGCAAAGCAATTTTTCACATAATTTCTTCCCCCACTTTAAAGTGAGCTCTTAACTCTGTTTGTTTTGAATTATTGATACATATTTATTATTTATTGTTGTCATCCTGCACACTGCCTCAAGCAGCAGGATGCCTTTTACATGAAGTTGTTTTTTCTTTTCTATGTCATCTCTGTTTATTAAATGTGTTTTTCAAAGATAAAATCACTTTCAATAACAATGAATATGTTCGACATTATCTATTACAAAAAAGGTAGAAGATTTCACTGACCAGTTTAATATTCTTTGTTTTTTATTTTTCTGTGTGAAGTGAAACACTTTATTTCATTTTTTTTTATATAGGTAGAAGAGTATTTGAGAGAGATTGGTGTTCCAGCAACCAGTTTGCGTTTGCCTGCCTATTTTGAGAACTTCTTATCATTTTTTAAACCTCACAATGTCCCAAATAAAAATGTATACACAGTGGGTGAGTGTCTTAAGATTTAGTCACTTTGCTTTAGAATGCATGTGAAAAGGTGATTTTTTTGCTCATTGTTTACAGTAGCTGCATAGTAGTAAAGACTTTTATCCATTTCAAGGATAGACTTATATCTCCATTTTGAAAAGTAGACAATGTGTTCCACTAGATAGGCAGTTTCACTGAAAACCTATTAATGCGAGGTGAAGTATCCATCCAAATAATTTACTTTCTTGCTTTTCTGGTAAATAATTCATAATGTGTCTCAGTATTAAAGCTATTAATCACAAAATGTATTGGAAAATGTCCCTGAGTGTTTAACCTTGGTTTTTATGAAAGTATGTTTGTGTTGTGAGGCATTGAAATGTGCTTACTGTAGATAGGCTGAAGCAGGGTAGAGAGCAAACAGCAAGAAATCTCATGTACTGAAGATGTCTATTTAAAAATAAAAGAATATAATTTCTTATTAGTTAAAGTGAATTGACAGATAAAATCTAGATTTAAATTAGATTTTATCTTATCCAAATTGTGTACTGGGAGAATTTCATTGTGATTACTGAGAGAAATAGTTCCGACTGTGTGACTTGAACTTATTTTGAACTTATTCAAAATGTAATTTGTATGCAAAAATGTTTAAACTATACACATAAAAAGTGCATTTTTTGTTTTAATTTATATACAATTGGAAGAATCGCATAACAGCATAGGCTAAGGTACCAGCATGTAGTCCTATTTATTGCTACGATGGCAAAGGAAAAGAAAGAAAAGATGTTGCGATCAAAGTAAGCCGCTTCAGTGGTCTCTTTAAGACTGACTCCATTTTGGAAAACAGGCTGTTGTGTAAAGAATGGTAACTGAGAATTGGCTATGGATGCAGAGTTGGAGTCCGTTCAGGGCCGTCTTAACGCATGGACAAACTGGGCAGTTCCCTGGTGGCCCTACGAGCATAGGGGCCCCATGCTAATCAATGCAGAGTTGTTGTGACTTGCTGAGTGGTTGTGTAGTGACCCCAGTGCACTGCTTTGCTCGGAGCCTATAATGCTGTTAAAACGGCCCAGAGTCCTTTCACTCTTTTTTTTTTTTTTTTTTTATAAATCTGTTGCTATACTTGTGTATCTGACTCACTTCAAAACCAGAATATATTCTGTGTTATCTTTTTTTAAACTTTTTAATCTGAGGAACCAAATAAGAAAATTGCACACCATACTGGGATCCAAGAAGAGACCATAATGACAGCAGAGCCATAATAGACAAATACAGTAACAATGTTAAATATGATAAAAAGTAAACATTTATTTTGCCATTGAAGCATATTTCTCAAGTGAATATCACTAAAAGAGAAAAATGGGAAGCAAACAATAGTTAATAAAACAATAATTAAACAGGACTTTTTTTTTTTTTCCAAATGCTTTGTCTTCTGAAAAAGTGTTGGTGATTTATAATAGAAGGCTTCAAGCTGAACACAAATATAACTTAGGAATTTGGAGAAATATGACATTTTTTATTGAATTTAGCGGCTGTAATAGCTCGATGATGATGATGCATTGCATCAATTCACTTGAGCTAAAAATGTACTCTTCATCTGATGCTTCTTGTTTTAGTGCCCAATAGCATTGATTGATGAAATTCATCTAAGAATTTTTTTTACAGTGGATTTGCCAAGTTTGTCAGTGCACGGCCAACGTGACATCATACATCTATAGCAGCCATGTTGGATACGGATGTCCCTACCTGATCTGGGCCATCTACTTGATTTGTTTTGTTCATGTGCAAATCTTTCATGCATGCGTACTGAAAGCGTACTCCCCCTCAAACTTTACAGTGCTGCCCGATCTTCGTGCGTGAATCATTTAAGGTGTTGACACACATTCATCATGTTGCTATTCTATCGGTATCTCCAGGTGGATTTTCACTCCCCATGCATTTTTTTTTTATTTCAGCATTTTCATTTGAGGGGTACTTTAGCTGACCATGCAGGTTTCTTCCGAAAATGCTTCTGTTCTAATCTATACTAATAAATGGCAAAGCCCTCATTTACTCACTGACTGACTCACTGACTGACTGACTCATCACTAATTCTCCAACTTCCCGTGTAGGTAGAAGGCTGAAATTTGGCAGGCTTATTCCTTACAGCTTCCTTACAAAAGTTGGGCAGGTTTCATTTCGAAATTCTACGCGTAATGGTCATAACTGGAAGCTGTTTTTCTCCATTTACTGTAATGGAGATGAGCGTGAAACCCGTGGGGGCGGAGTTTCGTGTGACATCATCACGCCGCCCACATAATCACGCAGTAGGTAGAAAACCAGGAAGAGGCCCAAAAAGCGCTGAAGAAAACATGCATTATATAATTGAGAAGGCAGCGAAATAATAAGAAGCGAGCGAGTGACATATACAACCATATTCATGAGTTCTGCTACTTCGGAAACAAAGCACGATGTAAACCTAAACTTTAAATTAAGTTCATAGACAAGCTGCCGCTAGCGTTTGTAATTTAGTGCCTGCCCATATAAGGCCGTCCGTCAGCGGCAATCCAATAGAAAAAATGCCACAGATAAATATTCACGGGTGAAGGACTGTGCTTATGCAGAGGAAGATGAGATGGTCAGGGTGGTGTTTGGCACAAACTCAGCGAAACTGCGAGAGAAACTTTTAAGTGCCTGGTCTAAGGTAACATTAAATACAGCCATGGACATAGCACGACATGGCACCAGCACAGCTGGGAAACTTCGATGCATGTACACCGAGCGGCTCACGTGAACTGACGCAGTGCACAGACAAAAAGCAACAGTTCCAAAGAGCGCTGAACAAAAACCGAATTACACAATTGAAAAGGCAGCAAAAAAATATGAAGCGTCTGATACATACAAACATATTATTCATAACTGCAGCTACTGCAGAAACAAAGCACACGGTGGAAAAAGTGAATGTCCCGCTAAAGGAAGACAGTGTTAAAAAAAAAAAAACCCGTGCATGCAGTGTGTCAGGTCTCAGATAAAGAAGAAGACGAGCTGTTTATTGATGCAGTAAGAAACGAATCTTTTTCATAGCTTCTTTAACACACTACGTCTCCGCTGCGATACGCGGGTATATATATATGTATATATATACCCCGATCTACATACTCGAATAATGAATACTTTATTCGCAATCAATGATTGTTTTGGTAAAGCCATACTCCGTGTATTCATTAGATGAACGGTAAAAAAGTAAGAGCGAGGGGAGGATGACTTATTGAGGCATGCAGGCTGTAGTGCGCGTCAACTCTATCTGAATTGCGCGATCACATTTGAAAAAATATATCTTTTTAAGTTCTATTTAGTCCATATGTGTCAAACTCAAGGGCTGCGGGCCACATCCAGCCCTGCGTGTAATTATATCCGGCCCGCGAGATCATTTTATATACTGTATTATTGTTATTAATGGCCCGGGTATATGAAGCGCTGGTAACACAATAAACTACAGATCCCATAATGCAGCGCTTCAGCTGCCTTGCCGAACACTTACCGCGTTAATCAAGTCTAGCTTATGATTTTGCAAATTATTGCGAAGCTAGCCCACACGATGCTGAAGAGAAAAGTTGATTCTGAAAATAGAGCCTTTAAAAACCGATGGGAGGCTGAGTATATGTTTACTGACATTGCCGTTAAACCCGTGTGTCTCATTTGTGGAGCTAATGTGGCTGTAATTACAGAATTTAATCTAAGACGGCACTATGAGACAAAACATCAGGGTAACCTGAAAGACCTGAATGCAATGCAGAAGATACAGAAAGCAGAAGAATTAAATAAGAATCTGACACTTCAGCGGACGTTTTTACCCGTGCACAATCACAAAGTGATTTCAAGTGAAGCTGCTTTTATGGGAGACACAAATGCACCAGTGCAACTTGCCCCACTTTCCCTGTTGCCAAGTAATGTTGAACCAAGTCGTCACTACGGTGTTCCCAAATACGCACTTTGCTGATAAACTGAGCGCACGGCGCTTTAGTGACTTTGAAGAACAAAAAAAGTCCGTCTACATGCGGCTCGAACCTTGTGCATGTTTGGTAGCACATATCTGTGTGAGAAGCTCTTCTCAGTGATGAAGACTAACAAAACAGCACACAGGAGTCGCCTCACTGATGAGCACCTGCAGTCCATCCTGAGAATCTCCACAACACAGAACCTCACACCAAACATAAACGAACTTGTTGCCAAAAAAAGATGCCAGGCGTCCAGCTCTAAAATGACATATGAGCAAAGACAACTGAATGATTTGATTTGTTATTGCTGAAAGGAACACATTTTATTTATATTTCCAGGTTTTGTTATGCAGCATGTTCATATTTGAATTTGTATAATTTTGACAGTATATATTTTTATGGAGAGCAAAATCTTTTGGGATATTTAAAATCTAAGTTTATTTTTTATATAAAATTACATAAGAGTAAAGAAATTTGAATGTTTGTTCTTTTAACGTTTACTTTATTTCTAACTTGTATAATTTAGACAGGATATATTTTTATGGAGAGCAAAATATTATAAGTTGTTTAAGGTTTGAGTTGATTTATTCAGGAATAATATTCCTGTCTGTTTTTACCATTCCTACCAAAGATATTTCTGTCGACTAAATAAAAATTCCTTCTATTGTAACATGTCAATAAGAAAATAAATCGAATCTCCTACTGTAGGGACAGCTTGTCAAGTATACTTCAGATAAAGCCTTGAAAATTCGAATAGCAATTTTCCTAGACATGCCCTTCCATAGTTTTTCAAACTGAGATGCTTTTTATTTTTAATGATTTCTATTTTGGTTTATCCTCCTCTATTAGGCACACCAATAGAAGACTGCCAAAATTTAGTTTGTATTGTGTTTTCCTTTAAGATTTTAGTTTTAAGCCATGCACAGCTGTAGTTGTTTTTGAGGATTTTGAAGGATTGCTTTAAACAGTTATCCGTATCTTAATTAAAATAGTAAGATATCACTGTAAGCATTTACAATACATCATGTATCAAGGCATTTACTATTAGTTTTAGTTTTTACTATTGGCCATTTCAGCATTTCCAGCATTCTGTGAAAAATTCTTTTGGATTTTACACTCACACTGTAGGGCACATTCGTTTCACAAGATGTATGTTAAAGTTGTTAAAAGATTTTTATTTTTTCCAATTACCAGTCTTTATAAAGTATGGTTTAATTTCTTCACTTGCCATGTTACTATAGAATTGAAGTGTGGTTTTACTACTGCATTTTATTTGCAAAACACTTAAATATATATTTATTTATATATATATATTTATTTATATTTAAACCTTGTTACTAAAATTATGCTCCAGTAGTGACATGAAGTTGAGTTTCAATGCTCATGTCTTTTCAAAGTTTAATTTGCTAAAGATTTTTTTTTTTTTTTATTATTAAGCAATCCCCATGGGTGATGTCCCACTTGATGCAATGGCAGTAGAAGATTTTGGACCTGTTGTAGTCAGTGTGCTTAAAAATCCAAATGAGTATATTGGGAAGGATATTACCCTGAGCACTGATCTCTTGACTATTGATGAATACTGTGCTATCCTGAGTGAGTGCCTTGGGAAGAACATCCAAAATGCTAAGGTAGAATCAGTGTTCATGTTTTAATGTTTAAGCCAAACTGAATTTCTCAATTCTTTACTTTTTTATGACAACTTAATCTATTGCATTTTTTTCCTAAGATAAATACTGTATGTGGGTGATTGTACTAAACATTTACAAATTATCCATGATTTTTATTTTATTATTCACTGAAGTTTTTTCAATGTTTCCCAGCCTGATTTGCTCATCTTTATTCAGCCTTACTGTGATGCCCCAGACCTGCAGCCAAGGTCACCTTCCTGTATATGAGGCATTGATTATCTGCCTCACTTGCCATTGGTTCTTAACATTAATGACTAACAAAGAATTTTCAGTCAGAAAACTGGCAGTTTATTGTAAATCAAAAGTGCCAATCAGTATGTTAAATAAAGTCAATGAGTAATTCCATTAATAAAGAATGCATTAAAATTTGTTCCATAAAACCAAAGTCAGTGTCACAGGGTGTTCAACAAATTATTCAATAAATATTTATGTTAAAACTAACTAAAGTGGAGAGGGAAAACCTATACTTTCATACAAAATTAAAGACCTAGCCCATCACATCCTTGATCTGCCAAGTACCGTTCATGGCCTCCTGTGTACCCAGGGCAACCTTGCCCCTCTGCCGATGCTGACTGCATCAAGATTTCTTCTCCGATGCAGTCCATCACATCCTTGATCCATTCCTTCAATCTGATGCCCTGATGCTAATGGCTTCCTAGCAGCTCCCAGGGCCCTTTGCCTGTATCACAATATCACTGCGCCATAAGCTTCCTTCTTCCATCCAGCTCCTGGTTCTCACACACACATTCTGTCTTGCCAGCCTCACTGCTTAGCTCCACAGAGACTTCACCGCCTTTTAGTCCAGCTCTTTAAATGATTGTCAGCCAGACCAATGCTGCCCTTTTCAGCCTGCTGCTACCTTTCCCATCAGCAATAGTTCACATACATTTTCTTTCTTGTAGAATAAGACTTCCATCCATCCATCCATCCATTTTCCAACCCGTTATATCCTAACACAGGGTCACGGTGGGTCTGCTGAAGTCAATCCCAGCCAACAAAGGGCGCAAGGCAGGAAACAAACCCTGGGCAGGGCGCCAGCCCACCGCAGGAGACACACACACACACACCAAGCACACAGCAGGGACAATTTAGGAATCACCAATACACCTAGCCTGCATGTCTTTGGACTGTGGGAGGAAACCCACGCAGACATGAGGAGAACATGCAAACTCCACGCAGTGAGGACCTAGGAAGTGAACCCGGGTCTCCTTACTGTGAGGCAGCAGCGCTACCACTGCTCCACCATGCCGCCTAGAATAAGACAAAAATCATAAAAAGTCATCCTCCTAGTCCAAACCCGTTCCCCCTTTAATCTAGCCTCACAGCAGCCAGTGGCTACTGATTACCTTGTGACTCTGCAATTAGTTCATTATGCCAGCATCTGCTTTCATATGTAAATAGCGTATCAGCATGGGCTAAAAGTTTGCCCTAAATCCATAAATTCATTCAACAATTACAAACACAGTTGTAGTCCTACACCATAGAACAATATGAGTTATTACCTTGACATTTCATCTTAATGTGAAAGATGGACTTTTCATTATCCATGATGTATGTCTCACCACTGACACAAGCAGGCAGTATAGGGCCCACTTTTGCATCTCTCAGCTAACTGAACTTGCAAACATGTGCACTCTGCAAGGAAAAGTATTTGTATATTGCTATGGTTCATCATCTTCATCATTTTCTGAGCAGTGCTAACCATGCTTCCCTTTCCCCAGCAACTTCCTCCAGCCTCTTCTGGGGAGTACCTAGATAGTCCCAGGACACTGTATAGAAAGAATTTCTTTAAGGGATCATTGGTCTGCCCATGAGTCTTCTTTCAGGTGGTATCCAGATGAACTGTCCAAGCCACGCCAGACTGGCTCTTTTCAGTTTGAGGCAGCAGTTCTACTCCTGTATTGCCAAGCTCCTTGTGTTGTCCTAAAGACTGAACCCAGCATGGTCCAGGAAGCTCATTTTGGCTGCTTTTGCTTCTTACCAGAGATGAGGGTATGTGTGCACATTGACTGCTTCATCACAGACTTGGCTTCTGCTTCACCACCTTGGTCCCATGCTGTCAAGCAGTTTGTAAAATTCTCTCAATGACCTGAACCCTCATTTGTGACCTACAGGAACTTTTGACTCCTCCACTTCAAGCAACTGCTTACCTCTTACCTACAGTAAACAAGCCATTTGTTTCTGGAAGAGATGACTATGACCTTCGGTTTGGAGATTCTAATACTTAATCCCTTCCAGTTTATACCCGATGAGGCCAAGAGTACAACATTTGCAAACAGCAGAGAGGCAACCCTTAGGTTCCTAAACTGCATATCTTTCAAATGTCATCTTTAACCTGCTATCCTTTTGAATAGTAGACAAGACACACCTTGGAGTCCAACACCAACCTTGAACATTTTAAACTTAATACTTAGTGTACAAGCACAACTCTTGCTCCACAAATGCAGGGACTGAATGGCTCACAGTATCAGCTCTGGAACCTCATGCCATTGATGCAACTTCCACAAGATGTTATGGGGTACATGATTAATACATCTTTCCAAGTCCACAAAGCACATGTAAACAGAACTTTCAAATTGACACGATTCTTTAAGTATCTGTGCAAAGAAAAATATTTGGTACACTGTTCCATTGCTAGGATGGAATCCAATTATTTTTTTCAAGCAGCCAGGGACTGACATTCCATCCAGGGCTGGTTCCTGACTTACATCTCATAATGGCGAAATAGGCTCTGTGTCCTTTCAACACTAAATTGGTTTTAAGTGTTTTATATTACAGTATGTTATCCATCCATCCATCCATTTTCCAACCCGCTGAATCCGAACACTGGGTCACGTTGGTCTGCTGGAGCCAATCCTAGCCAGCACAAGGCACAAGGCAGGAAACAATCCCAGGCAGGGTGCCAGCCTACCACAGGACACACACAAACGCACCCACACACCAAGCACACACTAGGGCCAATTTAGAATCGCCAATCTACCTAACCTTAAAAGGTTTAAAAAGTATAACAAAGCATATTTAATTTCATAGTACAAGTATATATCTGTGATTCCCAAACTTCCTATATGTATGTTTTTGTTTTACATTTGCTTGACTTAAGAAGAACACAAATGCTAGCTTTCCCTTTGCAATTGTTTAAATTGTATTGTTTAACAAAAATGTCTTTTGGCTTTTTCTCAGATGTCCGTAGAGGATTATGAAAAACTGGGCTTTCCGATGGCAAAGGAGCTGGCTAATATGTTCCGCTACTACATGATGAGACCAAAACGAGATATTCCTCTAACTATGAAGCTCAATCCAAAAGCTAGGAACTTTAAACAGTGGGTGACTGACAATAAAGACAAATTTAGTGACATTTAGGATGCAGGATATCGGGGAATATGTCATGATCAGGTGTTGTAACTTATAATAGGGTTACAGTTTAACGCATTCATGTAATTCTTCTGCAAGGTTCTTGTATGTCATCCTTAATGTCATTTCTGAGATGCTACTGTAGAGTTGTGTGGTTATGTGTGTGTGTGTGTGTGTGTGTGTGTGTGTGTGTGTGTGTGTGTTTGTGTTCTGTGGCTTTTTCTTAACATGCCAGAGGTGTAGCAAGTGAAACATTCTCATAGATATCCTTCTGAAATATGAATGACATTTTAAAGAAAAGAGAAATCAGTTGTTATGACACTCATGTGATCGGTCTTACCAGGTGTGGTTCATTTAGCTTAATGTAAGAAGTCCATGGTATGATGCCTTAATGACCTTTTGTCATTGTGACCTTTAACACTTTATTTATACATGTCCTGTATAATTATATACTACATCCTTTTTGTGTTTTCCTTCATTCACAAAAACAAGCTAACCATCTGCTCCTATAGCTGGAGGGATAGTCAAAGTAAAGTCGGCATTTATGCTAGCTGACTCTGTGTGAATGCTTAATCCCATGTCTCAGACCAATCTAATAATATTGTAGGCATTTGTTTTTAACTATTTCTAAAGCACTGTTTTCTTTCTGGAGTTGTACTTTTATGAAGGAGGTGTCTTCTAGATTCTTTTTAAACTTCGACTGTTTGAGTACTTGTATATTGTATTTCTGAAATGCGTGTTCTTACCCTTTTGGAAGCTGGTTAATATTTAAGTTGAAAACCACTTCAATAATACTTTAGTTGTTAACTATGAAGTAAAGGGTACATACCATAAAACTGCTGAAGAGCACTTCCAGAGACATCACAGGATGAGATTTGTTTCATTAGCCCGCAGAGGGAACTAAACTCTTTTCCTTAAGCATTTGGTTAAACTGTAGGATCCCCTACAAGAACAACAAAGGTGAAAGATTAGGAAGTCTGTCTGCATTTGGGGGCTGCTACATTGACCCTGTTACTGTTTTCTTTTGTAAAGTTTCCCCATTTTGAAAATCTATGCAGTTATGCAACAGATGAAGTTTTGACTTTTCAGTTTTTTTTTTATTAATTAGTTGTGTTACCTAGCTTCACCCATGAAATTTCCTAAGACAATGGGCCTCAGTTATAGTGGTGTCAGTTATTTGAAGTTCTATGTAACTAATTATTACTATTTTTTTTAACCAGGGATGAATACTATTAAATCCTGGAGCATGGTACTCTGATATGTGCTATATACAATTGGCCACAAGTAAAACATTCTTGTTGTAGATCAAGTCTTGCTGTTCATACTGACTTAGCTTTTGTTGATGGTCAGGGAACTGTAGGAATTTTGGGCATAAATATAATTTCACCATGTAGCACATGAAGGTTCAATGAGTTTTGAATGTAACCGTTTGATCTGTATTCTTCTACTGGTACAAAATTTTGGAGGGTTTAGGTCAAAAACCAATATACACTGAATTGTGGTTTCCTTTAACTTATTAAATACAGCATTGATTGCCCAGGGTTTGTTTCCTGCCTTGCGCCCTGCCTGTGTTGGCTGGGATTGGCTCTGGCAGACCGCTGTGGCCCTGTAGTTAGGATATAGCGGGTTGGATGATGGATGGATGGATGGATGGATGTTTACAGGCTGCAAATTTATGTGTTGCATGCAATGAATTGAATGTTATAAGTATTGTACAGATAATAAATAACAGGTAAAAATAAATATGATGAACCATGTATAATGTCCACATTTTCTTTGTTCTGTCTATGGTGGAGCCCTCTGCTGAGCATCACAAATGTTTAAACTGACCAAGGCATGCCATCACTCATGGCTTATGTTATACCAAGGGCTTGAAGTGGTGTATCAGCCCTTCTCTGTTTCTGCTATGCAAACCAAAGTATAGCGGCACATCAGGGTCCAACCTCCAAGTGGACACTCCAGTTCTCCACAATATTCCATTTGTTTCACCACTAAGGGTAGCTATCTCCCACCCCGTTATTTGATATGTATGTACTATATAGAAATTAGATCAACAGTCCAAGGGGGACAACCAGAGACCGTCCCCAACCCTCCTCAAATTTCAAATTTAGGAGTAAGTAGAAGCGGACTGAACATAAAATGCTGTGTGTACCCAAGGACATAATTTGCTAAGCACAACTTCTTTGAGCTCCGTGGAACTTTCATCCTTCCACTTTGACCTTTTTTTGCATAAAAACATTTAATTTGTATTTCTCTGTGCAACTTCTTTTTTTTTTTCTCATTAGTGCTCAGCAAAAAAATTGTGTAGCTAATTTTGTTTTTTTTTCTATAAAGTCACCACATTTCAATCAAATCAGTGAAAGCATTTTTAAGATTTTGGGGTATTTAGTTTTTCTATGGAGGAATAGGGGATTACCTCTAAATGTTGATACATCAAAATGTCCTTTCATTGAGGATACCTACTGACCTAGATGTACTATCCTGGCAAATTTCAGCTTTTTAACTGAATAGGAAATAGGGTTTTGTTGATTAGTGACTGAGGGGAATGAGTTAGTCAGTCTGTAGATGCATATGTTAAAATGATTCAAAATAACTGTATAGATTACAGATAAGTGATGAAAACTAAAATATATTTATGTCAGCTTTTATGTTCCAATAAAGGTTCCATAGTTTGGCTTTCCTTCTTATTTGCATCGGGAAATTGCAGATGCTTGGCAGAGTGTCTTAGTGAGTCTAGATGCCAAAACAGAACAGGGGTGTGTTTTATGTTAAAGATGCAGTACATTACAAGGCCCACTCATACATTCAACCATGGGCATGTTTGAAATCTCCAGTTGACACCATCTTTTGGGATTAAAGAAAATGCAGACTCTATATTGAAAAGCGGCTAGGTGCAGACTTCAAACTGAGGATCATTGATTTGTGATACAACAGTTCTAACCCGAAAAAGCATTTATATAATTGTTACACTCAGGTTTTTTTGATGCTTTACATGTTGTTTGTATTCAGCAGCTGTGCTACCCCTAAACAATATTTAAATTCTACACTTTATAATCTATTGACTGATGTCTTTATTTAAGTTGACTTACTACACTTAAGATACAATTGGTTACATTTCTTTTGTTTTCACCCAATTGAAGGTGAAATTACTTGTTCATGGCCACATCATGTCAGTAGATAGATAGATACTTTATTAATCCCAAGGGGAAATTCACATACTCCAGCAGCAGCATACTGATAAAGAACTATATTTGTTAAAGAGTGATAACAATGAAGGTATAACAGACAGACAATAACTTTGTATAATGTTAACGTTTACCCACCCGGGTGAAACTGAAGAGTCGCATAGTGTGGGGGAGGAACGATCTCCTCAGTCTGTCAGTGGAGCAGGAGAGTGACAACAGTCTGTCGCTGAACCTGCTGCTCTGACTGGAGATTATCCTGTTCAGTGAATGCAGTGGATTCTCCATGATTGACAGGAGCCTGCTCTGCGCCAGTCACTCTGCCACGGATGTCAAACTGTCCAGCTTCATGCCTACAATAGAGCCTGCCTTCCTCACCAGTTTGTCCAGGCATGAGGCATCCCTCTTCTTTATGCTACCTCCCCAGCACACCACCATGTACTCGCCACAACTGTCTGATAGAACATCTGCAGCATCTTATTGCAGATGTTGAAGGACGCCAGCCTTCTAAGGAAGTATAGTCGGCTCTGTCCTTTCTTACACAGAGCATCAGTATTGGCAGTTCAGTCCAGTCCAGTCCAATTTATCATCCAACTACATTCCCAGGTATTCATAGGTCTGCACCCTCTGCACACAGTCACCTCTGATGATCATGGGGTCCATGAAGGGCCCAGTCTTCCTAAAATCCACCACCAGCTCCTTGCTCCTAGCAGGGCTTGTACCCACAACTTCAGGCATTAAAGTCCAAAGCCTTAATCAGTATGCCATGCACACTGTGTAGATGCTTCATATGTTATATTTGCAGCAGCAATCTATTTTAGAGGCATTTATATATAATTTAATGATAAGCAAAATGAATCTTCATATTTTTTTTAAAACATTTCAGGCTGTAAAAATGCAGTAAGGTACAGTTCAAGACTAATCAATTGGGTAATATGAGTTAAAAATTAAAATTTCAGGATCCACATTATATTAACCATCATTTACTAATAAAATATATTTGGCAGATACCAAAGCTAACTTAAAGATTACGATATTGCATATTTATATTCTCTCTGACCTATGAATAAATCTATACAGTATACTGTATATAGATTTTTGGTTTGTCATGGTGGCCCAGTGGTTAGTCCAGGTGCACTGCATATGTAGAATTGAAATTTTCTCCTTATATCTGCTTGACATTTTTCTCCTACATTCCAAAGATATGCAAGTTGTGCTAACTGGTGACACTAAGCTGTTCTAGTATGAATAACTGTGTGTGTGTGTTTGTGTGTGTGTAAGTGCATCCCATCCTGGAATAGCCCCAGTACCTGCTACAGCCAAGATCCACCCTAGTCACCGATGTTCCTGAATAGCATTAAGTGGCTTTAAAAATGTAGATCTTTTTTTTTTTTTTTTAAACAATCAAAATTATTTTAATATTTTGTAATATTATACATTTAAATGTTGTTATAATTCTATATATATATTGTATAATATACACATGGGGTGATGGAACAGTTGATGGAGTGATAAGTACTTTCTGTAGTGGGGACAGCTTTTGGAGCATCTTTGAAGCAAAAAACTTAGTATCTAGAAGAATTTTAATTTTGAATCCAAAACACAAGTGGCCATGCATATAACTTTCATAGGCAGAGGATAATATCATTAGTACAACAGCTAGGACAGTACCAGTGGCAAACCTGCTCAAGTTTTCCTGGCTGAGGTCTAGGGCTGGACATTGGCACTGATGTCCTGATTCGATTCAATTTCGATTCCCAATGTCCCGATCCAATATCGATTTTACCTTGATTGAATTAGTGTGCACTTGTATATTTGAAGTGCTGGCCTTTTTAGAGATTACTTAATCATGCATAGAGATCATTAATATAATGTGACAAATTTCAGAAACACTTTATTTAAAGGGTGTATGCATAGTGACTTCATAACATACGCATACACATGGAATGACATTTAAGAAGAAACACTTGATAAATAATGACCAGTTAACATTTTTTAACAGTTTTGGAAGATGTGGAACAAAACATCATTGCTCTTTAAAAAAAAGAAAAAACTTTTTCACAGCACTCATTCAAAATTCACAGTAATTTAATTACATATGTAATTAAAGGGGGCTTATTTTCTTAATACAATGCAATGGCATCTGCTTTATAAAACATCTACAGTGGTGTGAAAAACTATTTGCCCCCTTCCTGATTTCTTATTCTTTTGCATGTTTGTCACACAATGTTTCTGATCATCAAACACATTTAACCATTAGTCAAATATAACACAAGTAAACACAAAATGCAGTTTTTAAATGATGGTTTTTATTATTTAGGGAGAAAAAAAAATCCAAACCTACATGGCCCTGTATGAAAAAGTAATTGCCCCCTGAACCTAATAACTGGTTGGGCCACCCTTAGCAGCAATAACTGCAATCAAGCGTTTACGATAACTTGCAATGAGTCTTTTACAGCGCTCTGGATGAATTTTGGCCCACTCATCTTTGCAGAATTGTTGTAATTCAGTTTTATTTGAGGGTTTTCTAGCATGAACCACCTTTTTAAGGTCATGCCATAGCATCTCAATTGGATTCAGGTCAGGACTTTGACTAGGCCACTCCAAAGTCTTCATTTTGGTTTTCTTCAGCCATTCAGAGGTGGATTTGCTGGTGTGTTTTGGGTCATTGTCCTGTTGCAGCACCCAAGATCGCTTCAGCTTGAGTTGACGAACAGATGGCTGGACATTCTCCTTCAGGATTTTTTGGTAGACAGTAGAATTCATGGTTCCATCTATCACAGCAAGCCTTCCAGGTCCTGAAGCAGCAAAACAACCCCAGACCATCACACTACCACCACCATATTTTACTGTTGGTATGATGTTCTTTTTCTGAAATGCTGTGTTCCTTTTACGCCAGATGTAATGGGACATTTGCCTTCCAAAAAGTTCAACTTTTGTCTCATCAGTCCACAAGGTATTTTCCCAAAAGTCTTGGCAATCATTGAGATGTTTCTTAGCAAAATTGAGACGAGCCCTAATGTTCTTTTTGCTTAACAGTGGTTTGCGTCTTGGAAATCTGCCATGCATGCCGTTTTTGCCCAGTCTCTTTCTTATGGTGGAGTTGTGAACACTGACCTTAATTGAGGCAAGTGAGGCCTGCAGTTCTTTAGACGTTGTCCTGGGGTCTTTTGTGACCTCTCGGATGAGTCGTCTCTGCGCTCTTGGGGTAATTTTGGTCGGCCGGCCACTCCTGGGAAGGTTCACCACTGTTCCATGTTTTTGCCATTTGTGGATAATGGCTCTCACTGTGGTTCGCTGGAGTCCCAAAGCTTTACAAATGACTTTATAACCTTTACCAGACTGATAGATCTCAATTACTTCTGTTCTCATTTGTTCCTGAATTTCTTTGGATCTTGGCATGATGTCTAGCTTTTGAGGTGCTTTTGGTCTACTTCTCTGTGTCAGGCAGCTCCTATTTAAGTGATTTCTTGATTGAAACAGGTCTGGCAGTAATCAGGCCTGGGGGTGGCTACAGAAATTGAACTCAGGTGTGATACACCACAGTTAGGTTATTTTTTAACAAGGGGGCAATTACTTTTTCACACAGGGCCATGTAGGTTTGGATTTGTTTTCTCCCTAAATAATAAAAACCATCATTTAAAAACTGCATTTTGTGTTTACTTGTGTTATATTTGAATAATGGTTACATGTGTTTGATGATCAGAAACATTTTGTGTGACAAACATGCAAAAGAATAAGAAATCAGGAAGGGGGCAAATAGTTTTTCACACCACTGTATATCATCTTGTGAATAATATTATTATAAAATAGTCAAATATTGTCCCGTGACCCTGTGTTAGGATATAGTGTGTTGGAAAATGTTTCATAAATAATACATGATATTCAATAACCTATTAATGTGTTATGATTCCCCATGTAGACACCCTTTAACTAAACTGTTAGCCAAATTCATT
Organism: Polypterus bichir lapradei; assembly: GCA_026402145.1. Classification (NCBI taxonomy): domain Eukaryota; kingdom Metazoa; phylum Chordata; class Cladistia; order Polypteriformes; family Polypteridae; genus Polypterus; species Polypterus bichir. The sequence goes on along the minus strand of JANRMT010062814.1, from coordinate 127,212,362 downwards.
CCCCTATTGAACATTTAAAATAATTTTGAATTAGTCGAAATTAAAGATCCCGCAGGAAAACTCATGTCTTTCTATAATTCTACAAGTTACACATACACTGTATCTTCAGTTGCTCACATGTGTAGCAGTCATGTTAATCAGTCTTGAAAATGTGTGTATATGCTTTCTCCTCCGACTAAAAGGAAGCATTTTAAAACGAGGATCTAGAGCTGATGCCTGTTGACAGTGACGGATTAATTTAATATAGAAGATACAGAACCAACTATCATGACTGATAATGTTGCTAATGTGATCCATATAGTATAGCTTATGCAGTTACTTCATATTGGCTTGCTTTCTACACGCACTCATTTTGGTATTGCAGGCTGGCCAGGTGATGTATGTTGGAAACTTTTTTCACCATACTAGTACAATTAGCCACATGCTTAAAGAGAAGCAAAGTTTATTGGACTTGCCAATATACGAAGTTGTGATTGATGCAGTCACATGGTGGAACAGTGCATTGAATATGCTAGAAAGGTTTTTTGGAACAACACCCAGCCGGTCAGCCATCTCAGCAGCTCTGCATATAGGCAGCAAGGTTGTTCCTGGAGTGACTGGCATGCAACGTGCCTGTCTACAACACATCCATTGGAAGTTAGGGCTGCTGGAGCTGAAGGGGACAGGGTACAGAGCTCAGAGGAGCGTGCACAGGCTTTAAGACTTGCCCATGTAACGTTATCTGCATCTGCATAGTTAGATTTCTGTACCCCACTCCCCTGAGCTCTGTTTCCATCCGATTCAGCATCCCACAGCAAGGGCTACTCATAGTAAAGTGCCTTTTCTGTAGAAAGCCATAACCGCCGCATTAGCGACATCTACTGGATCGGATACAAAAAACAAAGAATAGCAAAAATCTACATATAGTAAATTGAGCAGGATAGAGATTCATGATATTGATCTTGAGGCTTTAAGACTCAATATCAAGTCGTTTAAACAAAAAATAACAAATAATCAGAATATCAATATTTTTACCCAGGCGTAGGTGTGGCAACGCGCTGTACCAGTGCATGCTCCACAACCTGACCTGACCTGACCTACTGAGGTCCATACATTACTGCACCTTCACTTTATGCCAGTGAGATGAGATATCCTTTTCTGGCATCACATCCTTATCCATTATTCAGCACCAAGGTTTCAGCCGTCGAATCCACTTTGCAAGGACCTACCTGGAAAAAACATGTACAGCATGACGTTGATGTGTCAAAGCTAACGTAAGTAGGATGCACACAGTTCAGTCAGGGCATTGTTCCTCACAGCACCACCCTAGACCCAAGTAGGATGGAACTTGCAGGCATCAGACAGGATTGTCCATGGAATGTTACTACTACATATGTACCTGGTCACCAGCAGTTGTTTGGGAACTTACTTAGTTGTGGATCTCTATCACTGGTCTATCAGAAGTGAGGATACTTTTGCAAGGATGCCATTATGTTAAAGACACCACACTGCTACATTCTGGCAGTGACAGTTATATGTATGGAGTTGGACTTGCCCTCTGTGGTCCTGCAAAGAAGGCATTAGTCTCCTGGAGTCAGATTTTTAAAGCATGCATACTCACATAAAGAGGCTTGAAATTGGTGTATGCAACTTACCACGCAAAAGTCAGTATTTATAAAAAGAAAACTTGATGGGAGAATGTGTATATATTTATACACAACTCTGTATAGATGGGCAACTCTGGCCCATCTGTACACAACATGTCAGAGAAACTAGGAAATGATGACTCCTTTGATCAAGTAGGGAAATGTATCCAAATCACTGAAATAACAACTCATTCATATCTCTCTATTATAAAAAAAAATCCTGGAAAGGAAAAGCAGGGCGACGAGACATGATCTTCTCTGAAGTTCTCGGAAGACACTTAAAAGTCTTGTGAGATGCAAACAATATCAAATGAGAGCACTGCCAGCAAAACACTCAGTCATGTAAAGGCACATTGCACACACAGATCCTGTGCTCTCAGCACATATAAAGCATATAAGGACAATACATTCTAGATGTACAACAAACCTTTCAACAAACCTCCGATGAAGAATAAAAACCTTGGACGACGTTTTCCCTTGCCCGGACGCGGGTCACCGGGGCCCCCCTCTGGAGCCAGGCCTGGAGGTGGGGCTCGATGGCGAGCGCCTGGTGGCCGGGCCTGCACCCATGGGGCACAGCCGGGAACAGCCCGAAGAGGTAACGTGGGTCCTCCTCCCCATGGGCTCACCACCTATGGGAGGGGCCAAGGAGGTTGGGTGCAGTGTGAGTTGGGTGGTGGCCGAAGGCAGGGACCTTGGCGGGCTGATCCTCAGCTACAGAAACTGGCTCTTGGGACGTGGAATGTCACCTCTCTGAAGGGGAAGGAGCCTGAGCTAGTGCACGAGGTCGAGAGGTTCCGGCTAGATATAGTCGGACTCACCTCGATGCACAGCTTGGACTCTGGAACCAATCTCCTTGAGAGGGGCTGGACTCTCTAGCACTCTGGAGTTGCCCCTGGTGAGAGGCGCCGAGCCGGTGTGGGCATACTTATTGCCCCCCGACTCGGAGCCTGTGCATTGGGGTTTACCCCGGTGGACGAGAGGGTGGCCTCCCTCCGCCTTCGGGTGGGGGGAAGGGTCCTGACTGTTGTTTGTGCGTATGCGCCGAACAGCAGTTTGGAGTATCCACCCTTTTTGGAGTCTCTGGAGGGGGTGCTAGAGGGCATACCTTCTGGGGATTCCCTCGTTTTTCTGGGAGACTTCAATGCTCACGTGGGCAATGACAGTGAGACCTGGAAGGGCGTGATTGGGAGGAATGGCCCCCCCGATCTGAACCCGAGCGGTGCTTTGTTATTGGACTTCTGTGCTCGTCACGGATTGTCCATAACGAACACCATGTTCAAGCATAAGGGTGTTCATATGTGCAATTGGCACCAGGACACCCTAGGCCTCAGGTCGATGATCGACTTTGTGGTCATGTCGTTGGACTTGCGGCCATATGTCTTGGACACTCGGGTGAAGAGAGGGGCGGAGCTGTCAAATGATCACCACCTGGTGGTGAGTTGGTTTCGATGGTGGGGGAAGATGCCGGTCAGACCTGGTAGGCCCAAACGTGTTGTGAGGGTCTGCTGGGAACGGCTGGCAGAGTCCCCTGTCAGAAGTAGCTTTAACTCCCACCTCCGGCAGAACTTCAACCACGTCCCGAGGGAGGTGGGGGACATTGAGTCCAAATGGGCCATGTTCCGTGCCTCTATTGTTGAGGCAGCTGACCGGAGCTGTGGCCGCAAGGTGGTCGGTGCCTGTCGTGGCGGCAATCCCCGAACCCGTTGGTGGACACTGCCGGTGAGGGATGCCGTCAAGCTGAAGAAGGAGTCCTATAGGACTTTTTTGTCCTGTGGGTCTCTGGAGGCAGCTGATAGGTACCGACAGGCCAAGCGGAATGCTGCTTCGGTTGTTGCTGAGGCAAAAACTCGGGCGTGGGAGGAGTTTGGAGAGGCCATGGAGAACGACTTTCGGACGGCTTCGAGGAGATTCTGGTCCACCGTCCGGCGTCTCAGGAGGGGGAAGCAGTGCAGTGTCAACACCGTATATGGTGGGGATGGTGCGCTGCTGACCTCGACTCGGGACGTTGTGGGTCGATGGGGGGAGTACTTCGAAGACCTCCTCAATCCCACTAACATGCCTTCCAATGAGGAAGCAGAGCCTGGGGACTCTGAGGTGGGCTCTCCCATCTCTGGGACTGAAGTCACCGAGGTGGTCAAAAAACTCCTTGTTGGCAGGGCCCCGGGGGTGGATGAGATACGCCCGGAGTTCCTTAAGGCTCTGGATGTTGTAGGATTGTCCTGGTTGACACGTCTCTGCAACATCGCATGGACATCGGGAACAGTGCCTCTGGATTGGCAGTCCGGGGTGGTGGTCCCCCTCTTTAAAAAGGGGGACCGGAGGGTGTGTTCCAACTATAGAGGGATCACACTCCTCAGCCTCCCTGGAAAAGCCTATTTGGGGGTTCTGGAGAGGAGGGTCCGTCGGATAGTCGAACCTCGGATTCAGGAGGAACAGTGTGGTTTTCGTCCTTGTCGCGGAACAGTGGACCAGCTCTTCACCCTTAGCAGAGTCCTGGAGGGTGCATGGGAGTTTGCCTAACCAGTCTACATGTGTTTTGTGGACTTGGAAAAGGCGTTCGACCGTGTCCCTCGGGGAATCCTGTGGGGGGTGCTCCGGGAGTATGGGGTACCGGACCCCCTGATAAGGGCTGTTCGGTTCCTGTACAACCGGTGTCAGAGCCTGGTCCGCATTGCCGGCAGTAAGTCGAGCTCGTTTCCAGTGAGAGTTGGACTCCGCCAGGGCTGCCCTTTGTCACCGATTCTGTTCATAACTTTTATGGACAGAATTTCTAGGTGCAGCCAGGGTGTTGAAGGGTTCCGGCTTGGTGGACTCAGGATTGGGTCACTGCTTTTTGCAGATGATGTTGTCCTGTTTGCTTCATCAGGCTGTGATCTTCAGCTCTCTCTGGATCGGTTCACAGCTGAGTGTGAAGCGGCTGGGATGAGAATCAGCACCTCCAAATCCGAGACCATGGTCCGCAGCCGGAAAAGGGTGGAGTGCCCTCTCAGGGTTGGGGGAGAGATCCTGCCCCAAGTGGAGGAGTTCAAGTATCTCAGGGTCTCGTTCACGAGTGAGGGAAGAATGGAGCATGAGATCGATAGGCGGATCGGTGCGGCATCCGCAGTGATGCGGGCTCTGCATCGGTCTGTCGTGGTGAAAAAGGAGCTGAGTCGTAAGGCAAAGCTCTCAATTTACCAGTCGATCTACGTTCCTACCCTCACCTATGGTCATGAGCTATGGGTAGTGACCGAAAGAACGAGATCGCGAATACAAGCGGCTGAAATGAGTTTCCTCCGCGGGTGTCTGGGCTTTCCCTTAAAGATAAGGTGAGAAGCTCAGTCATTCGGGAGGGGCTCATAGTAGAGCCGCTACTCCTCCGCATCGAGAGGAGTCAGATGAGGTGGCTCAGGCATCTGATCAGGATGCCACCTGGACACCTCCCTGGTGAGGTGTTCCGGGCACGTCCAACCGGGAGGAGGCCCCGGGGAAGACCCAGGACACACTGGAGGGACTATGACTCCCGGCTGGCCTGGGAACGCCTTGGGATTCTCCCGGAAGAGCTGGAAGAAGTGGCCGGGGAGAGGGAAGTCTGGGCCTCTCTGCTTAAGCTGCTGCCCCCGCGACCCGACCTCGGATAAGCGGAAGAGGATGGATGGATGGATGGATGGACATTCTAGATGAAACATCAACAACTAAGCAAAGAAGAAAGAGCAGCATGGAGAAAAGAGACCCAAAAGCGTTGGAGAGAAAAAAAGGCAGATAAGAGATTATAAAAGCAGTGGAATTCGAAAGGCTCAAACAAACGATGGTGTGATACACATGCAGAGAACGTAAAGAATATGAAAGCAGTAAAATTTGAAAGTATTGTAGTGTCCCAGCCAGGTTGAAGCCTTTTTTGTTTTAAGTGACTGTTAGGTCCGATTGAGGGAGGGTGGAGTACAGAAGACTGATAGCAGCGCAACAGCAACAGAAAGACACCTCCTTAGCATGCTTTCAGCTGCCTCCCCTTGACAACGCAAGCAGCATTATACGTCCTGAGAAAGAGATTTAACCATGTCCGGGGCCGGAAATAAAGGACAAGACAGTGAGACATCATTTAAAACAAGTCCACGGACATCTAACCTAGCAGTTGTTGGACTGCTGTTAGCAGACATGCTTCAAGTGCTCCCAGCTCTTTAAACAACGACAAGAGACAAGCAAAACACGCAGCTCGCCAGCAGCAAAAAAACTTGCAGATGATCAGTCTGCTTCTCCTTAGTGTGCGTTCAGCCAACCTAACCCTTGCCCCCCCCCACTTCACAATGTGAGCTACAGAGATGCAAAGTGGTAAAAGGACAACTGCTGTACAGGCTTTGAACTGATCGGGCAGCGAGACAAGCAGAACAGACAGCTCGCCAGCAGCAGAAAGACAGCAGATGATCCGACGGCATCTTCTTAGCATGCATTCAGCCGCACCCCCTTCACAACGGGAGCAGCGTTATATGTCCTTCGAGAAAGAGATATAACCATTCCCTGGGCCAGAAATAAAGTATTGTTTTTACAAAAGTTTTAAAATAAAACTGAAAATAATGCATATGGAACAATTCCCATGAAACTAACAATCTCTTTAAATTGTATATCCGGTAAACCAAACCCGTGTGTGGGCGAGTGAAGCGAGTAGGGGGTGGAGCCCCCTAGTTATTCATTATTATCAAGCCATTATTATAATATGCATCATGCATTTACATGATAAACATATTAAACCTTAAAAGTGACAATTATGATGTACAGCCTGTATTTTAGATCCCTTTTAAGAAGGCCAATGCTGCATATTTGCATTGAGGAATTTTTTTGTTGTCTTTACTTCTCAGGGAACTGGCCAACAGGTCAGGAAAATTTCAGCTAAGCTTCACTCCATCATGCCTGCTATGCTGGAAGCCATTAACCAGCTGGCATGCACTACATCCAGTTTTTGCCAACATAAAAGGGTAATTTGAAGCAGTGCTCAGTTTTCCTAATATAATTGGAGCACTTTACTGCACTCATATTGCAATAAGGGCATCTAGTGAGAATAAAGCTGCTTCTGGTAGCCGTAAGCAGTGACATTCCGATAACACACAAAACATCTGTGATGCCAAGATGAAACTTACCAACACTGTGGCTCGGTGGCCTGGGTCAACCTATGATTCATTTATTTTGAGGCAAAGTAGTTTAGGCAGATGTGATGGTGCTGTATGTGTGTGGCTTGTTGGTAAGATAATTTGGCTGAACCCTTTTTCAAATGACCTGCTCTATTCATTGTAACAGCAATCATGTTATTACATGTGCCAGGTGATAGTAGCTATTACAGAATAGTATATTCTTAGAGTATATTCAAAGAGAATCATCAGCATATATGAAAATAAGCAGTATATCTTAGTGCACGTTAGTATAGTGGGTTAAATCACAAAAAAAGCCTGTGCTTGTATATATTTAATTTTTCTTAGCAAGCTGGAAACCACCAATATTTCATAAGTCAAGGTCAGATATACAGAGGGGGGCTGACAGGCAACCCCCCCCCTCCTTTTCTATGTGGTGAACGTTAGCTGAGGACTAGAAATAATGGTGGCAGGAACTGAATGGGTGCAAGGTGGGGAGAGGGCCTGTCAAGTGGGCATGATGGATAGAACAGAGTGCTACACTCATTAGGCTGGAAATATTGCTGGAGCTATTTAGAAACAGGACCAAGGCCATGGGATGTTGGGAATCAGATGAGGATGACAAATGAGCTAAGTGAGGTAAGCTCTTGATAAGAACTGTAATAAATTTACAGTAAGATGGCACAATTGCTGGGTGCTCATGTCACTGAATTGAGACGGTTCTGTACTTTGTGTAATAAGAGTACCATTCTGCCTGCACATCCTGAGGTCTCCGAGTGCCTTCTTTGTGCAGCATGTTTCTGCCACAACACTATTTGCTTAGATACTGGTACCTTACGTTTTTCCCTGACCCCAAGAATGCAGAGGAGAGGTACTGCAATGCCAGACATGCTCAGTAGGGGCTGCTCTACAAGTCAAATAAGCTCTGCAGCATTGTGATTGCATATGTATGAGGATTCATTAGCATAATCCATGTATGGTTATTTCATGGTGGCAGTTAGGAGGGGTTCAAGGCAAGTTCACGTATGCACATTTACAAGATGATTGTGATTTAAAAAGGAATAATTGCATACAAATGTGTGTACGCCAGGTTTTATAAAATCAGATGTTTGCTTTGCGCCCTCCCCCACCATAACCTATTGACGTATTGGCATGAAAGCTTTAATTTTGATCTCCAGTTTTTGATTGATCTCCACGTTTTAGGATCCCCTGATACCGAAAACATGTGTGTGTGTCTGTGTGTCACAGGTTCTTGAGCATGGTCTAGAGCTAAATTGGCTGGACGGAAAAATGCCAAACTCAAAACTTAAGCCTGTTATGAGATGACGATGTGCTGATTAGTTTTTGATCCAAAATGTGTAAGAGAAAGATGCACACTAGATGAACCCTCAAATACTACAATTCTGAAATTAATTATGTATTCTTCTCGTCAATTGCTATCATAATGACCTAGTTTATGATCAGAAACATCAGCATCAGAGTGGTAAATAATTACTGAAATGTTATAGAATAGTTCGGGTAACTTGGTTCCTAGGGTGCAAAGCCTACTGACATTCATGTCTGATTTTTTTTTTTTCCTGTAGGCTTTAATTTGGTTTTTGATGTACAAATATTTTATTTATAAAAAAGACCCCTAGCCTGTGATCTTTCCAAGCAGTTTACATGCCATATCTAAACATCAACATGGTTACTTTTCTATATCAGAGGTTCCACTGTCAGTACAGTGAATCTATATGACAACTTGATTATCCTTAGTGATATAAATGTCAGATCAGATCACTCAGGTGTTGAATCTGTAGTTGGACCATATGGCACAGGAACTTTGTAAGACAAATCATCCCTATATATCATCCCTCTGTTCTGCTCAAGGTCTTCTGTTCTTGGATCTTGGTTCAAGAGTTGGCGTATTCACTACATGACTTGAATTTTCAATAGTGATAGGACAGATAACAAGATCAATCAATTTATTACCCAAGGCAAGCTGTTCTTCTCATCATGTACAGCGTATTGCAGCACTGAATGCGCTGTGTATCCGAAAGCACTGACCTGCAAATTAATCATCAATGAACACTTAAGCCAGGAGGACCTGTTAAGAGGAAGTTCAACACATTGGTAATGTCATTGATTAAAAACAACCTAGAAAGGAATCATTGCTGCCAACATTAAACATTATTATTTCATGCTCTTCTGCTATTCTGAGTTATTTAAAATTTTATTAATGTTATGATTTGGTTATATCATGCCACCATTCTGTTTTTAGTGTTTACCACCATACTGTGGTTCCTCATCAGGGACTCATTAGTATTATGCTTGCAGAGTATCCCCAGAGGCTTGATGTCTCACATGCAATGCTTTCTAAACTGGATACTCAGTAGAGACTTTGTGGGTTTGTGGGTAAAAGTTCAAAAATTCTCTCATGCTATGTTCTTGCTTCTATTGGTTTCCAAATTAACTGCTTGTGCCTTCTTGTCTACTATTCTAGTTTAGCATTTTGGTTTAACGTCTTGATTCCTTGTTCACATGTTTTGAACATGACCCATCTCTAGTTTTTAAATTTCTTTTCAGATCATTTTATCAAAAATTTTCATGCTTGTTTTGTGCCTGGCATAACCATTTTGGCACATTATTACAACACTGCACTAAATGATCCACCAAAACTGAAGACAATGATGAATTCTGTTGTCCCACCTTGGAGAATTCAGAAGAGCCATTGGTATGTTGAGGAGCAATGATACTGCTGGTACAGATATCCTCTGCCTAAATTGCTGAAATATGCAAGTGAACATATTTCCTGGTTTCTACATAAACTTTTTCTTCAAGTTTGGAAATCAGGTGTTATCTCTCCTCAGTACACAACACGTGTCAGTACTTTTAAGATAAAAGTTAGTGAAAAAAAGAAATACATATTTAAGACTCATATCAAAGTTCCTTCATACATGCATAATTAGATTCTGAAAATCACTCATAACTGGAAGAGGCAACGTCTATCCTAGCAGTACAGGGTGCAAGGCCATTGCAGAGTCCACATAAGCACACATCCACACTCTTAGTGCTTTCACTTAAACTCACTTTCTGTTCAATCCCCATAACTAGTCCTGTGTGGCCAGATGTGATTCTTGAAAGAAAATACACATCTGCAGACTACTTTTTAAAATGTTTGTTGTGAACAGTGGAGAACTCAGCAACTGTAAAGGCTCCACCCACAGGACTTCTTCCTAAAACACCTGCACCTAATTCCTCCAGTCTGTGCACTTTAAACTGCCGGGGTTACAGGAAGAAAGCAAAGCAAACTGATCAAAAGATCTGAAGTTGAGAGAAAATAAAAAGGAGCTCAGTAGCATAAGGTTATTGAAGTTTAATAATTATACAGTGTAATGACAGAAGAGAAAGACACACTCGTAGACCACTTCAGGTGTTTGGCTCTGTGCATTTGAGAAGTGCTTCTGTTTGCTACAATATCTTTATGTCCTTTTGGTTATTGCATCACTATATGGCTTTATAACAGCAAGTATGATTTAGATAAACATTGTGGTCTATGTATATAAAACATATTAAAATGCTGGGGCTATATTCTGTCATGGCATTGTGATGAATTAATTCACAAACATTCATAAAGATTTGGGGATTAGCCCCTTATATTGTTGAACAGTGATTTTGTTGGTCCAAGTTTGGTTGAAAAAACGATCAAACATTCGACAGACAGGTACAGTATTGCTGGGTTTTTATACAGCATGCAAAATGGCTTCCCGAAGTGATGTGGCAGGAAGTGACGTCATCATCAGGGGACCGGAAGTGACGTCATTCGTATTGGACAGAAGTGGCGTCATCATCATGGGACCGGAATTGACGTCATTCGTATTGGACGGAAGTGACGTCATCTTCGTGAGACCAGAAGTGATGTCATTTGGTTCAGACGGAAGTGATGTCATCATTGGAAGACCAGAAGTGTGCTTTGTAGTTATGTTGTTTACCAGGATGTGATTTGTTGATGATAATGGTTTATTTATCTTCTTTTGTTCTATAAGATCAGAGAGAGAGGCATTATTACCACAAAACAACCCCCCGTCCGATGATACTTCACTCACCTCAGGGCTTGTTGACTGTCTCCTAAGCGCACATGTGTGACAGCATGTTTGCATTTCCAGTTATACAGTAATGGTAACTTTATTTAGTTATTTGTTCAGAATACAGTCAAAAGATAAATGCTGTGCTCGTATTGTAAGGCAAATTTGTGTTATTCGAGTGTTTTCTCTAAACAGTAGTCCTTTTCACCTCCACTTAAAGGGGTGTGACAGACCATTTACTTCAAATGCATATTTTGCAACTCATTTTCATGAACATAGTTGCCAGTTCTTTCAACCTTACAGACCACTCTCAAAACCGAACAACTGGTGGCAATGCTTTGTTCACTTTTGCCACTAACCAGGTGAAATCTTCAAATGCTGATGTATAATCTGATTCTACAGAAATGTTTTCCCTTTGCAGCAGGTTATGTTTATTTTTAACGTGTACAATGTGTTCTCCACTCATTTATCTGTATAATAGGGGGTCTTTTGAGGAGATTTTTTGGTTGACAGTTTATCATAATCCAAAGCTTGCTCTTTGTCGGATCAGGTTAACAAGAATACCATTGCTCTTTGCAGTTCAAAATCATCACCCTTGTCACTACCCAATCCATGTCTTGTGCCCAAGTTGCACTGCGTACGTGCACTTGTTTGTAAAACTTTCACGTACATGCAGTGACACACTCTCTGCTCATTAAAATTACTTTTTACAGCACTGACCAATTTGTACTGCACATGTGTAATATTTTACAACATGCATTATTAGCCCGATTTGCACTGTGCTTGCGAATCATTTCTGTTTATCACAGTCATCATGTGGGCTTGTCGCTTCTTACTGGAAATGATAAGAACTTTTAATTTTACATCATAAAAGAATAATTGTTTAACTTGAAGAACTTAACTCCAGCCTAACAAAGAGAGAGTGAAATGAAATGCAATGTGTGTCTGTGAACTTTATAATGTGATCTACAGTTTTTCATATGTACAGCATATTGACCAAAAAGGCGATAAGGATTATATTAATTTTACTTTTCCATCTACTGTGATCACATGGATTATGATTATTGAACTTATTACTTGACTGATACCTTTATCCAAGGCATCATATAGAATCTGGTTGCATTTTGTTTGTTTTTCCAGCTGGAGCACAGGCAGGTGAAGTGATTTGCTTATGGTGACAGAGTGTCAGTAGCAGGCTTTAAACCTACAAGATCAGGATTTGAAGTCCAAGGTCCAAAGACGTAACCGCTACAACACACTCCCTGCCTACTAAATTTATTTACTCTTCTTTGAATATATTATTTTCTCTGTTTTGTAATTTTGTTGTCAGTATTTTAATGCATGACCTTAATTTATACATTATAATTATTTTGTTGTTAACACCTCCTTACACTCATTATTATTAGTTACACCTATAAAGTAGCAAAGGCATGGATGACAAATAACAAAACTAAAGTACTAGATAAAAAGTAAATTGACTGCATGTGACTACACATGAGAAAAGCACATAAAAATTTTAGAGATGCAGAGACTGTAACAGAATTTCTACTGTATAGGTGATATAAAAAGGAAAGGTGATGCTACATATAATCAAAATGAAGCCTAGGTACTTTCAAAATCCCACAGCAACTCGCAATAACTTAATTGAAATCACAGTCTGATCTAACTCCTATGAATTTCAACTCAAAATGTGACTCAGTAGAGTGCATTCTACGGCGAATGCCAATTGAGCTGCATGGTGATGGGCTGTGTGCACAGGTCCCATTAATGCCACCCTCATGGAGTCTATTTTTGACAGTTTGATACTTTGGTCAGATACATGCCTACCAGTATTCAGCTGGAGCTCTGTCAGTGCTGCTCTTTTTCCTCGCACAAAACAGCACATACCAGCCCTGCCTGGGTTGATGCTCTTCTAATGCCTTATCCAGCTTTCCTCATGTAATGTCCCATTTCCTGGTTATCTCCTCCATGCTCTTGAAACTTTGCTGGAAGACACAGCAGACCTTCTATCTGTTTTAATCTCCTTGTGAACTATGGTTATCTAACTGTGCAACTAATAAACTTTAAAACAAATATTTACTCATTTGGTTATTATTTTTTTTTGGCTAATGAGTATCACTTTTGTTTTTGGAAGGTGAATGCAAATTATCTCTGTAAATGATTTGGAATATTATTGGTTAAATCTGAACCAAGCACTAATATAAAGAGTTTGTAGGCATGTGTTAGCAAGGTTTTAAGAGGTTTGTTTTTAATTTTATAAACACGACTCCTTTGATTTGACATAAATATTACTACTTACAAGATACACATTTCAGTGTAATGGTGTGTACTGCTGACTTTGATTACCACTGTGCCTGAGTTTTACTTTCAGGGTGATATGTATTGTATTATATAGGGCGGTCCAGATCTAATTATGCAATTTTCATTACACTATATCTTATTAAGTTAATTAGATCTGGACCACCCTGTATGATAGATAGATAGATAGATAGATAGATAGATAGATAGATAGATATACTGTAATGTACTGTATGTGTGTGATACATGATATAAAAGCTGCACAAGACACATGGAATAACCTTAACATTTTCCTTTTCATATGCACATAAATGCGGCCATTTACTACCTCTACCAGATATTTATAATATTTTCCCTTCTGCAGAGAGTAGTGACATTGTTACTGTAATTGCATGACTGACTAACATGTCACCACTCTTTGTTACAATGAAAAACATTTGTAGTTATGTTTAAATAGATCATTATAGCTTCTGCAAAAAGCTAGATTTCCCCCTTCGGGACAAATAAAGTTCTGTCTGTCTATCTATCTGCCTGTCTGTCTTGTCTGTCTAATATAGATAAAGATATTGAAATCTATTTTCTCTCTCTTCCTCTTTCTCTCTCTGTATATATTGAAACCACTGAAAAATCAAAGGGTGGGATATATTAGGCAGCAAGTGAATTGCCAGTCCTTGAAAGTGATGGGTTGGATGCAAGAAAAATGGACAAACGTAAGGATCTGAGGGAAAACACAAAGATACTACTCTGTTTTTTTTTTTTTTGCATCTCACTTGTCTGTCAAAATAATCAACTTATATCAAATACATATTTTCCCAAGTTTACTGTTTAGATTCATCCTTGCAAGAGTCATACTATATTTGTGTATTTGACACACTTCAAAGCCTGTATGCTTATCATTTTTTTCCTGCAGTCCACAGTATGTTACTAAAAACTTTGCTTTTTCCTCATCCCATTTTATTAAAAGACAAAATCCATAAAACTACAACTGTTTACAGACTTTTTGTGAATAAACACATATAACCCTCATTTATTATTTAGTTGCATTAAGTCAGGAGTTCTTAAATTTTTTCATCTGAAGACTTAAATGAGAAAATTGGCATCATACTGGAACCCAAGTAGTAGATTATCACCATAAGAGGCATAAATAGACAAATAGCAATGGTAAAACAATAAATGTTATAATTGCCATTGAAGCATATTTCTTAAATGAGTATTACGAAAGAGAAAAATGGAAAACAAACATAGTTAATAAGCAATATTTCTACTGGAGAAAAAACCTGTACCAAGTAAACATTTGGAGAAATGTGAAATTAGCTTTTATTGAATTTAGAGTGTATAATTAACTTAAGGGCGTCGCAGTGGGTAGTGCTGCTGCCTCACAGTTAGGAGTCCTACTTGTGTGGAGTTTGCATGTTCTCCTTGTTTCTGTGTGGGTTTCCTCCCACAGTCCAAAGACATGCAGGTTAGGTGCATTGGCGATTCTAAATTGTCCCTAGTGTGTGCTTGGTGTGTGTGTGTGTGTGCACCCTGCGGTGAGCTGGTGCCCTGCCGGGGTTTGTTTTCTGCCTTGCGCCCTGTGTTGTCTGGGATTGGCTCCAGCAGACCCCAGTGACTCTGTAGTTAGGATATAGAGGTTTGGATAATGGATGGATGGATGGATAATTATCTTAATGATCCCAACACATTGCATTAGTTCAATTGGGTTAAAAATGTACTTCCCATCTGGTGCTTCTTGTTTGAACGTCCAACTACCTCTGACCAACTTTCATAGATTCCACTTACCCCGATACTGCTTTTCCCTTGTTCCACCATGTTAGTCGATGACTACGCCAAGATTAACAGGGAAGATGTACCAAATACATATGAATACAGAAAATGAATCTGTACATGGACAAGTTTCACTTTATGGTTTTGTATAACTGAAGCACATTGTTATCTTGATGGCCATAGTTTGGTGCTCTGTAGTTGCTCCATGATTAATAATACATTCTTCTAAATGAGTTAGCAGCTTATTCAGAATATTCTAGTTTTCATTTAACAATTAAATGAACAGAGTATCAAAACTGGGTTGTGTGGCTAACTAACTCCTAAAAATTGTATGTGCTATTTGTGTTTACATTTATATGGGAGACAGGATACATTTTGATTAAGATATCAGCAAACCAATTCAGTCTGAAGACGTTTCAGTGCTACTGATTGAGCATGTGCTGAATGTGGTTGGCTCTGCTGTACAGTTTGCTCAAACTTTTGATGTTTTCTTGTGTTCTTACAATTCTTAATGATCCAACAAACACATCTTTCACACTACCAGTAGAATGAAATTTATTGAACAACTTTCAAATAGAGTGACAAGACAAAATTCATTCTTGCTGAGGCATGAAAAACATAATGCAAAATCTAATTTGCACCTTAGTTACAGATTTAAATTAAATTGTATGCCATAATGGTGAACACACATTGAGGCTACAAAGTCCATAGCCACTGAGACTGCATTTAGCATTCAACCCTGCCAAGGCACTATACATCCTCCTCTGTATTGACTCACTCTTCACAGCCCCCTGAAAACTTTCAGTCCTTGTGCAACACCTGTTGTTTTCATTTCGACATTTCAAACTGTTACTGTGGCCCCTTCAGCTTAATAGCTTGTATGTGTCATTCCCTCCTGTCTCCCCCCTTTTATAAATGTGTCTTTGCTTTTCAGTCATTTTAGTTTGATGCTTTCACAGGTTATGAGAAGAGTGATCGTGTCTTGGGGACTATTTGTTCTATTTTCGTACCATCAAAACAGAACCTCTGTGATGTCGTTAGCAGCATTGTTTATTGGATAAATCTCCAATCGCATACTAACGCAATAAATAGTACGCTATGGGCAGTATATGGGCGACCCATCACAAACATGTCTGTCACAATAAACAGAAACACTGATTTAAGTGGTGATTATATTAAATTAGAAACTTCTTTATCATTAAAGGTATTTCAGTGGCACATTTATGTAGGAGATACTGATGCGTAATTACTCAGTTATATTTTCATGTATGCCTCTAACTCAGTTCACACCTAAACTTTGGATATGCTACGCTGATAACACATTCGTCATATTAAAAAGTGACCAGCTGAATGAATTCCCCAGCCATATCAATTTAATATTCCCTGCAATCCAGTTCACTATGGAAAGAGAAATGAACCAACACATCAATCTTCTGGACATCTCCATTGAAAGAGGTAGCTACAGTACTTTAATTATGAATGTTTTGCCAACAAAATATTACATTTTTCTAGCAATCACCACTCATCGCATAAACAGAGTTGTGTTAAGACATTGTTCAGAAGGATTTACACCCATTGTAATAGAAAGGAAACAAAAAAGAATGAAAGATGCTATGTTTTCCAACTGTTTACATGAAACGGCTACCCAAAAACATTTATCAAACAATGCTTACATAGGAGACATCAGAGACCCCAGCCAACACTTGAACCCCCACCCCCCCTCACCCGGCAAAACCTTCCTCATCATCGTGGTGTATCAAAAAATACAATGCACATCCTCTCTATACCAGGCATCAAAACAGCATATAAACTGGCACTCTGTCTTTTTAATGCCAAAACAGGAAATAATAATAATAATAATAATAATAATAATAATAATAATAATAATAATAATAATAATAATAATAATAATAATAATAATATAATAATAATAAGAAATGGCCACATTTATAACCTGGATGTCACCAAATCAGATTACGTTTTACCCTTGGCTGCATTCCTTTATGGCCAAAGTTTCTTTCTTTTGTAGCCTTTGCCTTTCCAAAATGTCTTTTTTTTAAACTTTATTCCATTACTTTTACTGTGCCTCAGTGCTTTCTGAACAATGTATGTTTCACATTGTAATCTTAACAGTTATTGAGTAGCCAGATTTGAAAAACAAGAGTTCTTTTTATGTGATATAATACAAGGAAACAATCTTAAAAGAGTCTGTCCGCAAAAATGAAGTGATAGTGCATGGTAATGGATGCATTGTTATATATGTGCACTGTGTCATAACTGAATTTCAGCCATGTGCTGTAAGTCTGTATTTGTAAGATGAGTTTGATTGCTGTGGTCTGAGGAATGTGAAGGAAAATAAAAAATAAAAAGGAGTTTTGGTGTTGCATTTACCAGCTGTCGTTGTGTCTTTCTTTCAGACATAATAACAGCTAATAAGTCTGGAGCAGAGGGAGCAGTTTTGCAAGGGCTCACCAGACACAAGGGTGTTCTTTTGATCAGGCTCTGTTTAAAACTGTCTTACACTACGGATCATCCCAGCATACCACAACTGGAGTCTCACCTGCATTCTTCATGGTAGGTCGTGAGCTTACCCTGCCTCTAGATAGACTTTGTCCAGTCTTCAGTCAGAGAATGCCCTGTACCCTGTTTTTAATACCTCACATTAAGCACTTTGTCACCAGACAGCAAGACAGAATGAGATAAAGGTTTAATCAATCAAAACAGATCAAGGAGATCAGCATAGCAGTCTTGGATTGGGTAAGAGTTCGGAAGCCTCATCGCAATAACAAAACAGCCTCTTTCTGGTCCTGTCCAGTACAATTCACCTGACAGCTTGGCCCAGCCATATTTGGTCTTGCTGATGGTTCTCAGTGGCATGCCACATGTCTTTGAAAGGTGCCACAACCTGCTCACCTATTACCAGCAGTAAACAAGCCACTTTTATTCTGAGAGAGACCTTCAATTTCCTTTCCAGTATGCACCTGAGATCACATAATGAGGCCAAGAAGACAACTTCTACAAACCGTAGAGATGCAACGCTTAGGTTTCTAAAATGGCTCTCTTCCAAATCTTGGCTATGCCCTGCTATCCTGACCAGGAAAATAATGAAACTGGAGAGTAGACAAGACACATCTTGGTGGAGTCTAACACCAACATTACCAAGTGTCATCTTAACACACAACCTTCGCTCCACAAATGCACTAAACTTTTCCCATACAGAGGTCTTCAATTTGGCCATTGATCCAGCTGCCACCTTTTTGGCCTATTGTTACCTCTTGTTGAAATCTGCTGTCCACCAATTGATTCTAGAGTTGCTGCCATGACAGCCACCAACAATATTTTGGCAATACTGATGTCTTGAACATGATCATTTCAGACTAGAAGTCTGTAATCTTTCTCATGATACAGGAAAAGGTCCTCCAGGGATGAGAGTCGAATTTACTACCTGTTTGGATTTTCCAGGTTTTCCCAGCAGGTTCTCCACACATCTCAGTCAGCTCAGTGCCAATTGGCGATTGGCTAATAGCTAAAAACCTCTCTTTACCTTAGTGTCCAGCACATGCAGCCTTAAATCAGACAATGCAGCTATAATTTCATTCATTCACCCTTTGGCCCAAAGTACTCTGCTACCAGGTATACTCATGAGCATCCATTTGTCGAATGTGTTGTTTGTTATGGAAATTTCATTCACACCAAACCAATGTTCATTGGAACAAACTTTAGTTTTGGGCCTGTGAATATCCTAATGCTTGTCGGGCTGTCTCGTGAGGAAACTCCAATGTAAAAGAGACCAACCTCGATCGAAATGTCTGGTTGCAAGACCAATGCTGTGTTTAGAGGTAAGGCTGACTGTGAGGGTAGTCAGTATTTTTCAGCCTCCTGCATGAGTTCAGGTTTCTTAGCTGCCAGAGAAGTTACTTTCTAAATCCCAAGAGCCAGTTTTCATGGCTGAGGTTTGTCACAGTCTTACCTGTCACTTGACCTTCTCCTTTCATTTTGTGGGAGTTGAGCACACATTGCAGCTTCATGTAGCCTTTTGGGCTGAGCTTGGCAGGGCAATGTCATTCAGCTGGCCACTAGATGCTCACCAGCAGATACCATTCCTAGGCCCTGGTTTTAGTTAATAAGAAAATTCCAGAGGGTCGATAACAGGCTGCTCTTTTCCAAATTTCAGACATAATCAGCAAAATTTTTTTTTTAAATCCAGGTGTTTTTCTTCTTAAAAGTAGATTGTGGGTAAAATATAAATTACAGTCATAAACATGTTGAATTATTTGACTTGCAGTGAATAATTGTTATTTTTTCTTCAATATAGAACATCCTACGCCATATATTTCATAACTATACTGTGTTTTATTACATGTATGAAGCTTACCCTTTAAACTTTATAATTAGAGTATTTTTTCAAGCTGCCAAGGATTGACACCCCATCCAGGGCAGGTTCCTGTCTTACATCTGATGCAGGTTTCATATTATGTTATGTTATTAATGATGGTTTAAGGAGTATAACAAAATAGTGTAAGTATACTTAATCTATAAGTCCCAAACCGGTATAAAGATGCATCTTGCTAACTTTCTATATGTGTGTATTATTGTTTTACATTTACTGAACTGAAGAAGGACATAAATGCTAGACTGATGTGAACTTTGCTTAAATTGAACTTTATTTACCAAATTACATCTGACTTTTCTTCAGCTCTTCATAGAGGATTATGAAATACTGGCCTTTCCAATGGCAAATGAGATGGCTGACATGTTCTGCCTCTACATGATGAGATCAAACTGAGATATTCCTCTGACTTTGAAGCTCAACCCAACAGCTAGGAACTTAAACAGTGGCCAACAGAGAACAAATTTAGTGGCCTTTAGAGTTGTGGGACATTTGGGGAATATGTCAAGATGAGGTGTTATCCTGTATAACAAAGCTACTGTTTAAAGTTTTTATGTTGCATGTTGCTGAAATGCCACTGTACAGCTCTGTGGGTATTTTTTGGGTGTGGTTTGCTTCTTCTTTTTTATTGCCTTTCTTGATGTGCCTGAGCTGTAATAAGTGAAACAGAAGAAGGGAAATCAGTTGTTTTGACACTTCATATAATCGGTCCTACTATCTGTGCTTAATATAAGAATGTGCTGTGACACTTAAAAGACTTTTTTTCACTGTGACCTTCAACACATTGTCTCCAAATTGTGTCTATTATTATGAAATCCAGTCTAAATATACAGTACCTCCATTCTTTGGTGTCCTTCAATTACAAAAATGCTCTGACCTTCTGCTACTACAGCTGGAGGGAGAACGTCAAAAGTCTTATGGCGGCTGACTTTTACTCCTAAATCACAAGCAAATCTAACAATATTGTGAACATTAAATTGTAATTGTTTCTAAAACAGCGTTTTTTTGTGGAGATATAATACTAGACACTTTTCATAATTTTGACTGTTTGAGTACTTCATATTATACTTCTGCAGTGTGTTTTCTTACCGTTTCGGATGCTGATCAATTCTTGTGAAAGTCATTTTGCATCTTAATTAGCAGCTGGTACATACACAGCAGCCAGCAGAGGGAGCTAAAGCCTTTGCAATTGGCATTTGTTTGAACTGTTGGCTCTCCTGCAAGAGCAACAAAGGTGAGAGATAACATTAGAGGAAGTCTGTCTGTTTGTTTCTGGGGGCCTGGCCTGCTATGCTGGCCCTATCAGTGCGGTCTGTTGTAAAGCTTTCTCATTTTCAGAATGCATGCCACAGATGAAGTCTGTTTCTTCCTTTCATTTTATTTATTAATTATATGAATTTTCACTGCAGATCTTTCTTCCTGCAAATGTAGGTCCATGCATGAGTGGGGCCTTCAATGCCATGGACAACCTCCATCCCACTGTGGACCTAATTTGGATTAAACAGGCTTGGATTTTTAAGATATTTTTAGTTTTACTTTTGATTTAGTTTTTGATTTTATTTTGTTTTAGTTTTTTACCATTTTCTAATCTAAGTTTTTATTTAGTTTTTCATTCTTTTTTCAGTCTTTATCTGCTTTAGTTTTTTGACATTTCTTTTTTGTTCTGTTTTTATTTAGTTTTAGTCTTTCTTCAATTAAATGTCCACAAGGACAAAGTTTTGTAAATGTAAAAAAGCAGTCTTCTTAATAGTTATCAAACTGTACATCATTCATGTTGTACCTGTCAACTTAATACATAACAATTTTACTGCCTGTGACAGAATTCCATTTTCTCCTGATAATGTGACAGTTCAAGGCTTGCAGTATAATCAAAAAATGCAAGCAAGAATCAAATAACAAGTGTGCTCTGAGGTCATTTGTTACCTAAATCTGCAACAAGTTTAAGCAAGTTGTTATTTAACTTCAAAAACAACTCTTGAGATGCATGTGATTTGGCATGGAGTCTAACAGTTTTGAACAGTCTTGGAGGATTTTTGGTGTCTTTGTACCAAACCTGAATTAGGGCCTGAATCATCTTCTCCATGGTTGTGCAGCCCACTCCACAAAGTTGTTGTTTACAAATAGACCACAAATTTTCAATTGGGTTCAGATCAGGAGAGTTTCTAGGCCACTCCAGTATGTACATTTGATTCTCATCGAAAAATGTCTTCACTTGTGTGACAACAGGGCCATGATCTTGTTGAAAAACACCAGATCTATCAGGAAATAACTTTTTCAGTTCTGGAACATCTTTTCTGCAGAGAAGTTCAATGTATTGTGGTGAGTGCATCATGCCCTCAAATGGGTGTAAACAACCAATGCCATAATTGCTGAAGCAACCCCAAAACATTTTCTTTTGTGGGTGTTTCACACTCTGGTTGATGTGGACATTGTGAAGCTTTCCATGTGGTGACCTCCTAACACGCTGACTTCTCTTATCCCTGGATAAAGAAGTGGCTTTTATCAATGAAAAGGACTTTTCTCCAGTCTTCTTGAGTCCAGTTCTTGTATTTCATCCCCCATTTGTAAAGTTTCACTTTCAGAACTTTGGTCAGGAGTTGTTTTTTCACTGATTGGTAGGCTTTCTGGCCTGCCTCCAAGAGGCATCTACAAACGGTGGATGAGCTAACTTCTATTCTTTTCTCCCTGAAATCAGTTGTTAAGACATCACTTGTTTTTCTAGGATCTTTTACACTTTCATGTACTAAGTAAGCATGATCGCTTGATGTGGTTTTCCTCTTTCAACCACATTTACCTTTGCATTTTCGAGTAACAGACCCTGTTTCCTTCTTCATGTTGACCACACTGCTAGACTAGCACCTACAGTTCCAACTATCTTAATGTAGGTCTTTCCTGTGTGTTCACATAAAGTCTGGATTCTTGCACACGTTCTAGGTGTCACATCCACCTCGTACAACAACTGTGTTAGAACTGACAGGCCATAACAATGCAATCACATCATGTAATCAAGGGTGATTATTGCATCTATCTATCTATCTATTGTGGTGTATGGCCAGCTGTTCATCCTGGCCAATACCCCCAAGCCGCCAGGTGGAGCCCTCCCTGCAGTATGGAGGTCCCCCGAAGACCAGCAGGGCATCATGGACATTGGAGTTTTTATAC
Source organism: Polypterus bichir lapradei (assembly GCA_026402145.1). Lineage (NCBI taxonomy): Eukaryota > Metazoa > Chordata > Cladistia > Polypteriformes > Polypteridae > Polypterus > Polypterus bichir. The sequence continues at coordinate 127,189,954 of JANRMT010062814.1, read as the reverse complement.
ACAGCCCTGCTGGATACCATGGGGGCCACTAGGAGACGCTGCAGGGAGGAACGATGGTTATTTGCCTTACGCCCCGAAAGTACGTCCGAGTCACATGGACAAGGGGAATGATGTGCTTCCGGGGTGAAGAAAAGGACTTTGTATCTGACCCGGAAGTGATAAAGAATCACATGGACTGGGGACAGGGAACACTTCCGGGTCAGGGAATATAAAAGGACTGTGGGAGCTCCTAGACGGCGAGCTGAGCTGGGTGGAAGGATGGCAACGCATCTGGGAGTTGGAGGATTGTTTATTGTAGTATTGTGGTTTGTTTAATGAGTATTGTGGAGGAGAAGGTGCTTTGTGCACTGTGCTGTGTTAATAAAGTCAACATTTGGACTTTTATCTGGTGTCTGGCGTTTTGGACAAGGGTTTAAGGGAGCGATAGCGCCCCCTATCTATCTATCTATCTATCTATCTATCTATCTATCTATCTATCTATCTATCTATCTATCTATCTATCTATCTGACTTACTCACTCATTAAAAAACACATTTCCTTTTCAGTTAAACAGCTGAAATTTGGCAGGATTTTACATCTAGGACAGTAGATAAAGTATCTGCTTAGAAAGGGTATTTTAATATATCAATATATAGGGGTAACCCAACCCCTCCCAAAAAAACCAGAAAAACTAAATACCCCAATATCTTGCAGCCAAGACAAGCCAGGGACAATAGCGTCAGTTTAAATGCTACTTTAGTTTATGCTGTGTTGCCAAATCCTTGGACAGCAATCTTTTATTTTTTTCTACACTAATTCCCAGCAAAAAAACTTTAAAAGCTCCCAAACCCAAATACCTGTTTTAAGCAAGTTTTGCTAAGTTTATAAAAAGATTTTCATTGTGAAATCCACCTTAAAAAAACAGTACTTGTCTTAGTGTCTGTCTGTGTGTCCGTTTGGTTGCTATGTTTCAGTCGCTCTCAAAAGATGGTACATCACAAACATTTTTGGTAATAAAATGCATTGCATTTTTCATTCCAACAGATGGCACATCATAAACATTAACACTGCTTTTACACATCCCATACCAAATGTCATATAACAGAGACATGTGCATTGCCTGGTGCACTGCAAACGCTAATTCTAAGGTCTATGTTGATTACTTAGACTATAACCCAGGGGTTCTCAAACTCGTCCTGGGGGACCCCTGTGGCTGCAGGTTTTTGTTCGAACCAGATTCCTAATCAGTGACAACACCTGATAACACTGATCTCATTTAATTAGCTGGTATTATTTATCTTTTATTCTACATTCAGAAAGGCACAGCAGCATGATTTTTACATTTATAAGAAACTTAGAAATATTTCTGTTTTTGCTATGGATTTAAATGCTCAACTCTCTTTTTATTATATTTCACCCTTTCTCTGTGCAGTTTTCTCCCTTCATTGAATCTTAATAATGACAATTAAAAACAAGCAGAGCAGAAACCCAAGCAAACACTCGATCGTGAAAGGCTGCAACTACTTTAGTGTCAGCCCCACAAAGTAGTAAATAATGGGTTAATTAAACAATTAGAACACCTAGAAAAGTAGAATGACAATCAAGATGAAAATACTGTTAAAAAGAAAAAATACATATAACTGCTTAGTACATTTTAATACTTTTTTTTTTCTATCAAACTTAGTTTTCTAATTTGTATATTGTTCCCAAAATAGGGAATCTGGGAAACAACAGTTCAATTAATTAGCCCAGGAGTCCAATTAAAAACAGAGGCTGGTTGGAACAAAAACCTGCAGCCACAAGGGTCCCCCAGGACCGAGTTTGAGAACCCCTGCTATAACCTGTCTTACACAATTAGCACAGCTAGTTCTTTATGAAAGAGTAACACAGTTGCCCAGCAGATTCGGTGGCTGGCTAACCACTTCAGGAACTACATCAAAGTTCCTGGCCTGGTCAATGTCCCTGTGTATTTTGCTTTCTTTTCCCCAGATAGTTCTCTCCTGCTACTATGGTTTCCCACATATCAATGTTAACCGATTACTCTAAATTTCTACAATGTGCTTGTGATTGACTGGAATCCCTTCCAAGGTTTGTTTTGGCCTTGCATGTAATGCTGCTGTGGTTGGCTGTGGCTTTACATAGCATTATACTGAAGAAAATGACTGTAGAGTAGAAAAGATAATTGAATGTTTGTGCTACTTACTTTGGCCACTAGAGGGGACTGGTAATCCATTTGTTTGCTTTTTAACTGAAACTGTATGCCTGTCATGACAGTTTACAATAACGTAGAAACAGGAAGCATTGTGTGTTTATGTATGAACAGTAAATATTGTAATATTTGTTGACATATTGTGTTAAAAAGCACTTTATGTCAGTGAGGGTATTTTTGGAATAAACTGAAATTGCAAAATTAGGTTTTCTTGAGTAAAACATTTAGGAGCAATATCTTCATGAAATTTAGAACAGATATCACCCATAATAAACGCATTTATATTTCCAACATCAATTCTCTTTTATGTCTCCCGAATAAAAATGTGTGGATAATAAAGAAAACTAAACTTGTGGATAGGAATGGAACTTGTGGAGGGGAGATCGGTGATTTTTGATTTTAATTGCAGTCCATGGTTTTTAGAAGGAAGCATCCCTACGTCATGCTCACTGAGAGTAACTATCTGAACTCTGCAGGAATATTTTGCAAGTTTATCTCTGCTTTGTGGGGAAGAGTTTAGCTTTCATAGGCTAAAGATTCGCAGATCTGCGTGCTAAAGGTATGTGCTTCTGCCAGAGCATGTGAGCAAGAGACGTTAGGAGGCAGCAGATTTCATGACTGGTGCTGGAATGTCAGCTGTTGTCAGCACAGATTAATCTGCACACCATCTGCTGGTGCTGAATGCTGCACATATATGGTTATGCCATGGATCTAACGTTGCTTAATCCACTGGACGTCTTAGCATCGCCTAGAGACCGCTCTCTGCTTCATGCTAATAAAGTGTTACCTCCTTCTTTTGATTTAATAAAATGCTTTGTCCCGCGCACTGTCTAATAGAAGGGTGCTGTAGTCAAGGCAACATTACTCTTTACAGACAAGAAAAGAATGCCAGTGTAGCTTGGCCTCTCGTCAGTAGTGTCACGGCACTGCTCAGCACTCAGGCTGGGTAGTGGCATTGTGCTGCCTGAATCATCCTGCTTTCTTAAGATTCAACATTTCCATCATTTTTAAAACATTTTTAAAGGAGACTGTGCCAGTGAATTAATGAATGTTTAGGCTTACATGTTGTTATGAGGCCAACACAGTGAGTAGTGCTGCCTCACAGCTCCAAAGGTTTATAATCTGGCTTAAGCATGAACTGAATTGTTGTGTCTTTTTCTCCCTTTTCCTTTCTACATCCCCAGTATATGAAGATTTGTTTAACTGGAGACTCGATATTATCTCAGAACGAATGAATGTGGAGTGTGCTTTGCACTTAATACAGCAGAAATTAATAATAACATAACATACGTAGTATAACATTCTCAAACCTGCTTTATTCCAGTTCAGAGTTGGAGGACTGAGCTTATCCCAGCAACATTAAACAAAATTCCACTACACTGTCCACTCATGTACATGTGTGCATGCAAACACACAAGCCAATTCAGAATCACCAAATAACATAAAACCTATAAGGATAAAAGCAGAGATCTGGAAGTAAAACACACACACACATACAGAAAATGCAGCATCCAGACAGAAAGCACCATGGTGTAGGATTTGGACCCAAGATGTTGGATCCATGAGGCAAAAGTACTGACCACATGCTTTAAAGAACTGAAGAAAACAATGCTTTTAAACTGTTGTGAAGAAACAGGAGGTAGTCACAACTTTTATGGTGAGCAGGGTACATTACTGGTACATTTTGGTGCTGATCAAGGATCAAAAATGAATAAAGATAGTTACTGTAATGTTGTTATGGTTAACCAAAGCGCATACTCTTTGATCATTTAATCTTTTGTTTTGGTGTTTCTTCTTTACACTTTGTACATTTCAAAATTTTTTATGTATTTTGCTTTGTTGGACCATTTTTATTAGGTTGAAATAAATCATATATTAAGGTTTTGTGTATTGAGCCAGAAGTTTTGGTGGTTCCCTTCTCCCTTTCTGGATTTGGCCTTTTTGTGATTTTGTTTTTTAGCTCTCAAGCCATTTTGGAAGCATTCAGTCTTTGAAGTGTACTAGGAATTCTCTAGAAATTTTTACTTAAGAATCTGAAGTATTTAACCAATACATTTACCTATACCTTCTTTAAATGTCTGTGTCAGTACAATAAGTGAAATGATGTTTCAAACTATTTTGAAGGAACAGGAGATAGCCACACCTTTCATGCATTACTGGTACAGTTGAGTGGTTTGTCAAGGTTCAAGAATGAATAAAGATAGTTATGATAAGTTACAAGGGGGCTGAAGAGATGATGGAGTGATTTTGTCTGAGGTGAAGGCAACAGGCAGGAATACCAACATGCCACTAGGGGAGCACTACACAAATAACACAAGGACTTTGGGTGGATGCAAAAGAACCTGGAAGTGGTTGTCTTGTGTTACCCAAAAGTTTTTGTGGGCCACTTCTAGCTACATGGCCTTTGAGCTTGGAGTTGGGAGGGATTTATTGAACCAGGACTTAACAGGGAGGAGCAATGAAGGCTAGGAGTTTACAATGGAGGGAGCAGGGAGTTGTAACTTGGATGGATGAGTGGCCTGCCACAGGGGATCTTACTGTATATGTTGTCACGCACGAGCGCATGGGGAGCAACTTAAGGACCTGACACGTACCACCAAACCTCGTGCCAGGGGACAACGACAGGGTACTAATCTCTCTTTCTTTTTTTCTCTCAGGAAGAATGAAGCAGCACCGCCACAAATACACCCGGACTTGCTAAACCACAAGACACTTCCAGGTTCCCTTCGTTTCCCCCTGGTCCCCATCTGATGATGTCACTACCATCCATCTACCACCGCGGCTCCTTCCCAGTATTCCATGTCTACTTCCGTTCCCACCCTATAAATTATCCAACTGTTATTTGATTCATGTCTGTTGTTGAATGTGCAAACTGACCGTTACTTTGGAGAATTGTGTAACAGTATATGGGGATGGAAACCCCAAACCTTCATCCTTTCTTGTGTGTTTCTTTTACAATGTATAGTTAGGGTTTTGACAATTTACTCTTGTGTGTCATATCCTTACCCTGCTGTAATTATTCCATCATTTGTCAATAAACTCCCTTTTCATTTGGTACCTTGCTCAACTTTCTCTTGTTTACATTTGTGGTCAGCTCACAAGCAAACTCCTAATGTCCACCCTGTAAACCTGAGCACATCCTATGGGCTGATTTGTTCAGGCTTCAGTTGTTGTAAATTAGGAGTCCCAAAGCACGTGAACCCAAAAACACTTCTAAAAATGCCCACTAGAGGGGGATATCACCATCAAACCCTGGCTAGTAATAATAGCAAACACAGACTCTTTTCCATTCACTAGAAGTCCCAAAGCCCAAAAACACTTCCAAAAATAATCATTTGAGAGGGATATCAATGTCAAACCCTGGCTAGTAACAAGAGCAAACACAGACTCTTTGTTATGAACCAGAAGTCCCAAAGCACAGGTCGTTTCAGGTCAGGTTGGGAAGCATGCACTGGTACAGCACGTTGCTGCACGTAAAAGCACATGAACCCAAAAACACTTCCAAAAATAGCCATTAGAAGGGGATATTACCGTCAAACCCAAGTTGGTAATAAGGGCAAACACAGAGTCTTTGTCACAAACTAGGAGTTGCAAACCACTTAAAACCAAAAACACTTCCAAAAATGCCCACTAGAGGGGGATATCACCATCAAACCCTGGCTAGTAATAAGAGCAAACACAGACTCTTTGAAAATAAAGATTTATTCTTCACAAAAATGCTTGTAACAAGAATGAGGCTCTGTAGGAGCACAAAAGTCAAAAAGGAGCTATCTGTAACACCAAAGGCAACCCAAAGCAAACAAGTCCCAATACAGATATTCAAAGAATGTTCAAAATACAGAGCAGAGGGTTGAAAACTTAAAAGGAGAAAAGAAAAAAGTTAACATGTTTTAAAAATAAAAAGCTTATTCCAGGAGAAACTGCTGCAAAGTTCAAACACTAAGATAATAGGTGCACAGGCCCAGTGCATAAAAACCATTTACAACTGAGAGAAACCAAAAACGTTATTAAGAAATTTCACATTCTCCATGTCTACAGTCCTGTTTTAGCTTTGACATCAGATATTAAAGGAAATGTAATTAAGAAGCAGAATTATACTTATAATATTTTCTTTCATCTAACTTCATAAACAGTACAGCCTTTTGATCTATGTTTTCATATGTAGCTTCAGTCAGATGACATTTGATTTAATGTTATACTTTCATTTAATTCACTGTTCTTAAACTTTCAAGTTCATCTTTGCATTTCCATTGCCAGATTTCTTGATTTACTGCTGTAGACATAAATGGTCTCAGATCTTTGTGTTATCAAAATGAATATAATTAGTAACTAATTGATTTTCCATTATTTTCTGCTTAAGGTTCATATCAATACAATTTAAACTAATGGTGATTTCTATTTAAGCAAGTTTGCAGCTTTGGCTCCTAGCAGCTCTTTTCAAACTGACATAGTTCTCCACTCAGTTCTATTAGAGACCTACTGTCATGTGAAAAAGTAAATACACCCCATAGAAACTAATGCATATTGAAGCAGGAAAACATTAGATCTTTAGGCAAATAGTGCGTACAGATAAAAGTGATATACTTGAATAAAATCACAAGGAAAAATTTGCTTTTGTTATTTATTCAACAAAAATCTCAATAGATATAATGGTCTACTGGGGATAAGTAAGCACAGCCTTGGCACCAGAAGCTGGTATAGCCCCCTTTAGCAGATACTGCCCAACAGCAACTGCCATGAACTCCTCCATGCTAAATTCCTTTAGTAGCAAGATGTTTGCAGGTTTTCTTGCATGTACTGTCTGTTTCAAATTCCCCCACAATATTTCAATGGGATCAAATCAGGGCTTTGATTAGGCCCGTCCACAACTCTCTATTTCTACTTTTTTAACTATTCCTTGGTGGATTTGTTAGCATGCTTCAGATCTTTATCAACTTCAAGTTTCGGATACGTGACCTCACATTCTCCTCAAGCACACTTTGATCCATCCATCCATCCATTATCCAATTTGCTATATCCTAATACAGGATCACGGGGGTCTGCTGGAGCCAATCCCAGCCAACACAGGGCGCAAGGCAAGAACAAACCCCGGGCAGGGCGCCAGCCCACTGCAGGCACACTTTGATATGATACAGAATTCATAGCTGATTCAATGGCTACAAGATTCCCAGACCCTAAGACAGCAAATCAACTGCAAATCATAACATTTCCACCACCATACTTCACAGTTAGTATGAAATTCTTCTCTTGAAATGCTACCATCAGTTTATGCCAAACATGTCTACTGTTACTATGGCCAAACAACTCTTTCTTTAATTCATCTGTCCAGAGCACATTGTTCCAGATGTTCAATGGCAAACTGTAGTCTTGCTCTAATGATTCTCTTGGACAGCAAATGCTTTTTTCCTGAAACACCTCACATGCAGGTCAAATTTGTGCAATCTCTTTCTGGTTGGAGATGCAGCCACTTTGACGCCAACTTAGGCAAGGGTTACCTGTAGAGTCCACTGTGATGTTTTGGGGTTCTTGGAGACTTTTTTAGTATCAAACAGTCAACCCTTAAGCTGAATTTGCTGGGTTGACCAGCCCTGGACAAATTAGCCATCATTACTATGAAACTTGTAGATGATTTTTCTTACAGTGGAATGTTGATTTTAAATTTATTGGTGATATTTTTAAATCCCTTACCAGTCACATAGTCATCCACAACCTCCAAAAATGATAGACTTAGAGAGCTCTTTCGATCCTAATATGATAACATCACACCTGTCAATAGAAAAGGTATCACTAGACCCTTGATATCTGTGGTTTAAATATGCTGTACAAGTCCTCTTGCGGTAGACCACCTGGAGCCACTGCAGTTTGCCTATCAGACAAAGATTGGAGTGAAGGATGCAATGATCCATCTGCTCCACAAGGCTTATTCTCACCTGGACAAAGCTGGCAGCACTGTGAGGATTATGTTTTTAGATTTCTCCAGTTCCTTAAATACCATCCAGCCATCCCTGTTAAAGGGTAAACTCAGAGATATGCAGGTGGATGGGCCTATGGTGTCCTTGATAATGGATTCTCGGTCAGGAAGCCTGCAGTTTGTGAGACTCAAGGACTGTGTTTCTGATATGGATGTGAGCAACACTGGAGGCACCAGAAGAAACAGTCCTGTCTACTTTTCACTTCACTCTGTACACCTCAGACTATAAATATAACAGCAGGTCATGTCACTTGCAGAAATTCTCTGATGATTCTACACTTATAAGGTGTACTGATAAAGGGGATGAGAAAGAATGTAGCAGTCAGGTGGAGTAGTTTGATTCTTGATGCAAAGCAAAGGAACTGGTTATTGACTTTTGCTGCACCAAAGAGACTCTATGTCAGGTGACTATTCAAGACGTGGATGTGGAAGTGATCCACACCTACAAGTACTTGTGAGTCCACATTAATGACAGGTTGGACTAGTCTTATAACAAAGAGGAACTATATAAGAAGGGCAGAGTATGCTCTATTTCTTTAGGATACTTCATTCTTTCAATGTAAGAAGTGTTATTCTTCACATCTTCTATAACTCTATGATGGAATGTGTGTTTTACTGCACTGTGGGGTGCTAGGCTGGTAACATCACTTCAACAGAGGCCCACCAAATATAATTTAAAGGACAGGCTCAGTTATAGGACACACTCTGGACCCCCTGGAGCAGTGTTTCTCAACCTTTAAGTATTTGCGACCCGAGTTTTCATAACAGTTTTAATCGTGCCCCCCCCAACATTTTTTTGAAATGTAGATGCATATTTTATTATACCTACTTAACTTTTACCGACATTTATCTAACTCTATATTTATTGTTCTAGTATCAGAATGTAGTTTAAGTTAATTTGTTTTGGTTTCAAAAGATTTTTTTTTCATATTTTTGATTCTTGTTTTCTTTTTTTCACATCTTCGTGCCCCCCTTTTTGTTACTTCGCGCCCCCCTAGGGGGGGCCTGCCCCACAGGTTGAGAACCACTGCCCTGCAGAATTAAAACAAAACTGATTGCCACTATGCACATCCTCTCTCTGACACACTAACACAGAGGACTTTCAGCCAACAAATTATTCAGCAGAAGTGTGTCAAAAAACACTACTGGGGCTCCTTTATACCAACAGCAGTACGTCTGCATGATGCCTCACTAATATTGGGACAGCCAATTCAGAGGTTTTCTTTCTTCTAAGTTGTCTTGCCTTATAGTCATTTGGTGTGTATTCAGACCAAAGTATGTGCATTTATTTATTTTTTATTTATTTATCTGGGCAGCACGGTGGCGCAGTGGTAGCGCTGCTGCTCGCAATAAGGAGACCTGGGTTTGCTTCCTGGGTTCTCACTGCATGGAGTTTGCATGTTCTCCCCATGTCTGTGTGGGTTTCCTCTGGGTGCTCCAGTTTCCTCCCACAGTCCAAAGACGTGCAGATTAGGTGCATTGGCGATCCTAAATTGTTCCTAGTGTGTGCTTGGTGTGTGGGTGTGTGTGTGTATGCCCTGCGGTGGGCTGGTGCCCTGCCAGGGGTTTCTTCCTGCCTTGCGCCCTGGTATTGGCTCCAGCAGACCCCCATGACCCTGTGTTAGGATATAGTGGGTTGGATAATGGATGGATGGATTTATTTATCTACCTATTTATGTCTTTATTTAAGGAGCTTCTGTAAAAAGCTAAATTTCCCCCTGGGGACAAATAAAGGTTCAATCTATCTATTTGGGAAAATAAAAAATTGAAACTTAGTGTTACATATGGTGTACGTGTACACTTTTATTATTGCATGCTGAGCGCTATCAATTGAAACCTTGCTAGGTATGCTATACATGGCTCTTGGCAGTCTCAGGTTTTTGGAGTAGTGTCCTCAACTGTTCTGAGTTGTGTCTTGTGGTCCTTGTGTGTGTGTGTGTGTGTGTGTATGAGAGATCATTTTTGCTTGCTTGTGTGTGTCATCTGAGTGAAATGTTTGCTTTAAGAGGCAGAGTGAATGACTTTGAGTTGACTATTTACTTTTAGGCCTGAAGTCTGGGAATTGAACGGATGAGTGAGGTGTTATGATATTGTGTCTAAACTTTTGAGGAGATGAGGGTACATTCAGTTAAATGTGTTCATGCAATTGAAAAAAACTGTAATATGCCACAGTGCATAGAGGTGAATAACCTATTTACTTATGCTTTATAAGCATAAATAAGACCAAAAGAAGCCTTTGTTAAGGTCTTCGTACATAAGAGTAAATGAGTAATAAATGCATTTTTGTAGTACCTAAACTAAAGTGTTACTGTAATTTCTTGTAACTTTTTTTGAGAGCTTCACACCTGCCTTTCCGGACTCTGGAGTGGAAGTGGGCATATTTCCTAATGTATTATTTCATAATTAAAAAGTTTTCACATTTTATTGCTGGAAAACTTAGTATTAACAAATTGTCAAAACTCTTTTTTTTTTATTCTTACCTTCAAGAAGAGGAACAATTGCCAGTGCCTCTATCTTGTTAAAGCAGCAATGACCCGAGACCATCACTCCTGACAGCTGCATAAATACACATCAATCTGATCATCTTATTCCTGCTAAATGGATCAGGTAGGTTTAGCCGCTTAAACTAAAACAGCAAAAGGGGATGAAAGGGACAGTAGTTTTAGTCATGGATGCACTGTAGTGAGGAAGTTTCTAATCAGGTTATTATGGCACAGGTCACTACACCAGCACCCAAAATACACTATTTATCTCATGACTCCGAACTTAACTCAGAGCTCGTTTCTATTTACAACTTTACTGACATGGTTGTAATCCTCCAGTGAGCTAAAGCTGGCAAATCTCTTGCTGCAGAAACATGTCAGAACTTCTTGATTTTACTGTGGTGATTATAGGAATTTATTTTTATGAAGAAATAAATTATGTTGGCTTTTTTCTGTTAAACTCATAATCTACAATTATAGTATCAATAAAATTTAACTTAACACGTCACTTTACTAAAAATAGCTGCAATGCTTTGGTAGTTACTAGAGACTGATTTTGCAATAAAACTTTGCAGTAAAGCTTTTCAGATTTTTCTCTTGAGAAAAAATAGCGTAGTATCCTCACCAGTGTCTCCCCTTGAGTGTCAGCAGAGATCTCAGTAAAATCACATAGAGGGCTTAGATTTTCCAAGTCGTGTTTTGATATTTTATTTGCAGTTTCAATGCATTTGCATGGTGTGCTCATTAATATCTGGTGAAGTGTATGGATAGCTGTTTGTGGTAATGAAATACTTTACTATGATTACAAAACTGTAGTCCTTTCTTTTGAATAATCCTGTTAATTCCTCTCACTTATATTGCTGTGCTCCAATTAGATCAGAATAAAAGGATATCCCACTACTGACACCACGTGACCATGAGAAAATCACTTCATCTCCCTGTGCTCCATTTGGAAACATAAAAGAAGTTTAACAGAACATATCTCAAATGTTGTAAGTCACCTTGGATAAAGGTAACAGTCCAGTAATAAGTAAAAAAATATCTCTTGATCCAGAGATCACTTGAAAGAAATGAAAACAAGACTAGAAGGAAATCTCACAAAATCCTTTTCAAACCAAAATTCTCAGTTTGACTCCTTTTACCTCAGTTGTATGTCATGTCTCCCATTTTGCCTAAAGATCAATATTTGAGCAGTAAAATTTTCCTATGGGCACTGGGGTCATTTCTTGTCATGTGTAGATATTTTGTTGAGATGTGTTCTGGTAGTACAAGCTCCACTTTCCCAATTAAGATGATAATCTTAATTCTAAAGATCTAAGAAAAAAGAGAATAGACGTCAATACTGATATTGTATACAGAAAAGTACTTAGATACATACCACTTCTGATATTTCCACTTAAACAATGGCACTATAACTTAGACCCTTTGAGTTCGAAAATTTCCTGTGCAAAGCAGGGTAATGCAGCTAGTTATATATATATATATATATATATATATATATATTGTCCCAGATTGCTGGGGCCCTTACCCAGCCAGGACGCCTGGAAGGATCGGGATGTGGCACTTTTATCCTCTGGGCCACGAGGGGGCAACCGCCCTGGACTAGGAGAGGACCACGGGAGAGGAGCAAAGAGGTTCTAACCTGTAGGGACCCGTGGCCACAGCCAGGGGGTGTCTCAAGCCTCGTGGGAACCGGGAAACAGCAAGATGGCGGATGAGACTTCCAGGGACGCCCAGAGTACTTCCGGTGCAAAGGACAGCACTTCCGCCACACCAGAAAGTGCTGCCGGAAGGACGTCATTGGACACATGGAGCACATCCGGGAGGGAATGAAAGGGGCTGCCTTCCTACAGTCGGGGAGCTTAAGTTGGGACTGGGAGCAGGACAAAGCTCTCGGGAGGAGATTAAAGGCGGCCAAGGACTGAGAGAGAGAAGTCTTAATAAGGGGTGATTAGTGCTGAGTCCATTGTGTGGTTGTGTTTGGGCCTGTGATCCTCTGTTTAGTTATGTTTGATACAGTAAACGTGTGCACTTTATAAAGATGTGGTTTCTGATTGTTGGTGTCTGGGCAAGTCTCACTGTATATATATATATATATATATATATATATATATATATATATATATATATATATATATATAATTTTTAATATGCAGTCGATAGACTTTAAATGGGACTATGAACAAATTTTCTGACTGTTACCACTTTCTCTCTTTGACCTCACTCTTCCATTATCCAAGCAATTTTTGTGGACTTTAAAACAAAGAAATAGATAGATAGATAGATGAAACTTCATTCATCCCCAGGGGGAAATTTGGCTGTACAATACAACAATACAATCATTGGTAGAGTGATTTACTGAGACATTTACTGTATACTTTTACTGTACTATACTGTAACTTTCACGGACCAGAGTTATATTACCTGTTTTCTTCTCTGAATGTTCTGACTATGGAGGCTACTGAGAATCTATTTAAATTCAGTTGTACATGTTGTCCTGCTTCCTTCATAATCATGCCATGAACCAGGACATGAGGAGCTGTGATTGTTGTTTGATGTTTAATTAATTTTAATTAATAATTATCATGTGTGGAGAAGTTATATCTGTAGCTGTCTTTGTGGAAGAACATAATAAAAGCTAGAAATGATGCATCCTAAACCTCATGGCAACACCCTAAAACAATACTTCAGTGGCATGTTGTATATTCACTCACTCACATTCTACCTACTTCTCCAAGGTGCACAGCCTTTGATCAGGCTGATCCCTCACAGTTATGCCATGAACCAAGACATGATCTGTAATAGTTCTTCTACATTCACCTGGAATCACTGTTCTTGTTCTCTGTCTTCTTCTTGGTTCTCCTCCTCCTCTGACACATGCTCCTCTTTCTCTTGTATTGCAGCGCTCCATTGTTAAAATCTCAATTTCTCTCACTCAAGCTATTTACATTTCAACTGGCCTATATCTTGTTTACTGATTGGGTTCAACACAACACTGATTGGACACATGAGTGAATAATTTTGAGGGGTGGTGTGTTAACAGTGACAACAGTGTGTTAGTTGTATTTAACTTTTGTGGCTTGTGCATTGTAGGAATTTTTGATGAGTATTAATCAATAAGACAGCCACCCAAGAGGGTGCCATAATAATGTGGGGTTTGGAAAAGAAATTTACCTGTGTTAATTAATCATCAGTGTGGCCTTCAGCAATACAGTTAGTTATTCCAACAATTCGGTAAGGCTCCTACTTTATTTACTTTCTCTGTTGCAGGAGGCAGGTCTCCAGCATTTAGACTTATATCAAGGTAACAGAGGCACAATTGTTTTAAGGAACAGAATAATTTCAATTTATTAATAAAAAGGATTATAGAAGTAATAATAACTGTATATATATTTTAACATATAAGAATGGATGCAGACAGAGTAGACAGACAAACATAAAACATATAGGCTGGCTGTCTACTGGCTGTTTAGAGTTCTGCACAGATAAATAGTTTTACAATACCATGTCTTAATGGATGATGTTGGATGTTGTGTGGATTTGTTGCCTTGTTGTAGCTCCTGGTTCAAATGGAAGATTTTCCATTCTTTGGAGTGCACTCTTTCTCTTTCCTGCATGATCCTTGTCAGTGCTGTGCTGTTGCTTTCTCATCTTGTCTTCTGCTGTCCTTTTGCCACTTCATAGAGAAAAGGCATTACTCATTCTGGACCAAGAGTTTAGGGGCTGGAATTCCCTTCTTGAAGTAATGGGTTCTCCTAAGCAGACAGAGCTCAGTGCTTAGCTTGGCAGACTGGATCTTAGTTGTGAGGCTTGCTCTCCAAACAAGAGGCTGATAGCTTTTAGGTTCAGAGATCAGGATTCAGATGTTTGCAGTCCTTTTGGAGAGTTCCCTCACACTGAGAGACTCTAATAGAGGGGACCCTAAGTGAATACCCATGGAGTTGAGTGATTGTCCAGCAAATATCCCCAGGAGAGAGCTTCTTCAGAATGGTGCAGAGAGTTTTAAAAGAAGGTTGACCCTTCTCCTGATTAGATTGAAGGCACTTCCAGTTACAAAATCAGGGTCTTCTAATAGGTATTTTTTCACTTAAGACATATAGCAAAAATTAGACCTCTTATAACTTTGAAAGATGCTAAAAAATTAGTTCACGCTTTTGTTTTTAGTTGACTAGATTACTGCAATTCACTCTTCTCAGGGCTACCCAAAGAAGACAGCAATTAATTGCAACTAGAATTCAGCTGCCAGAATCTTAACTAGGGAGTTGGTCTTGTCTGTTAAAGATGATGGATGTCTGAAGTGGAACTCCGTTAGCATCGGTGTTAATTTTTCTCTTATTTATGTCATCCCAAGGTATCCTGTATTTACCCAACTCGAGGAGGTTCTATTACAGTATATGGAAGCACATATAAAGATGAACAGTAAGAAAAGACTCAGAAAGAAACGGAAAAGAAATCCAAAGCTACGTCCAAGCCTAGACAGGCATCAAGTCCAAGTTCAACCTCAAGGTATGACCTTACAGAGACTGACCCCTGGGACCCCAGGCCACTTCATCGTCTCCAGTTGAGAGCAAAAGTGGTAGCGATTGTGCAAGTGATGCAGGTTACAATAGCCTGTCCATTCCAGAAGATTCATTGAAACTGGAAATGGCCTTGCCTTCCATGTTTTCATCTATTCCTCATGAGCCAGGTGCATCAGCTATAACAGGGCTTGTCACTTCACCTGCGGAGAACGAAAGGTGAAACGATCTGTCCGAACTGAAAGTAATGACCGCTGCAATGGCCATGGCCACTACTCAGGACATAAAGGAGCTCAAGAAAGATAGAAAAAAAGAAATAAATCGTATGCTCAAGACAAACGAGAAGCTGTGCCAGGATCTGAAGGACATGCGGCAGGATAATAAAGACCTAGGGAAACATGTATATAATCACTTTGGGGCAGCCTGTAAAGGTATGCTGGGAAAAACTGAGGAACACATTCAATAAAATGAGTCTAAGTTTGAGGAAAAACTGAAAGCACTTGGCGATCAGTTGGAAGATGTTAAGCAAACATTCACGACTCAGTTTGAAACAGCTGAACATCTGGCATCTACTGCAGACGGGAATGCAACAGCTGCAAATTCCAAATGCAAAAAACTTGAAGGCAGACTTGCTGCACTGGAAGATGGATGCAGAAGGAATAATATTAGAACCAAAGGTATCCCAGAGAATCATGAAAGTCCAAACCCAGTGAAATTCATATCTAAGCTATTCTCTAAAATAATTGGAGAGGACTATAAATCTAACACTGAAATAGCAGCAGCTTACTGCATACAGGGATCAAATACCTCTAAAACTAGTAGTCTTATCATGTGGTTTGAGAAATTACAATTTAAAGTACATGTAAAACCACTTCTCAGACAGAAACAAGAAATTATATTTGAAAATAACCACATTCGCATGTTCCCGGATTTCTCACCCTCAACAGCTGCTAAGCGTGTAGCTTTTTACAACATTAAACAGTGATTACAGAAAGCCGAGATCAAATACAACCTCTTGTACCCTGCCAAACTGAAAGTGGATATTCAAGATAAGCATTACATCTTATATTGCTACGAAGGAAGCAGAAAAAAGAGTTAAGAAAGCTGATTCCAACACTTTTTTGAAGTACGATCGTGAGTCGCATCCTGTCATGACATAGCAAAGAAGATCTTGGCAGTTGTTTGATCCGCTTGCAATGATACTGGTACTGTAACTTTACATCCTTTTCCCTTCTCGGACCCTTTTTGTTTATGCTTTTATTACAATTATATGCGTATTATATGCGTACATGAATGTATATGTTGAAGAAATTAATAATACTTTTTTTTTTCTTTTTTTTCTACTCTTCTAAAGGAGACTATTTATCATCATACCCCTGGTTTATTGTTATTGCTATTATCATATTAGGGTTTACTATGCTTATCCAATGCCACTTTTTAACACCATTCCCTGGGCTTACTATTTTACTATCTCAAGATTGCTGAAGATTAGATTTATTGCTTATAGTAATTGGACTTTATTGGCAATAGATATCTCCATTTTAATCCTCATACGCCGCTGCTGGGGGGCTTGTTTGGCTTTGGATGTGCTCTCTCTCTAGGTATGTCAGAGGACAGGGACTTTTGTTGGAGGTGGAGTTCAGCCTCATTAATGGGGGGGGGGGGGGGTTTGAAAGAATCTTAACTAGGAAAAGAAGATCCGAGCACATGTCTCCAGTTTTGATGTCACTACATTGGTTACCTGTGCAATTTAGAATTGACTTTAAAATACTGCTTATGGTTTACAAAACCTTAAATAATCTCGCTCCATCCTACTTTGTATATCTCAGAATGCCTTTCACCTTATACTCCAAATCGTAACCTTAAATTTTCAAATGCATGTCTGCTTATAATTCCAAGAGCTAAACTTAAAAGAAGTCGTGAGGCAGCCTTCTGCTGTTATGCACCAAAAATCTGGAATAGCTTGCCGATAAAAATTAGCCAGGCTAATATGGTGGAGCACTATAAAAAAACTGCTAAAAACCCATTACTTTAACATGGCTTTCTCATAGCTTAATTTTAGTGTAACTCTAATATTCTGTATGTACATTTAATTATCATTTATTTTCATGGCTCCAAAATCCGTATGAACCCCTACTTTCTCTGCTATTCTCTTTCTGGTTTTCTGTGCCACCACCACTGGATCAAAGCATTGTGCAGTCCCTACATTGATGGATTGAAGACCAGATGTCCACATGTCCATCACCATCTAATTCTTTAACATGAAGCCTGAAAACCATGAGGACTGATTTAGATCATTTATGTTAGGTAGAATGTCTAGAAGGGGCTGGGTGGTCTCGTGGCCCTGGAACTCCTGCAGATTTTGTTCTTTCTGTCCTCCTTGGCCATCGGACCATACTTTATTCTTTGTTAATTAATATTGCCTAATTTTTATATATTTTTTTCTTTTTTTATCTTGTAAAGCACTTTGAGCTACATCATTTGTATGAAAACATGCTATAAAATAAATGTTGTTGTTTTTTCTGTACATGAATTACAAGTCTTTGTCATTGCTTGAGTCCATTTCACGCCTTATGGCTCAAAAGGTCTGCAGGGGGGCCTTTGGAGATATGTTAGTGCAACTCTAATTTACACCTTTGTTATCAGATAAAGTCCAGGCAAATCCTAGGACAAGCTGGTGTTCAATCATTCAGTTTGGAATAGAAGTGGGGTAAGGCACAGATGGTTGCCTGTATCTCTGGTAAATCTGCTTTCTTAACAGGTCTGGTGTGCCATGAGAGCCTAGCAGAACGGGCAATGCTCACTTTGTCCTACAGCGTTCCATTTAGTGTCAAGGCACACCACACTGTACAATGTGTTTATAGTTTTTGCAAACAGAGTGAAGCCGATTTGACTTAACAGGTGAATATTGTTTAAGGTTTTGACAAAAGAGGGATCGATTCAGTGAGTTTGGGCAGTTGACAGTTTTGATCTTACAATAGGATTGAATGTTTTAGCAAGTTAGAAAAACTGTACAAGCATTTATGTATTGTGCTAATGCATGCAATTACAATTTATTATCACTGTTATTTCTAAGTATGACTCCTTGTTACAGTAATAATTATTTTCTGATATCTGTCTTTTTGATACAGCTCAGTTAACTGTTCTCAAACCTGAATGTTATGCCATTTGTTTTTAAGAACAATCAGTCATGATAATTTTAGTCATTCAGGCAGATGAATAATATATTTCAAATCCACAGCTTGTTTCTAGACACATAGTGGCGTGGGAGGAGTATTTTCTGTCATTAAAGTAGCTCGCAGAAGTCTTAAAAAACCCAGTAAAAAATTGTCAAATTGGTCACATAACAGTTGAGATGTGCTGATATTCATTCCGAGTTTTAGACTGACTTATTATGATCATCACTGCACTATGGGAGCAGAGCACACTGCTGGAACACTTTCTAAACTTAGAAATACATCTTAGTAAAGGCCAGCATGTCTTGCTATTGTTAAATGTCTACTGGATTTGGAAACTGGAATTTAAGAACATTCATTTAGAGAAGATTTGAACTTAAAAGCAGTATGAGCTCCTGATTAAAAGCCTGGCATCCACAAGCAGTCCCAAATGAAGATAAATCTGACATGGGTCATCTAAATACTTTCACAAACATGCTCTCTTTAAAAGTGTAACAAGTCAGAATCCACAAAGCTAACAATGAATGTGACGATGAAGTGGATCAAAAGAGAGCAAGATGGCTAATTCCTGGATTAAAGGGGATACATTACAGGAAAAGTTTATCAAAGCTGAATTTGTAAAGCCTTGTTGGAAGGAGAACAATAGGAGACCATTTGGAGATTTTGAAAAATTAAAAGGTATAAACAACTGAAACAACAGTAAACTGGGATCTGTGCCAACAGGACAGGGATTAAGTTGAGGAAAGGCAGACTCGGGAATGAGAAACAAGAGAACACGCCATACCTGAGAAAAAGCATCTTGAGAAAATTGATGACTCTAAAAATTTTTTTTTCAAATTCATTACTCTTCCTAACTACAGATTGGGGTCAAGTGAGGAATCACAAGTCCCAAACAATACATCTTCTGGGTGTCAACACGGCCATCCCCGTTTACTTCTTAACAGAAAGAGAACAAAAACACAAGCATCCAAATGACACAAAGGCAGTGAAATCAATGAAAATAAAAGGGTAGCCACAGTCAGGTTTTGAATCTATCAGCTTCTCTCTTAGCAGGTCAGTTATGCAGGAGCTCTGTCCTGTGCCGTGCTCGGTTCACAGAGTGATGCCTCCTTCCGTCGACCCTGTAACTTATAGGTGGGAAACCTGAAGGGGAGGAGTCAGGTGCTCTCACTGGGCGTGTTCTCAGTAGGAAAGCACCTGACTGGAGACAGCGACCCCCCCAACCCAGGGTGATATCACATACCTTAGAAGTGTCCTGAGGATGATCCACAGATGTGCATGCATGACTAGATATATATATATATTATGTGTTTATATTTCTATGATATACAGTACATTTCTTTGTCCTATACTGTTCTTTTTTGGTAATAATGCATCTGTTCGGCTTATAGGGACAGCCTGCTAAGAAGCAACTTAAATAAGAGTAAACTGAATAGAATCAAACGGAACTGAAAAAAGTGTAAGTTGTCAAATTTACTACTAGGTAGCACATTAGTGAGTGCTGCTGCCTGACAGCTCCAGAGGCCTGGGTTTAAATACCAGTTACTGTGTGTGTAGACCTCCTGCAATCCAGTGACCTGCCATCCAGAGGTGGGTAGAGTAGCCAAAAATTGTACTCAAGTAAGAGATGCATTACTTCAAAATAATATTACTCAAGTAGAAGTAAAAAGTAGTCATCCAAAAAATTACTCAAGTAAGAGTAAAAAAGTATTTGGTGAAAAGACTACTCAAGTACTGAGTAACGAGAAATGTTGTAATAAGACAGACAAAAATATAAAATAATGTGCAAATTCTACTATTTCCAAATAATAAAATAAAAAAATGAATGAAAATAAATAACATCTTCACAAAATAAAGATGCACAAATAACATAAAGTTCCAAATCTCAGTTTTTCACAACAAAGCTTTTGAAGCCAATAACTACAGTAGGTAAAATGTATGTTTGAACAGTGCAAACTACTTACAGTGACAAGATATACTGTACACTGACAGTATAATACTGCATATTCACTTTGCGGTGTAGCGGGTTCGCGGCTTAAAAAAAAAAAAGGCCAGTTTCAAATCCATAAAGCCGTGTCACTCTCTGTGGGCACAATTGCACAACCGCAGGGAATTAATGAGGTAGTTGGAGCGAGTCACACCTGGCCATGCGGGTGCGATCGTTCTCAATTGCTTCATTGGCTTCCTGCGGCGTGTGATTAAGGCCCACAGAGACGGGAGTGTATATATACGGGTCAGCACAAAAAAAGAATAGGGAATCAAAGAAAAGGAGAAAAGAGCCAAGACGGAGATTGGCCGAAAGGAGCTCATGGCTGCCGAGTCTCTGCAGGCTACGCGAGCAATGGGTGAACCAGGAGAATGAGAAGGAGGTGGGCTGAGTTCAGGAGGAGTTAGTCTGCATTTTAACCTCAGATTTTTAATGGATTAATTTATTGATTTTTTTATCCTTACTTTTCACTATGATTTTTATGGGTTTATATATGTACTCTTTTTTAGAACACTGCACCATTGACGCTTTTGTTGATTTTACTTTTGTTTTGACTGGTTTTTAATAAAGGCACTTTGCACTTTTTCCACAATCCTCTGGCCTCATCAGTGAATTATCCTCATATGTCAGCTCATCTCGGTCATAACTATCGACAGTGTTGGTTCAGCAGACTCTCATGTGGGAAGAGGGAGTCTGTAGGGGACCGGCATCGTCACACAACTTGCCCGCCAAATAGCACAGCTGATAGAAAGGAACGCAGGAAGTTTGTGTGTGGTCATGTGACTGCATGGCTACATCTGATTGGTGAAACGGAGTCATGTGATTATTATTGCTAAGTCTGATTGGTGAAACATAGTCATGTGATTATTCCTGCTACATCTGATTGGTGAAACAGTCATGCAGTAGATCCACTGGCGGCTTCTCTCTGGCAAAAATATAGTGTAATGTATAAAAAGTAATGAGTCGCGTGTTGCCCAATGTAGCGGAGTAAGAGTAGTGTTTCTTCTTCCCAAATTTACTCAAGTAAAAGTAAAAAGTATGGTGCAATTAAACTACTCTTAGAAGTACAACTTTTTTAAAAAATTACTCAAGTAAATGAAACGGAGTAAATGTAACTCGTTACTACCCACCTCTGCTGCCATCCAAACTCGAATAGGAATTAAAAATCAAAAAGAGATCTCTTTCATATCTTTTTGGTTTTTCCTAGACAACAATGAGATGAGAAAGAAATAAAATGGAGACATTTTGTTTTGTATTATGCTTCTCAGATATTTCTTTGGGGAAAAAAAAATACCCTGGTATTCTCACCAGTGTCTCCTCTCGAGCATCAGCAGAGATCTCAGCAAAATCAAACAGTGGCTCAGGTTTTCCAAGTTGTGTCTTGATACTTTGTTTGCAATTTTAAAGCATTTACATTGTGTGCTCGGTGAAATATATGGACAGTTGTTTGTGATAATAAAACACTTCACTATAATTATAAAACTGTAGTCCTCACTTCTAAAAAATATTGTTAGTTGCTCTAATTTACAAGTTGTCACACACGCACGATTAGGGGGCAGGCAGAAGGACCAATGGAGCGCAAAAAGACAGGGATGTAAGACAGCGTACTAATGCTTCTCTCCTTTTTTCATCAGAAAGGCTGAAGACCAGACGAACCCCAATATGTGAAGCCTCTGCTAAAACACAATCATGTACTAGGAAGTACTTTCACATTGCAGCTGTCCCCACGTGATGACTTCAACCCGGTCGCCCTCTGACATTATCTCTGTCACATCCCGTTCACGTCATCTCATCTCTGCACCAATTTCCTGTCCATCTGCCATAAAACCTGCCACCTTTCCAGTATCAATGGCGAATGTATATGCTCACTTTTGCTGTGCTGTACAAAAAGAGAAAATAATCCGGTTCATCTACAGCATATGGGGACGGTTCCCCGACCCTTAGTCTGTCTCTTTGGTCTCTTTTTCACAAAGTAAAGGCAGTCATTGTGGCATAGTGAATAAGACTCTGGACTTCAGACCCTGAGGTTGTGGGTTCAAACCCCACTACTGGTACCAAGTGATTATGAGTAGGTCTCGTTGTCTACCTGTGCCTCACCTGCAAAGACAAAAGAAGTGTAACTGATCAATGCTCAAATGTTGTAGGTCCTCTTGGTTAAGGGCATCAATAAAAATATGAAGTCTTGAAAGGAACTAAAACAAGACTAGAAATAGATCTCAAAAAATAACATGCTTTTCAAACCAAATGCTCCTTTTACCTAAGTTGTATCTCATGTCTTCCTTTTTGCCTAAAGCTGTTTTAGGAGGAACATCTGTGACAAAGCTGATTTTTACATGACACATAACTCAGAATCTCTTTTAAGTCTCATGAGCCATTAAAGAACAGCCGTTGAGCAGTAAAATCTTCCTATAAGCTGTTCCAATGTCTTTGCCCTGTGATAGACGCTGGAGTAAGTGTGATAAGAGAAGACAAGAATAATTTCAGAGTGCCATTACTTAACAAGACCAGAAGTATTACGAATATGAATGTGTTCTTTCTTAAAATAACACAAATCCTACTCAGGTGACTGAGATGTACCACTTTATAGTGCAGTTTGATATGTGTGTAGACCTGAGTAAAGGTGTAAAAGATTTGCCTGTATTCATTCATCTATCCATGATCTTATCAGGTTTATTCAATATAGGATTGCAGGGCAAATAAACTGGCAGCACTGAGTGCAAAGGGACAATTTTGAGTCACCTATTATTCTCACACACATCTTTGGGGCGTGGAGTCAAAACCCAGAGGAAAACATAGTTATCATATAGGAGACCATGCAGACTCCAAATTGGCAGTGACTAAGCCAGGGCGCTAATCCAGGACTGCGGAGCTGTGAGACAGCATCTCTAACTATTAAATCAACATACCTACTTCTGCTCTATTCCAAGTATGAAAAGCCAATCTGTACAATTTTATACAACTTATTTTTTATAAGGCACACTTCACTGAGCAATTCTCTGTTAAAATGCAAGCATAGTTTATGCTAATTACAAAATACAGAACCATTAAAAATATAGATGCAATTTATTAGAACACACAGAGAACAAGGTAGAAGCTATTTTACATGATCTAAAATTCTGTGATGCTTATCTAATCTGGTATAGCTTTGAAGACACATTTTAGATGCACCATGCACCTCCAGAAATTAAGGGCAGGTCTTGTGAGGCCATTGTTTTTAATTTAAGCAGCAAGAAACCGATACAGGATTTAATACAGAAAAATGTTAGTATTTATTCTTGCTTCAGAAAATGAACAATGAGCCTCAACATCTACAGTAAAATAATTTATCATTTAGTGCTTTTTATAATCTTATTAGGTAGATTACAGTTTTTATACTTTGAAAATAAATCAAATGTGGAAGCTGTTGGTAGCAAGAACCTGATTGGCTGTCTCGGCTTTGACTCATGTGATGTACCGTGGAAGACTTCTGAATTTTTGCTGCTTTGCCAAAGTGACACCATAGTTTCTTTATTTCCATTTCAATCTGTTCAGTTGTCCAGGAAAGGCTGCCATTATGAACCTCATAATTAAGACTGGCGGACTGCATTTCTGTATAATGTTTCCGCTTTGTGGCCCCCCACCTCCCATTCTAATCTTGCTCGCTTCTAAGCAGAGAAGCTCTCTTTTCAATCTGCTTTTGACAAGCTGGCATCATCACCATTTCAATCAATGCTGCGTTCTCACAGCGCAGCCAGGTTCTGACCTGATTAACTAACCAGTGACGTGGACCACAGATCTAAAACTCTCATTTGCACTTGAAGGATTTAATTAGTTTGCTGCAGAGCTTCTGTTAGGCTTGAGATGCTTTCACGAATGGTTGGTATAATTTCATGCAAGAGGAAAAATCCTATGGGCCTTCCATTTACTGCTTCTGCTTTATTCCATTTTAGGAAGATAGTGTGTCTGAAATAATGTGAGGAAATAACCTTATGGATCAAAAGGTACATTCACACGTGATTATACCAGGCCAGCTCAGAGTCACCCATTAATCTAACGTGCAAACTATTAAATTCAACAGATATGTGGAGAATATGCAATTTTAGTATAGACAATGATTCGGCTAGAATCCGAATCTGTCTCTGAGCTATGAGGCTGCAGTGCTAGCACCAGAGAACAATAAAACTTGATTCACCGAGATCAAGTGAATTACACAATCTCATTCAATAAAAAGCTTGTCCATATTCAAAGATCTTGTGCTAGTTAACTGGCTTCTACTAAGAGTACCGATCAGAGGAGAATGATCCTTGTGCAGTGAGGTCATCAGTGGAGACCCTCAGGGTTGTTTTTCTTGGACTTGTACTTCTTTGGATTTAAATTAATGTCACTGACTTCAGTGTAGTTAGTAAACTTATGAAATTTGCAAATGATGCTTAAGCTGGAGCAATGGCTGACAATGAAGAAGAAGCAAAAAACAATTCAGAAAGACTTGAACAAGCTTCAGAACTGGGTGAACACTTGGACAATGCAGTGTAATGTAGAAAAGTCCACTTGGAAAATGCAGCTTAATGTAGAAAATTCCAAAGTGCTACATATGGACGTTAGGAACGTCAATTATAAATACAAGATGGAAGACACTGTTGTAGAGGAAGCAACCGCTGAAAAGAATTCAGGGGTTTATGTTGACACAATGTTTTTGTCATCCAAGCCATGTGCAGAAGTGATTGAAAAGGCAAATAAAATGTTAGAGTTATATAGTTAAAAGTGTTGAATATAAATCAAGTGACTATATAATGTACTTATGAGACTGCATCTGGTGTATTGTATTATCACGCATGTGCATCAGGAGGTCATCTTCTGGGCTTGTCAGAGGTAAGCTCTAACAAAAGGGGACACAAGGGGTAAGTAGTGCTGACTGTCTTGTTTCTATTCTTACCCACAGGTCTTGCCCAATGAGGGCAGCTGACTCCACCCCTTCTGGTCCCTTGGATTATAAGAGCACAGCACTCCTGGAAGGAGGTATCTCATTTGGGGAAAAGTAACCTGAAGCCTCATTGCTCTGCAGAGCCATATTGCTTTAGCTGATAACAAACAGAGTTTTTGTTATATTTTGCGCCATCATGTGCCTGTTATTTTGTTTAAATTTATTAGCTTGCTTGACCTGGTTGACACTTCAGCATTTCATTGCGTATTCCTCTCAGTCAACAACAGTATGCAGTTGTGGTCACCAAGCTACAAGTAAGACATAGCAGCACCTGAAGCTGTGCAGAGGAGATCAATCAAGTGCATCCTAAGACTTAAGGACATGTCCTACTGTGACAGACTCAGAGAATTACACATGGTTACTCTCAAGCAGAGGAGACTGTGTGCAGAACTAATCCAGGCCTTCAAAATTCTTAAAGGCATTGATAAAGTAGATCTAACCCTAAACAATAGTAACATGCCAGGTACCTCAGGTTCTTTGGATTTATGGCCACTTTGTCGGGACTTTATGTACAGTAGTGGTGACTTGAAGCCATGGCATCAGTTTTGAATGTTGTGCCTTTGTGATTGCCAAGCCAGTTGCAGATGACAGAGTGTTCGTTTAAGGTCATTCCCTCACTTTGGCTTATATCTTGTGGTATTCCCTGGTTTTGCCTTTTTGGTTGAGTTACCTCTTCATAGATTTGTTGTGAAGGATTGAGGGTGTATATGCATGGTTAACTCTGAATTGAACTGGTATTCAAACTTGTGACAAGTGTTACCAGGATAAACAACCATTCCTAGAGAACCAGCGAAGAACACTTTTACTTTTTAGGAATAAATGCCACGGATAGAAGTTGGACGGAGTTGTGTCTATCACTGATTAAATGAGACACAAATAGACAGAAGTGCTAATAAACAGTGTAATACTACGGCTTTCACTGTAGTTTGCAGTGCATACCACCATTTTGGATTGACGTTATGGTCTGAATTCAGACAAACTTGGACTTCACAATTTCGGGTTTGGAAATCTGACTTAAGGGGGTGTTCCAGTTGAAAATTCTGACAAAGAAACTGAACATTTTGACTTCCCAGTTCAAATAAAAGGCAGCATGATGTTAAAGAAGTCAACATAACAAATTACAAAAAGACAAGTCTATTTTCGGGGGAGTAGAGTGCTGTTTTAAAAACTGCTTATCCTGGTAAACATTTCATAATTCTAATAATAGAAGGAAAGTTCAACATAATCAAAATGTCAGAAAAACATTTAGATTGTTGTAAAATAAGATAATGGAATTGCCTCAACATTCACTAACGTTGTATCCATGAATCCTGTTGAGAGTCATGGTGGCGACAGACTGAGTAAGGAAGACCAGAGCAGATAAGGGGTATAAGCAGTACTGAGTGTCCTCTGTCATCTCCCATTGGACAATCTGTAGTGGTCTGGTGCCAGTCACACTGTCAATAGGATGGGGATATATTTTTTTTGATGGGGATTCCAGGAACACACCCAGCCTTGGCTCGACCCGCGCACAGCCAAAGACAGAGACACGAATCATACAAACGGGTGAAATATATTAAGTGTAAGATTAAATATGAACAACAAAAATCAGACAACCCTCCCCTTCGGCAATACAAATATAACACACAACAATCAACCCAAACAATAAACACTAATGACAATGTCCCTATCACAGTTTCAATGTGGCAGAAACAGATAAAATAGTATGTAGTAAAGAAAATGATGACAATCCCCAGAACAATTTCCATAATAAATTAATTAAACAGTTCTACTAGTAGTCCTGAGCGGTGTGGAGTGATTCGTGGGAGCGCTTCCTCTGAAGATGTACGACTAATCCACCACTATACACACGATAGGTAGGCATGAGACAGTCCATTCATCCTTGTGAGAAACAATCCAGGGTATAAATGACTTTATAGAGGTTATGTTGGATGTTATACACAGAAACACAGACCTCCCCTTGCTGCTTCACCGGCCCCCTTTTGAAGTTTTCCACTGGTCCTTCTTGTCCCTAGCAGTTCCTGTGCCTGTTTCAGACATCCAATGAGAGCAATCCCCTCTGGGCCTGCTGGGAAATGGAGTCCTTGCTGCAGTAGCACTGCTACAAACCTCTGAGAATTGCTTTAAGGACAATGCTACTGAGATGGGCTCTAGCAGTCTGTGACCCTGTAACGGAACTGGTAGCTTCTGATAATGGACAGATGGATCAGACAGTTTATCATTCCAAATGGCAACTCTGTAAATAATCAAACTCTCTGCTTCATTGAGAATGCTGGCTTAGGTTGATCTAACATACAACTAAGCAGCAGTTCCTGCTGAGTATGAAGCAAGCAAAGATCAGTTGAGCTGTACCATCCAGTTTATCAGTAACCTGGGAAAATGCATAAAACCCGCTCTGAATCCTACACTTTTAACTTCTAATTGGCACAGAACTACAAATCATATAGATTTTTGACAATAACTACTGGCACTGACAGGATGCTGTCAAATATTTCATTAGTTCCTATAACAGAGACCTCTTAAACAGTACATCACAACTAATAGCAAGCTGATACCTCATTTGCTCTTCAAGCAGCTTAACTTCAATAGAGTATAGGACTAACAAGGTGCTAAAATTGTTATTTTGAGGCACAAGCTCAGCTGTATCCTATAGTTTATATAATTAGCTAGTAACAGACGTCTCTTGCAAATAACTGGATCCATCTTAGCTTCTTGGCACCTGGGATATTTGTGTAAGCATTCCAGGACTTTCCTAACTTTGTGACACACAACAATGAATTGTTGGGAAAAAAAGGACCATTTGATGATGTGAACACTTTTGACTTGAAAGGATGCACTAGATCAGGAATGTTCAGGTATCATCTGCCATTCAAACCTTGATATGCTTATATCAAAAGGAGTGAATGTCTACCATAAAAGCATGCCTACAGAATTATATATTCTTCCAATTGGTTCTTAAAGGACTAAAGATATGAAGACCATCACCTCTTTGGTTTGCTTGAATAAACTGCCTAGTTTTTACCTCAGTTCCATGTGCTATTTATTTATCTGACAACTGCTGCTCTTGCATGAAACTGTATTCTTTTTTATGTATGTGTGTATATATATTTTCATATCAAACACAGTCACATCTATGAGATGCTGTAAGGAGTAAAAGGAGTACAGAGTAAGGATAATCTCCAAGATGTTGCTCTCCTCTACATCAAACATGTACGTAAAGCTGACTCTTGCCTGTCAAACACCCACTAAATAACCAGAAGGATCGTGCTCTCTTATTCTGAGTATCCTTGGCGGCAAAGTAATGTACACATGGGAGCCTCACTTAGTCAGGCAACTTGCCTATATCACTGTGTTATTCAGTGATAAATTTCTTTGACATTGCTTAGTGGTAATCAAAATTTACCTTATCAATTTTGTCTTATGAGGAATCAAATTTACACAGAAACATGGGTTAATTTTTTAAAATATCTTGTTAAAACAGATTCTGCAAGAAAGGAGAAATGCCAATATCCAGAAAACTGTAAAGCATCAATTAAATCCTGCATAATTTTAATTTAATTTTGTTCTTTCAAATAGTTTTAAAATTGCACAGGTGTGCTAAAATGACTGTCTGAAGAAAAAAAAAAAAAAAAAAAGTACAAAGATGTGTTTCAATTATGTTCTTTCTCCCCTAATGCTCCAACAGCATTCTTCTACTAACCACCATTAGATCATTGTCCCATCTCATTGAAAATGCTTATTATTACAGAATTAAAATCCACTAATGGAGCTATAAAGAGAGCAAGTGTTCCCAAAAGCACTCCGGTTGCTTTTATCAGATCAATGTGTCAGTCTGACGGCATCGCTTACAGGAAATCAAATCACACAGCACTCTAGGATTTCAAGCTATTGAATCATATTCCCTCTAAAATTCATTTTTTATTAATTGCACTGTTGGATTTAATGTTAAACACATGCTTAAATTGCACAGATGTATTTTGCACATATATTGTTTGGGGTAAAAAGCTAGACTTTTCAGTATAGTAACAGGGAAGAGATCTACTCCTTTCCTAAGAATAAGATGTATTTTCAAACAATCCATCATTAATTTCTTTGAGCAACAATTTATGGATATTATATGGTTAACTCATCGATGCTGCAAAATTTAAACATTTCCTAATTCTCATAGCTGATCTGAGTAGTAAATGTGTAAAGATGTCACTCTGCTTAAACTAGAGTCTAGAAGTGCAATGCAAACTTTAGAAATTTGTTTTTAAAAACTCAAAAAAAATCTAATATTTTTCTTCCAAGAAATAAAAGAAATGCAAAGAAAAGGTTAATTCATTTATTACCATATATATGACTATTTCTAGAAACTGGCTTATTTAAAAAAACAAATGTAGTAAAGTCCCATTTAAAAAGTTTCATTCTGTACTCTCATATACACATAGTATACACACCTCTGCATATACACATGCACCTCTGTCTCACGTATCCGTTAGGCACATTTTTTTGAGTTGCAAAGGACAAAAAGTCAAGCACTGAAGCAGGAAAAAAAAAAAACATTTTATTGTACACAGTACAGACTGTAAACTCGGCAGTGCGATGTACACATTGTGGAAAAATTCAGGAAAGAAGCTGCCTATACAAGCTTGGATCACTTTGGACCTCGGTGGATAGACAGTACTAAAATCAATGTCTTCCGAGACCTTGGCAGTACCTTGTGCTCCAATTCACTCCAAGAGCATGTAATTTCTGAAATTACTATAGCACAAGAACTGTAGTTGTATAGGGGATTATACAGATATACATATTTGTAAAAGGCAAAACTATACAGCATATACAATAATTTGAAAACTGATGCAGCCTTTGCAAAAATATATATATTTTTCTTCAAAACAACTCCATGAAACATTAAAAATGCAGAGAACTTTACATAAACCATCTCATTATAGAATTACAGATTAGCGATATGTCATTGGGCAGTAGCCTGTTTTAATACTCCACGCAAACACGGGCAGAGAGCAGACAATCCTTAGCATTCTTCTAAAAACATAAAAAATTTAAATTACAGGAAGGCAGGCTCTCAGAATATTCAGTTGCTGGGTATTAAATGGGAATGATTGTACAAATCCCCTTCAATATAACAAGCACCTGAAGAAAAAGGGAACAAAAAAAAAATAAAAAAAAAAATCTGTAATTCCAGTCTGTCAAAATCCTCGTAGGAGTGCAGTGCCAATAATAAAAAATAAAAGTTATTTAAGCTCTAAATACAAAAAAACCCTAAAAAAATCTCTTTGTAATATATATTTATAAATTCTTCCAAAAACTTCAGAAAATACTGTCATTTATCCCTTTTGTCACAAAATATCCCTCTGCTACCAGTTTCCTAGGAGCAGTTAAGCGTTAGGAAGGACTGCTTGGTCACTTCCAATGGCAGCAGAGTATACTCAACGTGGCTTGTATCTCTGGACACAAAAATGAGTAGACCTGCTCGAGATGTTTAAAACCAGTTCTTAAAATGCAAATTGGATTTACCAAAAGCCATACTAAACAAGTGATCGTCAAGAAGGGTCTGCTCGTTCAAATACTCATGGTCACAGAACATTTTTTTTTTTTTTTTTAATTTTAAAGGATGTTACAGCAGTATTTAGTGTTGTTTAAAGCCCTTTCAAAAATTCAGTGACTCTGATTATACATTTCAAAAAGGCAGCTATACAACAGTGTGGCCAGAAGCTAAAACAATGTTTTAAAAAGCAGATTGTCAATACAGAAATGAATGCTACAAAGTCACGCAATCAAAGTAGAATTATCAGCAGCCTTCCTTCTCCATTTTAAACTTTGCCTTCACAGAAGCAATGTTTGTTCATTCATCTATCACTGTGGGTGGCTGGAAAAAGACAGAAACCCCAGCTGCACCTCCATTACAGACACAAACCTGGGCCATTTCCAGGACAGCAGACTTGTTGTGTATCAAAGAGCAAATGTGCCTATTTGCAAGCACTCAGTAATTTAAACAAGTGTATTTATGTCCTTCCAAATGAAAAAGAAATAGAAAGCATTGAAACAGGAAAGTCAAGAAGCCTCCCTTTTGTAGTCCAAGTGAGAGGTCAATAGACATAGCCCTCATGGAATGGCAAGCCTCCCATACACTGATCCCCCCCATCCAGTACATATGGAGTATTCTCCTCATAATGTGTCAAAGGCAGCGTATCATCGTCCACCTGTGGGCAGTCTGGGTCTGGTTTCAGGCATGGCCGTTGGTTGTCAGGGAATGCCATGGAGAACAAAGCTTCTGGATCACAAACAAACTTATAAACATACCGCTCTCCAGCCACCTGCAAAGCAAGGAAAGCAAGATTAGACATGCATTTCAGGAACAAAAGACAGCTAAAAGTAAACTACAATGCTAAACCGGCTTAGTGAATCTTAATGGGATGACCGTTTTCTCTGTATGTCCTAAAGTAGTACAGTAAAGCCACAGAAAAAATGCTTGTACCAAATAAAGTCTGTTTAATTCAGCTAAATTTCTGTGCATGGTCTTCATCTCTAGATAGATCTATCTAGATCTTTTCAAACTACAATCTAGGAAACTGCTCCTTACATTCATATAATAAATAAAATAGCCATTCACCTATCTAGGGGACTAACCAATGCAAAATTTACCACACAGGCACCTGGTTAAGCACAAAGTGAATATAAGCTTTAATGTTTAATTATTACCCCAATGTTAAAATTATGGAAATTCAAAACTTATTTATTCTTCTTAATATATAGTGCTCTGGATCAGGCAGACCACCAAAAGCAAAAACCACCAAGGAGTAAGAGTTCAGAAATTGTTATGCTCTGTCAATGTTGCAGCACAAAATTACATGGATCTTTCACGCTTCCAATATAATGTTAAATATATGTCTTTAATAAATAATACAATTTTAGTGTGCCTTTTCCTGTAATCAAAAAGCTTTAGAAATATTCAAAAGGACACAAGGGAAAAAAGTAAATAATTAAAACTGGATAAAAGCTAATATCAGTGGTATCAAAAGTAAATATGAAGCATATAATTCTGTATTAGCACTTTAAAAGAAACCTAGCTCTGGTAAAGTTCTACAAAAAAAGGAACAAGCCAGAGAGCGAACAGACATAAAAGTTAATAATAGTGTTGGGTTAAATGTCTTCTTGAAGAGATGGTTCTAAAATTGACTTTCAAAAGGGCCACGTTAAATCAGAAGAACTAATAAAGTCTGTATGCTCATCTCAAAGTCTTGGCACTATGGAACTTTTTCATTGCTCAGAGAGACAGAAAAGGAGTGTGTAAATAAAAAATAAAAAAATAAACAAGCAGACAAATAAAATAAAGCCTGGTTCTAGTGGCGGTTAGCTTGAGCTAAGTTTTAGTTTAAATTTAAAAAGATGTGCTCCATTCAGCAATTAAATACTCCATGATAAAATTCATGTGCTGGAAGCTATTTGATGAACATCTCTTTTTAAAACTGATCTAAATTGGACTATCATTGACATACAAATTACAACCAAGATCAAAGCCAGAAATAAGAAAAACAGTGGGCCAAGGTCAGAGCCTTTAGAACCCATTCTGTGATATACATAAGCCACTATCACGTACAATTGGACAATGTAAAGCTGTTAAATAACACATAAAGCACATCTTAGGGATACGGAAGGAAGAGTGAAATCTCCTCTGTAAATCTGTTTAGATAAAAAGGTGCAGTCTCCAGAGAAGGAAAGAAAGCCAACTATGCTAACCACTATTTTACAAACCTACCCAAAATCAAAAATTACTGTAGAGTATTTGCAAACAGACCTAACATATTTAGTTAAACATTATTTAACTGCAATGTTGTACAATTTTCAATTTTTGGAGAAAAAAAAAGTAGAGAAAACTCAAATAATGTTTTTGTTACCAGGAGACAAACTTTTATTCTAATAGTGTAACACAAAATAAAAATGTACCTTTTGCATAATTCCCTTCTCATAGTAATAGCGCAGAGAACGACTGAGTTTATCATAATTCATGGCAGGACGGTTTTTCTGGATGCCCCAACGACGAGCCACCTGTGCAAAGAAAAGTATGTATGCATGACAACTTTAGAACCACCACGTAGAGACTTACATGTTCTTCAGGACATCTTTAAAGAAAAGCAGTACTTACTTCTTCAGGCTCAATAAGTTTAAATTCCATGCCACGACCAGTCCAAGCAATGAAGTGACCATTTGCAGGGTCATCTAGCAGAGTAACAAGAAACTGCCAAAGCTGTAAGGAACCCCTCCGCTGATAAGGGGGTGCATCACGATATATTGGGGACTCTTGTTTTATTTTGCCTATTTGGAAGGTAGAAAGGGGAGAAATTTTAAGGGTTATTACAAAAGTGCAGAAAACATGCATTTAAATCAGTTTTTATTACTAATATGTAACAATGTAGCAATTGTCTACTTATCAAACAGGCTTCAACTAGGGTAACAGACAAAGGTGTAACAAAATATACCTTTCATGAAGCCCACATGATCACAACAGGAGAAGCCACAACTCCAGTTGGAACTAGTGTTGGATGTGACAAGACTGCCAATGGTTCACTTGCATTTGTCCAATTTTTGGAGCATAATTATTTGAGGACTTTGGATAGCAGTAGAGGCTTACTTGGGGAGAGCCACAAGTGTAGCTGCTAGTTGTGGGTGAAATAATCAGGTCTGAAAATCCCCAAATATAATTTATGACAGTTTCAACTCACTAATCATAGACTGAAATAATTAATGTACTTTCTCCACCCCCCAAATAACTTCCTGGCTATGCTCCTGGGCAGAATATACAAATCAATGGAAAAGTAAGCAGGCTGAACATTGAACCCGATATGCAAGGTCATTATTGTCACATGTACAAAGTACAGTGAAATTCTTACTTGCAAGTGTTAATCAAGAGGCTGTCTCTGCCACCATAATTAGTGAGTATAACCACTTTACTTCACAGTTCTAGCGACTGTACTACTTTGTTGTCCAACACATCAATGCTTTCCTGATTAAACTTCTCACTTACTATAAAAAAAACAAAAAAAAAAACCCCTTAATCTGTCTTATCTTAACTAATGACCACTCAAAAGTCAAAAAAGCATTAAAGTATACTTAACCACAATTGAATATCAACAGCTGTTGAAAACTAATACCAATTTTTGCAAGTTTATAGAATCTAAAAGTAAAAAATAAATACATTTAAACTCACCATCAAGCCTTTCTGGAACAACACAAGTGTCATCGTAGTAAAGACGGGGATCCCGATCATAAGAAAAGGCTGATAAATAATAAAAGAAACAAATAAAATACATTAAATAATAAAAACAAACATAACAATTGGATATAGGCTTAACGTTATACAACAGTTTAACACTTCACTGAAGCCAGGTGTTTTTAAAGTTAGATAGCTACAGGAAGGAGGTTCAGCTGTGGATAGCACTTGCCATGTTCTTATCTAGTGAGTGGTTACACAAAAACTACTTTTACTTGGGGTTTAACGGGCTTTGTGTTCCTATATCCGTTCTCCCTCTGCAAACACATATAACCACACCCCTGTGATCTGCAAAATGACAATGCTCAGTTGAGAAGCTGCTACTGCTGGTTTGGTTCTTAAAGTAGCATTATGTACGTTTATGTCAGAAGAAAAAAATAAGGGGTCTTGTAGAAACTTTGTTTTGTTTCTAAATGCTGAAGATCTTTACATACCCACCAAAAAAAAAAAAGGTACTCTGGCTTACGACAAAGTCACGTGGTTTCATTTAATTATTAAATTACTCCTGTCAATTGAAGCCAAGCCCAAAGTGTAGCCAGAATAAAGTGGACTTACTGTCATGGTTGTTGCGGTAGAAACCTCCACCCCTTCCAAATGAGGACTGGCAGTTAGGCACTTCTATAACAGAAAAGAATTTGAAGGATGATTTCTTATGTTGGTATTGATTAATCAAAATGCTCTTTGCTACAGTCTTGTTTTTTTCAATCACTTTTTTAGATAAAATGTTGACTAATATACACATCATCAAGGAAAGCCAATTTAAACAATCAATAAAAGCAAAAATGAAAAGAACGAAAATCTCCCAAGGCCTCTCAAAAACCCTAACTGAACTCTGCAAAGAAATCTAAGGGTGGCAAACAAAAGATGCCCAAGCATGTCTAATCACACAAAGCTTTCATGAGAGACAGAGAAGAAGAAACTGCAGGAGTTGAGACATGGGGTAGCAACAATGATCACTGGATACCTGTATCAGAAAAAAGCTCGATGCCCTGTTAATTTACACCACAAAGAGCTCAAGAAGGGTTAAGTTAAAAAAATATAGGATTTCCATAAAATAAATAAAATATAATCTGCCGAAGTCCAGTCTGAGGCTGCCAAATTCTTTGTCACTAAGCAGAATAGTCTGCTAGAAATAAGAAAAAGACATCTAGAAAGGCTTCAGGTATTTTTGAGAAGACACACCAAAGCTTTTTTTCTTCTTTCAATGCCAGTAATTTTCCATCCTACGCCAAACTTTAATTATAAAAATGCATGTCTGCATCTGTGCTTGCACAGTGTGATACACCCCTGTGCTGCTTCAAGAATTGTAACCATTTTCCATTTCACCAACTTGCCATATTATTCCAATGTGTACTACTTCCACCCACGCCGTACTCTTGAACAGGGAAACTGTGATAAAAGCTGGTGTATAGAATTTTAATTATTAAGGGCTTCGGGAGCACATAAGCCCTTGTATTTTATAAAGGACACCTATGTGAAAATGAAACCAGAAGTTCACAGATCTGCTTAACACTGACATAATAATAACAACAACAGTGTAAAGCCAAAAAGATAGCAAGTTAAAAAATACTGCTTAACTTTTCTTTTCTCTTTTTCAACTATATAGATGTCTCATCTGTGCTGCACTCTACTCTAACCACATGCCACATAACCTCCTCCACTGCTTAACCACAACCAACATTGCCTCCCCTGATGTTTAACCGCAATGTTATGATTGATATCACAATGTGGTCCTTCCTTTAAAGTTAAATCTCTGCCATCTGTTCAGTCTCTACCCCAAACCCCTCCCCAACATCCTCCATGCATCCACCCCAATGTGGTATATTTATAGCCATTAAGGCGATTAGCAGATTTACTGTTACATCACTAGTCTGCCTAGTCACAAAGCTACATAGCTCTTCAAAAGGAGAGCATAAAAATGAAACATAGCAGCTCCTAGTCATATGCCACTCAAGCAAACATTCATTTATGTATTTGCAGTAAGACTAATGATTTACTTTCAAGGTTTTACTCCACCTTGGTCAAGATGGGTAATCTCGGTCATCAGCTGCAACATGCTTTCCTAACAGCCACTTAATTAAACCTTTGATGGTACCTCTCTATCATAATACTTGCTTTCCTTTTCCTTCATTCCAAATACATTAAAAATAATATTGGATTTTACAACAGTTGGTCATTCAACAGAATATTACAAAACAAACATATCCATCACTTACCAGAATCAAAGCAGTAGTCATGGGGCTCCTGCTTGATGTTAAGAGAATGGGGGTTATGGAATTGTGGTTGGGGTGGTGCCATAGCGTGTTCTCTGTAGCGGGGATCTGGCAGTTCCTGCTTAAAGCCTTGAGGTGGTGCAGGTACAAGAGGTTCTGAGAGCTGTCGGTGATAAGGAGGCCTGCCATCTCGGGAAGCAGTGCTGGCAGCTTGAGGGGGATATGGTGGGCACCTGCGGGGTTCAGCAGGTGGAAGAGGAAGGCATGGTTCTGACAGCTGACGGTGGAACCTGATCAAAACAACAATATTTACATGTAATTTTAACTTTATAAGGCTTAATGTGTCTAAGGCCATAATATCCCACAGCAATATATATATTTTTTATTAATTAAAAACGTAGACTATATACTTGGTGTAGTGCTAAAAGAGTTTTGCTGTGACTGCTACAAAAGGTATATATTTCGGGCTCTCATTTCATCATAAAGTTGTTTTAAGTATCAATGTATGTACTATATATCTTAGCGATGACCAATAATTAATCCCTGTCATCACACTGGTATCAATTCCATGCAACAGCATTCTGGCCCAGAGTCAAACTGGAGATTCTCACGGTGTGGTATTTTTAACACTGCTGTTCTACATAAAGACTACTGACTAATGAGGGATAAATGAACCATTACAAGTCCTAACTTTTCCAAAGACTTAATGAATTGTCCACTGTACTTTGAGGCAAGCTGTGAACAGTTCACACTAAGTCATCTAGAAAGTTGAACTTTAACTTTCCTATATCACATAATTTATCCAGATATACTGTATATTTATTTTTCAATAAAATAAACTCAAATGGTGATTATCAGTTTTTATATTGGTTCTGTCATTCAGATATTAGTACTTTACTGCAAAATGGATTCTGTGGCTACTGGACATAACAGTATTAGACTGGTAGTTACATAGTGCAGATGGTTCAGTATTATCAGTGGGGAAGATTCAAAACACTACTCTAAAAAAGAAATGAAAAATACATTTCTTACCTATGTTCTGGGCCATACTGTCCATCAGAATGAGCCAGGGGTGGGCAGGGCACTGCAAACGTGGGTGTCTGAGAACTAAGTTGACGAGTATTCTGAATATGGGTCTGTTCATGGACTTGTCCTGCTGGAAGTGTTTGTCCAATACCTGGAGGAGGTGTCTGTTTGTGAAGTGGAGGCTGTGCCCCAGCGGTGTTTCCAGACCCACGTGGGGACACAGGCGTTGAAGGAGGAGTTAATGGCTTGAACCCAGTAGATGGCTTCCTGTCATAGGCACTACAGAAACAGAGGATTTAAAAAATTGGGAACTCATAAATCAAAATTGGTCATTAACTTGGGGAGCAAAACCTTTGATTGAATTTTTTCCTGTGAATTGTTTATTTGGTTTAAATAATTCCAAACCCACATCCCCATGAACCAAGACAAAGTAACACACACAATTACCTGTAGTTGTAAAGGCACTTCTCCCCATAGTGGGTGTTGAGGTTCTGGTCACGGTTGCAGGGAGAGAGCTCCTCAGATGGACTGTGCAGTTCACGTTTGATCTTGGTTGGAGGAGGGCCATGGAACACCACTAAAAATAATAAACATTCATTATCAGTGGCTCGAACAGACCAGAAAAAAATTATATATAGATATATTTATATATAAAACTATATAAAAATTATTATTTTAAATTCTAGCAGACAATTGTTCTGCCTGGGCATAGAAGTAGTTTAAAACAATGGGTGAAAGTTAGTAACTAGAGTGTATGTACTTTACTGGATCCCAATGTAGGAAGAAAGTGGAGTAAGTTAGGACAACTGAGGGGATTTTTGAAGTAATGATCATCAAAAGATCACAGCTGAATAGCACAATCCACGCGACTACGGTAAAAGGAGCTAGGCTGCCAGATGTAGTTATAATCATCACTTAGTCAATGGAAGATCTGAAAATGGATGCAGGCCTGCCTGGCGGTCAACCAAACCACAGTGAGCGTCTGCACTGCTTCACTCCAGCATTTTTGAGAGGCACAAGACAAGAAGCGAAGCGAAGCACACAGCTGTAAGCTATACTCGCAAACTCACGCATACATGCACACACTGATTTAGAGCCTGCATAATGTGCATCATAGTTTGATAAATAAAACTATTCACGAGAAACTACAAATAAATATTAAAATCTCTCTCATTACAAAATTAAAAAAAAAGGTTTTTTGTGATGGTTCTACACTAATGTCTAATGTAAGTAAAGTATCCCCTGTGTACCCCGCCCCCCCACCAAATATTTTGAACCAAGTAAACAAAGCACCAATAATAGTTTGACACTGATTTCTTCTGAATTACTTTTTCTGTTTTGAGTGGGATGAAAAAAGTTGGGGAATGCTGTTCTAATCTTGGAAAAAATCAAAAGCCAAAAAAAGAGAGGAAACCAATTCATCTCCTTGACTTTCCCATATGCAACATGAGCTTCAAATCAGATTAACCTCCCATATCATGTGACACAGTTCAGAAATAGGGGGTGGAGGCAAAGGCAGCTTTAAATCATAGACCATGCAAGTTCCTTAACAGATGTTCTAAATAATCAACAGACTCAGCAGCTGGAACAGAGGGCCTGCAAAAGAGGTCCCCATGAGGGTTCACAGAGCTCTAATAGCAATATGCTGCTGAACTATAGACAAGCATCACTCATGCTAGAAAACAAGGTGATCAGCACCAACAGATAAATCAGAGACAATGCAGCTTAAAGTTTAAAAAGTAGACCAAAACATTGGTAAAAAACTATCAATCATATCCTTCTCAAGCACTGGATACAGTAAGTACAAAGTAAATCATATTCTTTTTTCCTCCCAATAATTGAAGTGTTTTAATTCTTACAAATGTAAAAAGAACAACATGTATGACAAGATTAATGAGAATCACAATGAAATTAGAATTCTCTTGTCTAGAGTAATCATGAAATATACTCAATTCTCAGATGTCATGGCAAATATGCTAGTGTTTAACATCAAGGACATGCAAATTCAAAAGCAGAGAGAAATGACTAACTGATGTTTTTCAATAAGACTTAACACCCCACCTATCGACACCACCCAAAACTCCCCTGAAGGCATAAAGTTTCATGCTGCAAGAGGAGACCACAGCTATAGAATGGTCACTATGGCAACAGACCAGCTGAGACTAGATCTAGCCTGCAAGCAAAATCACACTAATATAGTGCTAAGGGGAAATCAGGAACCTCAGGGAGTCAAAAGATGATGACTTTACAGCAATGAGAACAAAGACAACACGTCTGAGCATCAAAGAGCAATGGAGACAAATGTGGGGGTAAATATAAACAAAAAAACAAGGCTAAAAGTTGAGGGTGTGGTTTAGGCTAGGACTTGTGATTCAGCTTTGCAAGTGTTAGAAGTACACACAGAGGTTTAAAAACTTGTAAACTGACATATTTGCAAAATACTTGTATTACTTCTCAGCTACTTTCCAGCACACTAAAGGAAACAATCTTCATATTGTTAAAACCATTTTAATAATGAGGGTTCTTATTTCCATTTAAAATTTAACCCTAATGGGTAGATAATCTTCCTAATTTTTTTTTTTTTTAAATCACAGACATCTTAATTGGAAATGTATTAAATGAAAATTATATTCTACCAAATTCACAACAGATAGTTTAGCTGGACTATGCAACAGATTAACACCACACCCTTGTCTTACACTTATATGGATGGTAGTGCCTGGTGGCCAAGAGGAAGAGGATTTTCAACATCTTAGAATTTGATGATGTTTGGGTATTCTGCTTTTTCCCTGTGATATTTCCAGATGGTGACAGACCATTTTGGCTAAGGGGTAAATTCAGTTTACTGCAGACAAACAAACGTTTTTCATTTTGATGTTGGCTTTACTTTTTATTCTCAAAAGCCCACAGGTGTGTAGACTCTCATATGTATTTATATTGGATTATCTTTTTAATGCAATTGTTATGCATGTTAGGTTAAAATTTTTTTTTTTTTTTTTTTTTTTAAAGTTTACAACTACAGCAGATTAAGACAGGTGAGCTTCAAATACTGTTCTGTGCTTATTACCAAAACCAAGATGTTAAACTCATTAAGCACCCTGTAAACCACTAACTTCAAGTTATTTGTTCCTGCTGCAATGTGCCCCCATATTTTTCATGGCGCTTATTCCAACAACATCTGACACAAGGCATAAGCCAATCCTTAAAAGGATACTGGCCTACTGTGGGGCAGAGGCTAATTTAGTGCTAGCAAAACCTAATATGCAAATCTTTAGAATGTGGAAGGAAACCCATGTGAAAAATGCAAATTTCACAAAGACAGTGTTCAGGAATCAAATCCAGGCTACTTAAGTGTTGATTGGACACTTTTCTACCACAAATTGTAAAATTAAAACTTGCTAATACAAATATCCCTGCAATGGACAGAGTTGGCATTCCGGCATTTGTCAGTACAGTGTGCATTCTAACACTTAAGATTAACTGGAAAAATGTGGGTGATGAAGCTTAACTTAAAGAGAATAAGGCAACTATGAAAATGTATCACATTAAACAAATTTCATTTTAAGAATGGGCATTATGTACTGGGCAGGCATGAAGGTTTTATTAAACAAGCAGAAATTGTTGGTTAGACATCTTAACAGCATTCATCACAAGATTTCACACAAAATTTCCAAAACACAAAATAGACAATAAAAATCACCCAACATCTATAGTGAGAAGATTTATTATAAATCTCTAGATGTGTGATTTCAAAAAAGTCATTCAAAATAAACAATATAGTTAATAACTTTGAATAATGATATGCTTTGATCAGTTCATGACTAAAAAAAAGGTTTGACATCTTTGCTCCTGTACTCATTAGCATGGATTTGAGAGATATTCTAAAGCACCACGGAATGAAGACACTGCAAATATTTACACATTGAAAGAATTTGCAGTACTTACAGTTATCTGACTGAAAATCTGGGACAAACTGTTCATCGTCAGGAACCTGAGCTGCAGAAATGAGACAGACATAAAACAAGATTGTAAATAATTAAAACACACTAAAATTCTGATCCCAAACCTGAAAACCCTACAGATATATTGCCAAGCTAAGTTTTGGTATCAGCCAAAAACTATTTACCACTTTTGATATTGCTTGTGAATTTTAAGAGAACAACAGATCAAATTCTTAAATAAAATGTTATTGGTGGCAGGTACAATAACTTTCTATTTGAAATAAAAATCTTTAAAGGAATGACACAAAATGAGTGTAAACTTTCCTCAGAAAGGCTTTGTATAATGCACTATACTGTTATCATCTCATTAGCATTTCTAACTGGACATCACTTTATAACTGAGCATGAAAAAGACTGTATATAGTAAAGGTTCATGTAATATTGACAGGTTCCCATTGCTCCTGGAACAGACAAATGGTCACTCCAGTCATTAACCTTCACCCAATCAGTTTTGAAGTTAGCCTCTCTGCCATTATGAAGCAAGGATTGTCTGTATGAAGGCATGAATGTCACATAATTTACTAATAGTTTAAATGCTTAAGGTAGGCAGATTAAGATTTAAGTGCGATGTTTGTGTGTGTTTTTTTAAAATATTTGATTCAAGCTACAAGGACAAAGGAGGGGTCTTTTTTTCTCATCTTCAAACAAGGGATTTTATGTCCTGTTTTGTGCAGTATTGTACTTGCTTATTATGCTATAGGTCACATTATAGGCTGATTAGCTGAAGTGAATGGCTGTCCTGGAATGACAATTTTGACGTTGTTTCAGGAACAAATGAAATGCTTTGATGCGAGATCTACATACAGTATATTTGATCACCAGTAGACCAAACCAGATCAAATGGTTGTGCTATGTACAAACAACAGATAAGGCTTGCATAACAATGAGTCATGGAACAATTATAAAAGCTGTCTTTCTACCTGAAAAGTGATTTACATTCCACAAGATACAGTACATAGCCAGGGAAACATTTTATTGCATCATAAATATATAACGAAGATGCAGATATTGAAATGTGTTACATTATATCACTTTCCACATACTTGAGAATGCAGTATGACAACCGAACCAATACATAAATCCAATCCAAAAATATTTAATTTATATGCAATGATATAATGTCTATAAAATACAGAAAGACAAGCAATAAAGCAAAATCTACTAAAAATAAATTACTTGGATATTAAAAGGAAGAAAAAAAAACAAAAAAAAAAAAACACATACCTTCAGCAATCCAGATCTCCTGAAGTTGACTCAAGTCTTGGAAAAGCTCTGTGGAAGACAGAAAATGATGAAGCAAGCAAGCTCTTTGTCTATCTACCTTCTTTAACATAGCAGAGGTCGCCATTTACCTTCAGAATCTTGAGCCAATTCATTGTCTAAAAATTTGCGTTTTCTGTCACTCAGCTGTCTAATACGTGGCTCCTCAACATGAGAGACCTTTAAAATAAATAAACAGATGCATTACTACTACAAAATATTTCTGAAAAAAGATTTAAATAAGCGGTAAGGCTGATTAATGCAATTTACTAAACTGCAGCCAGAACTATCAGTTAAGAACCATTCCTACTAGACATGACAAGCAAGAATATTTGACAATTATCTTAAACTTTTCCCAATTCCCATTTGAAATACACTTACTACAGTTTTACAGCTGGTGAAAGCTAGGGCCTGGTCTGATAATACTGAGATCAAGGCAAGGGCACTCCCTCACTACTCAGTTATAAGTTACTTTAGAAGCCCCAATCAACCCAATATGCACATCTTTAATGTATGGGAGAAAATCAGAAATACCTGGCAGAAAAAAGTCCATGCATAAGCAAGGGTAATATGCAAATTCTATACAGATTTTGACAAAGCCAAAGTCTAAACTCAGCCTCCTGGAACTATGAGACAGCAGCACTAACTACTGTACCAGTGTGTCATCCTAACCTTAACCAGCCAAATAGAAATAAATAGAAGAAATAATGTACCAAT
Source organism: Polypterus bichir lapradei (assembly GCA_026402145.1). Taxonomy (NCBI): domain Eukaryota; kingdom Metazoa; phylum Chordata; class Cladistia; order Polypteriformes; family Polypteridae; genus Polypterus; species Polypterus bichir. The sequence goes on along the minus strand of JANRMT010062814.1, from coordinate 127,146,184 downwards.
TAGCTAGTCCACCTTGAAACCAAAGCTTTAGAAAAGTGTTTTGTTTTAACCTACTGCCAAATCAGACATTGCCAAGCAACAGATGGAACACCAATAGTGTGAAGAGTCATCTTGCCTAAACTCCCACACTCAGCCAAGTCCCTATATACTGCTGTAAGCTCATCCAAAGCAGCAGCCGTGCTGCTAATTACACATGTTTTCGGCATAATACAATAAAAAGTAATTGCAAATGGATTGGCTAAGTACAAAATGCATTACAGGATTGTAAATTATCCAAAAATAAATATACAAACTTACATTAGTAGAGTTCATAAAAGGAACTTGCTGATCATAAAATCCATCCATACTGCTAGCGGGCTGTGGGTGAGCCCAAAAGGGCTGTTGTATCTAACTCCAAAGGGAACGGAGATCCTTGTTTACCACCACAAATCTGCACAAATAAAAGTTAAAAGCATTCATGGATATTAATGGCTAATCTATTTACAACCAAAATAAAATTTCACAGTATTCTTTCCCAGTGTTCAGTGTACATATGTTTGTAATCCTGTTACATAATTTAACATGTGTGCACTTTATAATTAAAGTTGAGAAAAGCCAAGCAAAATGACACCTTTTATTGGCCAACTAAAAAGATTACAACATGCAAGCTTTCGAGACAACTCAGGTCCCTTCTTCATGCAAGATGTAACCCTAACCCTACATCTTAAACTTGGCTTTTCTCTACATTCATAATGGCTAACACGGTACAACACCCTAGCACTAGTTAAAGTTGTGAACCAATGATGCATTTAGACTTTACACACACACTATAACTATATTATATATATATATACACACATATAAATATATATACACACACACACACACACACACAAACACAAGTACACTGACAAAGCAAGTAACATGTCAGCAATTTAACCCTAGATGGTAGTAGCTAAGCCCTTTGGAGAGATTTCTAATGGCAACGGCTGGAGCAGGACGCCAGAAGTCTGTGAGCTTTAAGTGAAATTACAGCTAGAACGTGAAAACACTGAATTGCTATTTCGGTCGTTAAATTTTTCAGTTATATTAAAGGCGCAGGGGCAGTGACTGTGAAACAGACGTCAGCTCCTGAAGCTCTACTCGGTAGGTTATAATAATGAATAGATGGAGGAATGAAAACCCTGCAGGATGCAACAGGTTATGCCAGGCCGCCCATACATAGATGCATGCGTGTTCTCCGACTCACTTCTGTGGAGAAAATAACTACTGTACACGAAAAACAACGATGCTTGGCGCCAGCTAACCAATACCCATGAATATGTGCATATTACCCAAATCCGGCAGTGCAAGGAAGGTAAACGTAAAAAATAATTAAAAGTACTTCTCTATCAGATTTCAAACGAAACCTTAAAAATTTACGTGCAGATAAACGAAAGACCACTTATGCACTAAAAATACATGTTACGCAAGCGTGTTCACAAAGTATCCTTCTGTTCTAAGACGAGGTGCTTTATAGGCTTAGCGAATAACCATTTCATCCATTAGTATACGCCATTTACATGTAAATGATAATCAGAAATTAACACCGGTACTTGTTGACTGATAAGATATCTCCAAGGTCTGACTAGCGATCACCTAGTGAAAATTCCAAGCCAAAGTGTTGATGCGCAGCATCAGGTCTTCGTCCCACACCATAACCAGAGCGCAAGAACAAACATCTGGACTGCGGAGGCCGTCTCTGCACCCAGAGCACACGGACAAAGCGAAGAACCCCACCATCTTTCAACAGTCTCACTGCTCTTAAATTAATCTGAGCTTTGATAACGAGTCAATGCGACTTAAGATGTTAAAAAGTATTTGAAAACAAAAAATGTCAAAAAAAGAAATTTGTATGAGCATCAAAACAATAAGAGCCATGTCTCTGTTAAGTAACAGCTCACATGACTTTCTACTGTACATTTATAAAGAGGTGATCAAAATTCGTCATATGCTGGAAACAAATGTAAAAAGAAACTTATCATACATATACGCTACTTCTGCATACACTCTATGACAAAAAACTAAGCCAAGTGTGCAAACTATTGTGGAGGTTTTAGTGCTGAAATAGATTAGTTGATCGTAATCGGTTGATGAGAGCTGTTTTTATAGAAGTCCGTCTACCCCTTCGCGGCCCCCTTGTTTTTCTCAATGAAGTGAAACTTGATCTCCGTGCGCTAATCCCCCATTCAGAAAAAAGCAGAACTGTCCATTGATAAAAAAAAAAAAAAGACGGACGCCGAAGGTAGAAAAAAAGAAAAACAAAAGAACAACATATTCCGTTTGCACCGTACTCAATTACCAAATATGCAACTATGCTAAAATATCTTCAAAAAATACAAATAAAAGCGCCCCCATGCAACTTGTGCAAAGCATTAGAAAATGGTTGCCAAAGTAAATGTTCGAACGGAGAAAATGGCGTTCGCGTTTTCTTGCAAGCGATGTATTTATAATATAGAAGAACTCGATTTAGCTCAGGCGGAGTGGAGCAGTTATATTCCAGCGTGCAAAAGAAACATACATATTTATGCATATATAAGCAAATTTATACCTAGTTGATACATTGAAATTTGACTTGCATGATTTAACACTCACCGTTGAAATCCTGCAGAATGTGGATTTCCCAAAGTTATTTAAACAAAGAAAGGTATTTTTTTTTCTCGGAATATTCTTTTTTTTTTTTTTAATCCCACGCTAACCGCAACACCGCCGTCTATTGTTCACCGCTCAAGATACCAACTCTCCTCGACAGCAAAAACTTGAATGAGCCAGTCTCAATGGACGTGTCTGCTTTTCCCCGGGGCTCCGGCTCCCAGGCAGGCGAGCTGCTGATTGGTAAGACAAAGAACCTTCTCCGCCAAAGTGAACCAATGGCTGACGTTGTTTAGTTTAAGCGTGTTTCTAATGGCTAAGTGAATCGAATACTTGAATAGTCTTTTGAATAATTCATGAGCATGATGTCGAATCACGGCGTGGGTCTGGCCTACTTTATGAATGACTGGGTTTCATTCAGAAAAAGAAGGCCAGCCTTTCGGAACAGAGTGTAGGCTGCTCTTAAACAGACAGACGATGTTTTTTTTAAACATTGGCTGAAGAACGAGACGTTTCACAGTCACTCATTAACGTGTACTACATTGCGCTAAAGGTGAAATACGACTCATTCGCTCCGAAATAACATACGCAAGCAAAGAAGAAAATTAAAGATTTCTTTCTTTTTTAATTGACAGAAAAGATTGCTCCTGCAGGTTCTTAAGGGCAAACGTCTTTCAAGTCGTGCGATTTTGTCATTAAGGTCAAGTTAGGGTACAACATCAAGACAAAATAGCCTGAAAAATGTACAAATTGCTGTAGTTTTTGTACTAGCTTTTTGTCTAAAGTGTACTTGGAAGGGGGCTTAAACTTAAAACTGAACTTCTACAGCAACTGTAGCCTGCTGCAAATGTGAAGGATGTCTTGTTCTCAGGACTGCACGGCCATACCAGTCGGGCCGACAAAATGTGTTTAACTACATGTCAGTGCACAAATCTGGTAATTATTAATCCAGTTAACAATTTCGAATGTTTTGAATCAAAGTTCTTTATTAAGCCAGGAATTTGAGGAATTGTACATGACGATAAAAGTAATGAGCAAATTTAAAAGGTCAGAAAAAAACATAGAGGAGTGAAAATATAAATGTAATCTTCCAAATGTAATAAAGAAGAAATGTAACTGTAACATTATTTATTTACTCTGGAAGCTTCCGTAAATGATTCAGTGCAAGGCAGATGGTTAACTCAGAAAAACTTTTGATTTATTAAAGCACATGAAGTAGAACTTTACAAAAGTTCCCTCCCCTTATTTACTCCCCTTATTGTTCATATATTTACCCTGGTTATTTGGTTCATAACAACTTTATTTAAAACCTTAATTCACAATTTACTGCAGTAACTTAGTCTAGATTTGAATACTCCACAACAAACACAAGTGTGAAGACATCTTCTGAGTACTTGACTTGGAAGCAGAAACACTATAGTGATATCCATCCACCCATCTTTCGTACCTATTCATCTATTTAAGGGCTCCTAGTATGAATCATGTCTGTGTGTAGAGATGGCAAGTTCATCTAATCTCCATGTGGTTTTTGATACTTAGTGTTTACCTTATATACCCAAAATACAAGTATGTATTTTAGGTTAATTGGGGATATGGCTCTGTATGATTAAATATTGTGTGTGTGTGCGCACAAGTAGCAATACATGAAAATATGCAAAATGAATCCCACCCAATGTTTCTGGAAAAGTCGATTTTTTTCAGTAGATCTTAGTATTTGCCTTTCTTGGAGGACCTTCTTTAATGATTGAGAGACCAGAGAAGCTGAGCCATCTACAGGATTACATGGACATGATTTTTGATTTTTTATATATACTGTATATACAATTATATATATATATATATAAAAAATCAAAAATC
>JANRMT010062814.1:127055514-127141317 GCA_026402145.1 Polypterus bichir lapradei | reverse complement strand
ATATATATTATTTCAGGCTGCTGTACTCTGCTGTACTTTGAGTCTGTCAGCACGTGTTGAGAAGGTGTTAGTCATAGTCCTCATGTTAGCTACATTCTCCTTTTTCTTGTTTGTCAGCCAATAGTATACAGTACATTGTGGCTATTTCCCATTGTGACCACTTGTAATGCTTGTCTGTAATCTTTCGTATACTGATTAACAGGGCAATTTACAAGCACAGACTTTATTGTGGAATTTTTTTTATCACATATATGTAGTTAACAATTCATATTCACAGCTTAAGACTAAGTAGTCTACTTTATTCCCTGTTTTATTTACATTGTTATCTTAAATGTACTTTAGTTAAAATGGCTCACCTTTTTTTATAGATAATTAAGAATAAGAAAAAAACTCCAAATACATGTGCATTACAGAAAAAAGTTTAATTTGCCATCATCTAGACAATATACAGCATTTCACTGTTTTTCTACTAGATGTTGGAAGCAGGAACTAAGTGATTTGATTGCTGAATTGCATGGTATACTGGCTCAAAGAAAACAATAAATTAATAGAAAAAATCTGAAGTCTGCAACAGAGCATACAGACAAAGACTGTGCATGTTCATATCAGAGGGAGTTATTGAAAAAAAGGGTGGAAAATAGTTAATCTGCTGGCATGTGAAATACTGTACATCAGCACCTAGCATAGAGAACATCATTAGTATTCTTAGGCAAAAAGGAGCAGCAAACATTAAAGGTTTGAGGTAAGGTAAAAAAAATAACAGACTCACTGGTTTTACTTAATGATGCTGATACTTTGTTGTAGCTTCTGTAGCTGGTAGGTGGAGAGTAGAATCAATTAACAGGTAGCAGTTGAGTCCCCATATTGGAAAAATGTTATTTGAACATACTGTATATCCCCAATGTGTCACACCTCCACTTTTGTTTGGTAGTACCCCACCAAACAAAAACCTCATCAGTTGCTAAGTACAAGTGGCTAAAAATGTTTTAATATGGAGTGGGAGACAGCTACAGTAACTTCTTTTGCTGCCTTTATCAGACCTACCCATTTTTATTCTTGTTATTTTGTGAGTCACCTTTCCCAACATAATAGATCAAAAGGAAATAAATCCTGTGTCACTAACTGTTAACAGTATGTTTATGATCTAAAAATTACAGTGTGTGGCATCAACCATATAAATAATTACATAAGAAATAAAGACTAATTCCATGCTGAAATGAATAAGGCATTTAGAATGCTGTATTTTCACCATAGCATTGAAGTAAACTTTTAAAATCAATTCCTTATACTGTATGTGATCCTTGAGGCATCTATTTAGCAGCATTTCTGAAAACAGACTTATTGTAGTGCTATGACTGGCTATTTGTTATCTCCATGTATGTACCACATTCTTTCTGGAATTAAAGAACCAGTTTAAACAATTTTTATTTGCCCTAATTTTGCAAAAAGAAAAATCTTGATAAAGGACACATAAAAGGTTTTATAAACTTTTTTTTTTTTTTTTTGAAAATTGAAGAGCACATCCTCATCTTGACTACCATTGTAGAATGCTTCAGGCTAACCAATTAATGCAGATGCACTACAAGCTACCCATTTGTGTCTATTATTAGTGAACCTTTGCAATGACAGTTTTTGCTGGAGTACCTGGTGGTATAAAATATACATAACTTTACAGTTGTTGTGAACTTATTTTTCAATTTTAACAGTTTTAACAGAATAAGCCTTAAAAAAAGCCAAATGAAGAAAATTATTGCATCCACTTTCAGTTCAAGCTATGAACACAGGCTTTAGACTAATACAGGTATATTAAAAATAATTTTAAGTAGTGCAATAAAATGATTAAAAGTCCTTATGTCACTTACACACTGTGGTTGAGTAAGGTATGACACGAGATCCAAAATAAATGTTGGGGTGTCAACTGGGTCACCCTGTTTAATAATGGTGCAAGTGGAAAGATAAATAGTGGTCGGTGGCACAAAACAAACAAAAATACAGGGCTGCAGTGCCTCTGTTAATCAGTCAGGGCTGGTGCAGATCTCTGTCCTGTGTTAAGGCTATGACCAAATGAGATACCACCTTCCGGGAGCACCTCGAATTTATAGCCCTCTAACCAGAAGGGACGAGTTAGTTGCCCTCATTAGGCATCTTCTTAGAGCTGTGGAAACAGAAAGAGATGATACTGTTAGCGACAGCACTTCCTCTTTTCCCAGGGTAGTATTGCTTACCTCGAACGAGCCTGGCAGGTGAACCTTACAACATGCATGTGTGACAGTGCTTAAAAACTGTGAAGTTGTCTTGATAAGGTGATACTGTTAATGAGATCTCACCCCTCCTAAACTATTATGTCATATCAGTATCTCTGCAGGAGCATCGTCACCCTAGAGAAGCCCCTTGATTCAGCACCTTGTGCCACTTCCAAAATATTTCATAATCTTAGTTTAAACTCCTTTTTGCTTATAGAGTTCATTAGTCTTTTTATATTAAACATAAATACTTTGAATGCAATTTAATAGGGAAAAGTAATTATTTTTACTCAGCAATTTCTGGATTTTCACTTTGCCATCATTGTTTGACATACTTTAAAAATGTTATTCTGTATCATCTATAGTTAGGACTGTATTAACTAAATATGCCTATTCATCTACCTTGTGGAGTACAAAATCAAACCCTTTCTTTCAAAGATATATGCTAATGAACTTCTACTGGAATCCATATGTATTTAGTACAAGGTTGGCTTTCTCTGCCTAATTAAATTTGTTAAATCATACAATTTTAGATCTTCTGGTAGCCGAAAGGAGGCATGTGCAATACATGCCTCTTGAATGTATTGCTCTGCCTGCCAACTCCTAAAAGTGGCAAACTGTTGAACAAGAACATTACAGCGAGTACTGCCATAATGGTGGCAGTGACACTACGTACAGAGTAGTGAGGGCTCAGTGAGAGGGCTCTGGCAGCACAGCGCCTGAGCTTGTGGCATGTCAGAATCTGGATAAAATCTGCTTTAACTGCATGTTTTCATATTTATACAAATCTGTTATTGCAATATTAATTTTTATCATTGTTCAGTTTTTGTTTGCTTATTCATGGTTGTGTGTTAGTGTCACCAGCTTTTCTCTATTGTAGTGATCGTTATTGTGTCATTTCCAGGCATGTGCATTAGTGTATGATGTTATTGAAGCCATCTTAAGAGTGAGCTTTACATTAGAAACTTGTCAGTACTTGTGTATACTATAAAGGAAATAATTATTTGCAAAAACATATTCAAAGAGTAATTAAATACAGTAGTTAGGAGAACCACTGGGAAATATATCTTAGAAAAGTATAGTAGTTTTATGTTTGCATAACTCCAATGAAACATATGTTTTTGTCTGATATCCAAACACACTAACCCCTGCTTTCATCTTACTTTGAATCTGCAAAAAACATTCAGTAACAATCTCTGCCTTAAACTAAAAATTTTCCATAAATATCACTTCATGTCTTGAAAATATCTAAATTGGCAAGCCAAAGAACGTGCTTCTAATCCTAGAAGTGATACATCAGGGTGCCCTGAAAGTAACTTATAAATGACTGAAGATTCTTAAGATTAGATGCAGAAGGTGATTGGGACAAACACTCAACACAGAGTCAGATAGTACATTCAGAGATTGGAGAGAAAAAGCTGAGAGTCTGAGAGGAGCAATGAATAATTGTTTATCATTTATTTGATTGCTATTTTGCTGACATCATTTCAACACCATTTTGGATGTTTAATTCAGTGCTATTTTATGGTGTTTTCTTTTTTAACATTTTATTAATTTTATTAAAATCAAATAACATTTTGTACATGCAAGTCAAGTTTAACAAAACTAGGTTTGAAACAAATCGACCCCCACCCTATTAGAAAGAGAGCTAGGTCAGCAGAGTAAAACTTGAATAATAGTAAAACTATGTAAGTAAATAAATGAATAAAAATAAATAGAATAAAAAAGAGGAGAGAGAATCCACTTCCTTAATTTAAAAGCTTATTCTAAAATGTTATTGATCAGATCCTGCCAAGTTTTGAAAAAGTTTTGTACAGATCCTCTAAGTGAGAATCTGATTTTTTCAAGTTTTAGATAATACAGTATATAACATCAGTTATCCACTGACTTAGAAGAGGTGAGTTAGCATTCTTCTAATTAAGCAAGATATGTCTATGTGCTAATAGTGAATTAAAGACAATCACAGTTTGTTTGTACTTCTCCACATTAAGCCCATCTGGAAGTACACCAAGCACAGCTGTTAGTGGATTAGGAGGGATTGTGATACCAAGAAATTTAAAGAAAGAAATTTAAACATTTTTGTCCAAAATGATGTTAAAGGCCTGAATCACGAATTAAAGAGAAAGAAAGTACTCTCTCACCTAACAGGTCTAAATGCTAAAATAGTATTTTTACAGGAAACTCACTTAATAAGCAAGGATCAGTACCGGCTGCAAAAAGACTGGACTGGCCAAATGTTCCATTCTAGCTTTACGAAGAAAACTAGAGGTGTGGGAATTCTCATACATAGAACTGTTCCATTTGTAGCATCAGATGTAGTATTGGATCCTGAAGGGAGATATGTAATGGTTATGGGAGACTTATCTAACTGTAAAATGATCTTGATAAATGTTTATGCACCTAATGTTGATGATAAGGAATTTATACAAAATTTGTTGGCATCCATTCCCAATCTGAACACTCATAAAGTTATAATGGCTGGGGATTTTAATTGTGTTATGAATCCACTTTTAGATAGGACTTCCTCCACAGGGGGAACGGCATCTAACACTGCAAAAATAATTACAAAGTTTATAACTGATCACAACTTATCAGACCCCTGGAGGTTTTTAAACCCAAATTCAAGAACATATTCTTTCTACTCACCAGTACATCATTGTTACTCAAGGATCGATTACTTCTTTATAGACAATAACTTCTTGCCTAAGATTAAATCTTGCAAATACGATGCTATTGTTATTTCTGACCATGCACCTATGATCTTGGAGCTAAAATTACTAAGCCCCATGCACTCACCCCGCAGATGGCGCCTCAACCCGCTTCTATTAGCTGATGAGAATTGTACTGAATTTATATCCAAACAAATCAAATTCTTTCTAGAGACAAATACATCCCCCGAGATCTCTGCAGGGATACTCTGGGAAACTCTTAAGGCCTTCTTAAGAGGACAGATTATCTCATATCTTTCCCACAGAAATAAATCCGAGGCCAAGAAAGTAGCAGATATAAAAAGCGAAATTACAAAATGATGTTAATTTGGTGCATGCCCAAAACAATATGGCCCAATGAGCTGGAACCTGATTTCAACGTTCACAGGTTAGATCTTGCCTACAGATCTCTAAGTGATTTAATCTCGAATATTTTCCTTACATTAAAAACTGTGTTCGTTTGAGGGAGTGGAAAAAAGTGGATCTCGTCCAGAGGTGCCACAGATAAAAACTTCTCTGTCTTAAAATACTCCCTACATTGGTTCCATATTCTGAGTGAGTGAATCACTATTGGGTTGTTAGTATATTGGCGATGACTTGTAGTTATTGGGGTACAAAGCAAGGAATATAAAGAAGTACTGCTGGATTTTATTTCTATTGCAGACCAAGTCTGGTGTTTTTTAAAGGCTGTGGTCAAGGTTTGTGATGTTCTGCATTAGTTTATCTGTACATTGGATTAAAACCAAACAAGCTATGATGTTATGGTTAGTTAGAGGCGAAAAAACAGAACTTTATAGGACCTTTGCTAATGGTTTAACTAAGGTTTGTCATTTATTGCCGTGGGTTTGATATTTTATTTGATTTGTTCTTCTAGTTTGTTTGATCAGGCCTGTTTATAGACTATGCACTTACCTGCATGTTTTTGTTCCCTCCATTTCCTATATAAATTACAATCTCTTTACTAAGAAAAACAACTAATTTGATTTGACCTTTTTGAGAGGTTGCAACAGGAGTAAACTAGAAGAATGTTGGTGTTTCAGTTGCTGTATTTTTGTTGTAGTAGGCAAGTAATATGTAGTGGGTTAAAAATATTTTTATTTTATGTTTTATAGTTGTTTTTGTTAATTTTGAGTTATTATGTTTTATGTTTATATTTTTTCTGTTGGTTTCATCTGTATTGTAATGATTATGTTCTGTCCCTTTAAAAGTTCCATGTTCTTTGTGGGTGGAGTCCCAAGAGCCAGTACCTGATATCACTACTCTGGGCCCTAACTCAGGCTGCAAACACCTGAGAATGGAAACCATTTTAATTGTTGGAGTTGTTTTGTAAGTGTCATTGTTTTAACTCTGCCTGTTGCTTGAAGAATCCCAATTGCTGAACTGTGTTTGGGAGTTTGTTTGCTTTTGCTCTTTTGAACTGTTCTTTATATTTTTGATATTTTTTGTTAATAAATCTTATTTTTTAAACATCATTTGCTTGCCCTACTTATACAAGCTGAAGGTTAATGGTCAGCCGTCCTGTCGGGCTCTTGCAGATATTACTAGCTGTTTTGTCAGCTCTTTATTTTGAGGCTAGCTCCAGTTGAAGCCAGCAGGTTGCTTTGGGGCCTGGCTGAAGTTACAGTTGCCTTTGCTGGGCAGACCAGGTAGGTTTGTGGCCTACTTCTTCTTTTTGAAGGCCTCACTCATTTGTCTCTAGGAGAAAATTCCTATTTGTAACAACAAGTTTGTGAGCCACATCTCCTGATAGTTATGACCCAGGCCCATTTTAATAAGGTCAATGTAAGAGGTAAGGTTTGCTTGTTTTGTTTCATTACATTGTGTTCCGTCTTTGATCATGTCTTATGTGTGTCAGCATAAGTAAACTATAAATCAATAATATATTGACCTTAATTAAATTGAAAGGAATGCATTGGTATGAATATGAGATAGAGACAAAATCACTGACATCTTGGTGAAGAACAAAAACTTTACATTATATATTACATTATTCATATTACGATCATTCAGGAAGTGGTCCCCTGAGGCAGAGCAGGCTCTGAGCAACTGCTTTGGAACTACTGACTGGGATATCCTGCAGGGGTCACATAGTGAGAATATTGAAGAGGCTGTTGACTGCACAACTGATTATATCAACTTCTGTATGGACATTGTAGTTCCAGTAAGAACAGTATGCTGATATGCTAACAACAAGCCATGAATTACAAGTGACATCAAGGGCCTTTTGAACCAGAAGAAAAGGGCTTTTAAAGGTGGTGATCAGCATGAGCTCAAGCGCGTGCAGAAGGAACTCCGAGTCCATCTCAGGGCGGCGAAGGAGCAGTACAAGAGAAAGCTGGAGCAGAAGTTGCAGAATAACAGCATGAAGGAAGTGTGGGATTGGATGAAAATCATCACTGGCTGCAGCTTGAAGTGGGGTGCCACCATCGAGAGAGATGTGGAGAGAGCAAACCAAATGAACAACTTCTTTAACAGGTTTGACCACCCTAACCCACTCTCACCTTGGAGTACTGCATCCTCCAACCATCCTTCTGCTGATACCAGAATAGGAGAGACATCCCCACCCACAATTACAGCAGCGCAGGTGAGCAGAGAGCTGAGGAGACTTTGTGCCAGCAAAGCAGCAGGTCCAGATGGAGTATCGCCATGACTACTGAAGGCCTGTGTGCTTGAACTGGGGAGTCCTCTACAGCACATCTTCAACCTGAGCCTGGAACTGGGGAGAGTCCCGAGGCTTTGGAAAACATCTTGTATCACCCCAGTCCCAAAGGTATAACGTCCTAGTGAGCTGAATGACTTCCTGCCTGTTGCTCTGACGTCACATGTGATGAAGACCATGGAGTGGCTGCTGCTTCACCACCTGAGGCCACAGATCCGCCACGCCCTTGATCCTCTGCAGTTCACATGCCAGGAGAAGGTGGGAGCGGAGTATGCCATCATCTATATGCTACACTGATCCCTCTCCCACTTGGACAGAAGCAGTGGTGCTATTAGAATTATGTTTTTGGACTTCTCTAGCGCTTTCAACACCATCCAACCTCTGCTCCTTAGGGACAAGCTGACAGAGATGGGAGTAGATTCACACCTGGTGGCATGGATCGTGGACTATCTTACAGACAGACCTCAATATGTGTGTCTCGGGAACTGCAGGTCTGACATTGTGGTCAGCAACACAGGAGCGCCACAAGGGACTGTACTTTCTCCAGTCCTGTTCAGCCTATATACATCATACTTCCAATACGATTTGGAGTCCTGCCACGTGCAAAAGTTCGCTGATGACACTGCTATTGTGGGCTCCATCAGGAGTGGGCAGGAGGAGGAGTATAGGAAACTAATCGTAGACTTTGTTAAATGGTGTGACTCAAACCACTTACACCTGAACACCAGCAAGACCAAGGAACTGGTAGTGGATTTTAGGAGGCCCAGGCCCCTCATGGACCCCATGATCATCAGAGGAGACTGTGTGCAGAGGGTGCAGACCTATAAATACTTGGGAGTGCAGCTGGATGATAAATTGGACTGGACTGCCAATACTGATGCTCTGTGTAAGAAAGGTCAGAGCCGACTATACTTCCTTAGAAGGTTGGCGTCCTTCAACATCTGCAATAAGATACTGCAGATTTCCTACCAGACGGCTGTGGCGAGTGCCCTCTTCTACGCGGTGGTGTGCTGGGGAGGCAGCATGAAGAAGGAGAACATCTCACACCTGGACAAACTTGTGAGGAAGGCAGGCTCTATTGTAGGAATGAAGCAGGACAGTTTAACATCTGTGGCAGAGTGACGGGCGCTAAACAAGCGCCTGTCAACCATGGAGAATTCACTGCATCCACTGAACAGTGTCATCTCCAGGCAGAGGAGTAGCTTCAGTGACAGTCCTGATCCACTGACAGATTGAGGAGATCGTTCCTCCCCCACACTATGTGACTCTTCAATTCCACCCGGGGGAGTAAACACTAACATTATTCAAAGTTATTGTCTGTTTTTACATGCATTTTTATTACTCTTTAATTTAATATTGTTTTTTGTATCAGTATACTGCTGTTGGATTATATGAATTTCCCCTTGGGATTAATAAAGTATCTATCTACATTAATAAGGCAGTGTTGTGTATTTGTTTTTTGATTAATAGTTATTTTTGTTGTTTTGGAATGATTAATTTTCATATCTTTGTGATTTTTCTGTTTGTAATTATATATTTTTTTTTAAATGGGCTTCCATTGCATGTGATTTGTGGGTGGAGCCCAAGGGGATAGGTGTACTCTGATGTTACTGCTGCTGAGAGCTCTTGCCAGGCAGAATATATAGCCAGGGAGGAGGCCTTAGCAGCATTTTCAGTGAAGTAGTTTGGAGTTTGTAAGTATTGTGTTTCATTTGGATATTCTGGTTCTTGCTTACTTCCTGCTTATTTTTATGCATCTCTATTATTTGGATTGTATACTGTGACTTGTTTGCCCAAGGACTGTCTTGTGGTCCATTCCTTTTTGCTCTTTTGACCACTTTTTTGTTACTCATTTTTTGTTAAATATGTTTAATTTATAAATGATTTCTATTACCCTTTGGGTCACAAGTGGGAGGTTTCCATAGTTTCTCATTCTTGTAACGCATTTTGGGTCTTGTAAGGCCTAAGCCTACTGTTAGTAGTTGGGAGTCAGCTGGACTGGGTGAGACTCATCTGGGCTAGCAAGTGAAGGTCCTAGCCTGCATTAATGGTCTGTTTGGAGGCCTCAACCCACTTTAGTCATGACTGGAACTCCTAAAGATGACAAGCAGAAAATAAGGTATTAAATGCGCAAGAAAACTGAAATATGTCTAGACCACTCCCTGCAATCAAGGATGAATTAGTGCAGGTGGCAATCAAGTAATTGTCATTTCCATGTAACCAGTATCTGCAATTCATATTTGAGATTTATTAAACAAATGATCAGAATATCTGTTTTCCATATACAGTACTGTCTAAGTCTATCACTTTCATTCATCCATCCATTATCCAACCCACTGTATCCTAACACAGGGTCACGGGGGTCTGCTGGAGTCAATCCCAGCCCACACAGGTTGCAAGGCAGGAACAAATCCCAGGCAGGGCGCCAGCCCACTGCAGCATACACACACACACACACACACACACACACACACACACACACACACACCCCAAGCACACAGTTAGGGACAATCTATCACTTCCTTTCAATGTTATTTTATTTTTTGTTCTCTCTTTCTCTCTCTCTCTCTCTCTCTCTGTAGCCACAAGTTTTTCTTGTTAGTGGACAGGTTACTACCTCCCATTTCCAAACTTGTATTCTTCTGGGAAAAACTACCGTTTCTTTTCCACTTTAAGGTTAGTTCCGGGAAAAAGCCAGATCAGCATTCAAAGATTAATGGTCATTAAGCTGCTAGTGGACCTGCACAATACACTCTTAATTTGTGACTTTCTAATTAAAAAGTGAAAGGCACCAAAAACCGATTCTTTGCTTTTGTGCTCTTGCTAAAACACTGCTGAGTACCAGTAACACACTTGTGACTTTTGAGTTTTCCAGATCTTTCCATAGTGTGGACCTCTGTCTTTATTTTAATACATTCATGTTTATTATGGTGTCAGTTAATGGCAATGTGTTGCATGTTTGTCAGATAAAAAAGTAAGAATTCACTCAACTCTGCACACGTTACACTACTACTACTACTACAAATTACTACTTGGGCATCTCAGCTTTCAACAACCAATAAGGAAAAGTTGACTTGTGTCTTGCTGTTAGAAAGAGACACTTTCCAACTCCATAAGCTACATTAATTAAACTGCATAGATGAACGTGAATATATCATGATTGTCATGTAAAGAGCTCTTATCTGCCAATCAACTGCCTGACCCAAACACCCAACTACCAAACTCCTCTCTTGACTTCAAAGAATTATTATATGTGCCTACACTTTGTGAAAACCTGTTCATATAATAGTCTTGAAACATATCAGGCACCAAAACTCCATGACTCGGAGCTACTACTTTACACCACTATTGTCCAGCAACTCATAATCTTGTGGGGATCCTTCATTCTTCACATTGAAAACTCATTCATTCTGATTATTCAGTTTCATTAGGAACTTGCATCTCTAAAACTGGTACAATTTGAGTGTGAGTTTGTGTGTGGCATATGTGAATGAGTGGATTGGCTTCCTGTCCAAGGCTGGTTCCTGCCATGCACTGGCTAGGACAGATTACAACCCTGTTTGATCCTGAATTGGATTTAGTATATTTAAGAATGTAATGTTTATGTTGTGATATAAAAAGAAACTATTGATAATATATGTTCTGTTTACACTTCTACAAAGACTTGTATGTTAGGACGATTGACGATTTTAAATTAGCCTTATGTAGCTATGTTTGAGTAGGCCCTATGAAGGACTGGTGTCATATCCTGCCTTGTGCCCAACACTGCCAGAATTATCTCAACAGTTATGATACCAAATGTTGATTATTTCTGGCACTTTTATAATTAATAAAAATTGAGTATTTCAGTTTAATGTCTATCCCATGCCACATGTACAGTGGGATGCAAAAGTTTGGGCAACCTTGTTAATAGTCATCATTTTCCTGTATAAATCGTTGGTTGTTACGATAAAAAATGTCAGTTAAATATATCATATAGGAGACACACACAGTGATATTTGAGAAGTGAAATGAAGTTTATTGGATTTACAGAAAGTGTGCAATAATTGTTCAAACAAAATCAGGCAGGTGCATAAATTTGGGCACCACAAAAAAGAAATGAAATCAATATTTAGTAGATCCGCCTTTTGCAGAAATTACAGCCTCTAAACGCTTCCTGTAGGTTCCAATGAGAGTCTGTATTGTGGTTGAAGGTATTTTGGACCATTCCTCTTTACAAAACATCTCTAGTTCATTCAGGTTTGATGGCTTCTGAGCATGGACAACTCTCTTTAACTCACACCACAGATTATCAATTATAATCAGGTCTGGGGACTGAGATGGCCATTCCAGAACGTTGTACTTGTTCCTCTGCATGAATGCCTTAGTGGATTTTGAGCAGTGTTTCGGATCGTTGTCTTGTTGAAAGATCCAGCCCCGGCACAGCTTCAGCTTTGTCACTGATTCCTGGACATTGGTCTCCAGAATCTGCTGATACTGAGTGGAATCCATGCGTCCCTCAACTTTGACAAGATTCCCAGTCCCTGCACTGGTTACACAGCCCCACAGCATGATGGAACCACCACCATATTTTACTGTAGGTAGCAGGTGTTTTTCTTGGAATGCTGTGTTCTTTTTCCTCCATGCATAACGCCCCTTGTTATGCCCAAATAACTCAATTTTAGTTTCATCAGTCCACAGCACCTTATTCCAAAATGAAGCTGGCTTGTCCAAATGTGCTTGAGCATACCTCAAGCGGCTCTGTTTGTGCTGTGGGCAGAGAAAAGGCTTCTTCTGCATCACTCTCGCATACAGCATCTCCTTGTGTAAAGTGCGCCGAATGGTTGAACGATGCACAGTGACTCCATCTGCTGCAAGATGATGTTGTAGGTCTTTGGTGCTGGTCTGTGGGTTGACTCTGACTGTTCTCACCATTCGTCACTTTTGTCTATCCGAAATCTTTCTTGGTCTGCCACTTTGAGCCTTAACTTGTACTGAGCCTGTGGTCTTCCATTTCCTCAATATGTTCCTAACTGTGGAAACAGACAGCAACAGAAGTTGCTACTCTTCAGAGAAAATTAAAGGAGGAGGGAAACTTACAATTGACCCCCTTAAATACTCTTTCTCATTATAGGATTCACCTGTGTATGTAGGTCAGGGGTCACTGAGCTTACCAAGCCAATTTGAGTTCCAATAATTAGTTCTAAAAGTTTTGGAATCAATAAAATGACAACGGTGCCCAAATTTATGCACCTGCCTGATTTTGTTTGAACAATTATTGCACACTTTCTGTAAATCCAATAAACTTCATTTCACTTCTTAAATATCACTGTGTGTGTCTCCTATATGATATATTTAACTGATATTTTTTATCGTAACAACCAACGATTTATACAGGAAAATAATGACTATTAACAAGGTTGCCCAAACTTTTGCATCCCACTGTAGATAAACTAACTGAAAAATGTCCTCTTTCTAACCATCATTACTACAATATATGTTATTAAGAAAATGGAATCAGGAAATGACACAGACAGATACAAATTCAAGCAGCAGTCATGACAGGGAAGACTAAATTTAAATAAACTTCATGCTGTATAGCCAGAATTCTGGTTAAAGAACAGAAAGAACAAAGTTGTAAGCAAAAACAAATAATACAAGACATAATTCAACAAAAATGTTGTTGTAAAAGTTCAATCAGAAATCAATTAAAAAGAAGATACTAAAAGGTTATTTGTTCGCGAATCCAAACTTTGGGTGATGAGGAAGTGTTGCACGCTGATCTTTATGCCATCACAGTAATGCCGTCATGCATTGCATACTCCTGGACTTCAAGCCTAGGAACGGCATAGCAACTGGTAACAAAAATCCCAGAATGGCGGTGCACATAAGAAAAACAAAAAACACCATATGAAAACATGAATCATATTTAACACTGGTAAAAACACATGGAAACAAAAATACAAATATTAACAATAAATTTCTTGACATCAGGTACTATATGCAAATCATTTTTAAAGACCATAGAGCAACAAAGGAATAAATGAAAATCATAAGCTCAGCCATGACACAGGGCACACATATGGCACACAGGGGAAAGAAATAATCTTTGGCTATATTTATTGAGCAGAGGGGCTAAAGGATTTCCTTTTCTGCTTGTTGAACTTTTTTATTTTCACCATTTGTTCAACGCTTATTTGTATTTCTGTTGGAAGATCTCATTGCTTTACTCACATTAACTGTATAAATATATACAGAATTTATGCTTTAATAACAAAGCAAAGACGGTGAGAAGTTTTGAGACATCTGTAGGCAAACTCTACATAATTGATGTCTCAATAAATAGAAATAAAACACAGGTTAAAGCTCTATGTTGCGTCTTTTCAGGATATGACTGCCAAAGAGGGAAGTTCTTCTGGTTAAGACCATTTCTGGCAGGAAGAGGTGGGTCCAGGTGGACGGACATCAGAAGTGATGTGGTAGAAAAGCTGTCAATCTTCCGGTCTGCACAGGGAGAGAAAGAAGAGGTGCTATTGCTGAGTGCCAACCCCCTGGAGCAGCAGAGAATTACTATCACCACTGTTTTCATATATCTTACTTCAATTTTGCAAACTGAGAAAATTATAAATATTTACAAATAAATACACTACAAATTAAACAAAATAACATTCAATAAAAGCCCAGTCATAGAAATATACAGTACACACATTGGAGATGGAGGGTTTCTTGAAGATGATCCAAAATCTGTCTGTCCTTTGGTATTGACAATAGAGGAAAATGTTGCCAAGTGTGGAGTGACACATAACAGAGAATAGAGGAATGATGGTGCATAATAAAACAGATAATATAGAGATTAGTTATCAGTCTAAACAACAGAGAAGGAAATTGAAACATTGTGATTCTCCAAGATGAATGAAATTTAAGGGCGAAGACAAAGTCAGCAAGGTCATGTGCCAAATTTTTTATGTTGTTGAAAGTGTAGTTCACATTGCTGAAAGTCAATTTAAGAAAAGCATCAAGGAAAGCTGCTGACCATTCCCACTTACTTTTAAACAATTGCAAGGATTTCTCAAAGAAAGTGTGGATTCAAAGAGATTCCACACCAATTGATAATCACCAGTATCCCAATATTAAAGGGTACATCCATGGGCCACACTGTGCTAATGATGAAGACCTCAGGTCAGCTATAGAGGAGAGGCTGAACAAGCAAGATAAAATGTTTTAAGTGTTATGAATGCTAATATATTAGTATTCACAACATTTATGGCAAACAATAAAACTTGCTTGGTTTAATCAGTGTTTCTCTTAATATGCAAGGTTCAAAATGTTTGGTCACACCTTATATTTATAGAGTTTTAAGTAAGTGATGATGAAGTGCAGGCAGGATAAAGTGGTGCAGAATAGGGACAGGGCCATGCTGAAAGCTGCTGGTTTGGAGTAAACTGTCAATACACCTTACTATGCCAGTGCTAAAGTCTTCAGTGCTAATTTGGCTCTCATCGTGTTAAATTAATTATAAAAAGAGTATTTGAGAGAGTGTTGTTTTCATATAGGCTCACTTTTACATATTTATTTAACATTGGTGATTTTTGTGTAAGGGCAGTTATAGCCCTAGAGTTTATAGGAGACCACCCTGACCTCAGAAAACCATCTCAAAGCCTGGTCAGAAGCGACAGTGGGAAGACTTTAAAGCTAAATCTATGCCAGAGGCCATTGGAGTGTGGAGTCAGAATGAGAATTGGTGAGCACTCAACTGGTGATAGGAAAGAGACCACAGGGAGATCAAGAATAAGGGGGGAAAGCATATGAAAGGGAAAAAGGGGCAAGTAGTATGATATGGCCATGGGCAATTGGATAAACCAACTCTGGGTAGAGTTTATCACTTGATGAGGAAGACTCAAGAGGCAGAAAGGTTGTTGTTCATTCAGCTTGTTTGCAGATTGTTTTTCTCTCAGTTTTCATTTCTTCTTTAATAAACATTTCCTTTTAACAGTTTGTATTTAATTTATGCACTATTACTGTGAGTTTTTGGACAGCCAAAAACTCCTTGACAGTATCATCTGGAAATAATGTTTGAAATAGTTACCAGTGTGTGTTAATCAAGTTTCCTCTATTAGTTATTCTTTAGATACATTTAAATTTCTTATAAATTTAAAAATCTTAAACCAAAATATGAATCTATTGGTGCTTTTGACCTCAGTTTCTTTCTAACATGCCCACATTTTTTGACACTCATTCATCCTTTAAAAATCTCACCAGCACATTTCGCTGTCCTTGTTTCACCCTTGTATCACCAGGCTGGCTTTTGAGGACTGAAAGTGGAAGTGATCTGGTCTGGCTTCTGAGGGCCAGAAGAGAAAGTGACGTAGGTTGGCTTTTGAGGATCAGAAGTGGCTTTGAGAGGAGGTTTCATTGGCTGGTCTGCAGGGAAAGAGGAGAAAGAGTTAGTGGGTGGTTCCAGCCCCTGGTCTTGCAGGAACATGCATATATTTGAGACCATAAACTGCCTCCCAAGTACATGTGTATGACAATATATATATTACAATACATAAAGCAATGCACTTTGACCTACTCCTTCTTTCCTTACCATCTATATAGTATGATTGTTTGAGCACTAGCACTAATAGCTTACCTGTTTGCTGTTATGAGACAGGGTCTCCGGGATCACCATGAGTGACTGAAAAGACCTGGGCCCTCATGCATAACACCGTGCATAGAATTCACACTAAAACATGGCATACGGCCCCTCCTTGAACCGTCACCTTATTGTGGTGGAGGGGTTTGCGTGTCCCAATGATCCTAGGAGCTATGTTGTCCGGGGCTTAATGCCCCTGGTAGGTCCACCCAAGGCAAACTGGTCCTAGGTGAGGGATGAGACAAAGAACGGTTCAACAAACCTCCAATGAAGAATAAAAACTATGGACAACGTTTTCCCTTGCCCGGACACGGGTCACCGGGGCCCCCCTCTGGAGCCAGGCCTGGGGGTGGGGCTCGATGGCGAGTGCCTGGTGGCCGGGCCTGCACCCATGGGGCTTGGCCGGGCACAGCCCGAAGAGGTAACGTGGGTCCTCCTTCCCATGGGCTCACCACCTATGGGAGGGGCCAAGGAGGTTGGGTGCAGTGTGAGTTGGGTGGTGGCCGGAGGCGGGGACCTTGGCGTTCTGATCCTCGGCTACAGAAACTGGCTCTTGGGACGTGGAATGTCACCTCTCTGAAGGGGAAGGAGCCTGAGCTAGTGCGTGAGGTTGAGAGGTTCCGGCTAGATATAGTCGGACTCATCTCGACGCACAGCTTGGACTCTGGAACCAATCTCCTTGAGAGGGGCTGGACTCTCTACCACTCTGGAGTTGCCCCTGGTGAGAGGCGCCGAGCAGGTGTGGGCATACTTACTGCCCACCGACTTGGAGCCTGTGCGTTGGGGTTTACCCCGGTGGACGAGAGGGTGGCCTCCCTCCGCCTTCGGGTGGGGGGAAGGGTCCTGACTGTTGTTTGTGCGTATGCGCCGAACAGCAGTTTGGAGTATCCACCCTTTTTGGAGTCTCTGGAGGTGGTGCTAGAGGGCGTACCTTCTGGGGATTCCCTCGTTTTGCTGGGAGACTTCAATGCCCACGTGGGCAATGACAGTGAGACCTGGAAGGGCATGATTGGGAGGAATGGCCCCCCCGATCTGAACCCGAGTGGTGTTTTGTTATTGGACTTCTGTGCTCGCCACGGATTGTCCATAACGAACACCATGTTCAAGCATAAGGGTGTTCATATGTGCACTTGGCACCAGGACACCCTAGGCCTCAGTTCGATGATCGACTTTGTGGTTGTGTCGTCGGACTTGCGGCCATATGTCTTGGACACTCGGGTGAAGAGAGGGGCGGAGCTGTCAACTGATCACCACCTGGTGGTGAGTTGGCTTCGATGGTGGGGGAAGATGCCGGTCAGACCTGGTAGGCCCAAACGTGTTGTGAGGGTCTGCTGGGAACGGCTGGCAGAGTCCCCTGTCAGAAGTAGCTTCAACTCCCACCTTCGGCAGAACTTCGACCACGTCCCGAGGGAGGTGGGGGACATTGAGTCCGAATGGGCCATGTTCCGTGCCTCTATTGTTGAGGCGGCTGACCGGAGCTGTGGCCGTAAGGTGGTTGGTGCCTGTCGCGGCGGCAATCCCCAAACCCGTTGGTGGACACCGGCGGTGAGGGATGCCGTCAAGCTGAAGAAGGAGTCCTATAGGACCTTTTTGTCCTGTGGGTCTCTGGAGGCAGCTGATAGGTACCGGCAGGCCAAGCGGAAAGCGGCTTCGGTTGTTGCTGAGGCAAAAACTCGGGCATGGGAGGAGTTTGGAGAGGCCATGGAGAACGACTTTCGGACGGCTTCGAGGAGATTCTGGTCCACCGTCCGGCGTCTCAGGAAGGGGAAACAGTACAGTGTCAACACCGTATATGGTGGGGATGGTGCGCTGCTGACCTCGACTCGGGACGTTGTGGGTCGGTGGGGGGAGTACTTCGAAGACCTCCTCAATCCCACTAACATGCCTTCCAATGAGGAAGCAGAGCCTGGGGACTCTGAGGTGGGCTCTCCCATCTCTGGGACTGAAGTCACCGAGGTGGTCAAAAAACTCCTTGGTGGCAGGGCCCCGGGGGTGGATGAGATACGCCCGGAGTTCCTTAAGGCTCTGGATGTTGTAGGACTGTCTTGGTTGACACGTCTCTGCAACATCGCATGGACATCGGGGACAGTGCCTCTGGATTGGCAGACTGGGGTGGTGGTCCCCCTTTTTAAAAAGGGGGACCGGAGGGTGTGTTCCAACTACAGAGGGATCACACTCCTCAGCCTCCCTGGAAAAGTCTATTCGGGGGTTCTGGAGAGGAGGGTCCGTCGGATAGTCGAACCTCGGATTCAGGAGGAACAGTGTGGTTTTCATCCTGGTCGCGGAACAGTGGACCAGCTCTACACCCTTAGCAGAGTCCTGGAGGGTGCATGGGAGTTTGCCCAACCAGTCTACATGTGCTTTGTGGACTTGGAAAAGGCGTTCGACCGTGTCCCTCGGGGAGTCCTGTGGGGGGTGCTCCGGGAGTATGGGGTACTGGACCCCCTGATAAGAGCTGTTCAGTCCCTGTACAACCGGTGTCAGAGCCTGGTCCGCATTGCCGGCAGTAAGTCGAACCCGTTTCCAGTGAGAGTTGGACTCCGCCAGGGCTGCCCTTTGTCACTGATTCTGTTCATAACTTTTATGGACAGAATTTCTAGGCGCAGCCAGGGTGTTGAAGGGGTCCGGTTTGGTGGACTCAGGATTGGGTCACTGCTTTTTGCAGATGATGTTGTCCTGTTTGCTTCATCAGGCCGTGATCTTCAGCTCTCTCTGGAGCGGTTCGCAGCTGAGTGTGAAGCGGCTGGGATGAGAATCAGCACCTCCAAATCCGAGACCATGGTCCTCAGCCGGAAAAGGGTGGAGTGCCCTCTCAGGGTTGGGGGCGAGATCCTGCCCCAAGTGGAGGAGTTTAAGTATCTCGGGGTCTTGTTCACGAGTGAGGGAAGAATGGATTGTGAGATCGACAGGCGGATCGGTGCGGCATCCGCAGTGATGCGGGCTCTGCATCAGTCTGTCGTGGTGAAAAAAGAGCTGAGCCGTAAGGCAAAGCTCTCAATTTACCAGTCGATCTACGTTCCTACCCTCACCTATGGTCATGAGCTATGGGTAGTGACCGAAAGAACGAGATCGCGAATACAAGCGGCTGAAATGAGTTTCCTCCGCAGGGTGTCTGGGCTTTCCCTTAAAGATAGGGTGAGGAGCTCAGTCATTCGGGAGGGACTCAGAGTAGAGCCGCTGCTCCTCCGCATCGAGAGGAGTCAGATGAGGTGGCTCGGGCATCTGATCAGGATGCCTCCTGAACGCCTCCCTGGTGAGGTGTTCCGGGCACGTCCAACCTGGAGGAGGCCCCGGGGAAGACCCAGGACACGCTGGAGGGACTATGTCTCCCGGCTGGCCTGGGAACGCCTTGGGATTCTCCCGGAAGAGCTGGAAGAAGTGGCCGGGGAGAGGGAAGTCTGGGTTTCTCTCCTTAAGCTGCTACCCCCGCGACCCAACCTCGGATAAGCGGAAGAGGATGGATGGATGGATGGATGGATGGATGGACATGGCATACGGACAAAAGCGGAAATGTGCGTACGCACAAAAAAATCCTGATGCATAAATCTGTGAGAACACCAGAAGAATAGAAGAATTTCAGTGAATACCAAGTGGAGGCAAGGAAAAACATATTATTTGTTGGTTTAAACAGTGGTATAAACAACAAAAGAAAGTTGATCAAGTGGAGGCAAGGAAAAACATATTATTTGTTGGTTTAAACAGTGGTATAAACAACAAAAGAAAGTTGATCAAGTGACATAGAGTGTCGGAGAAAATCGAAAGCTCAAGTTCACAAAGTCGCACAGTGCCCGAAATAAAAACGAAGTTGTCATATATCAAAGTTGCCATGAAAAGGTGAGTCATAGCCCACTGTCTGAGTGTCATATGAAAGCTTATTAGGGTACAGAAAAAAGAAAAAAAAAATAGGGACACAGTGGGAAAAAAGATTGAAATTTCAACTTTACATCTTGCCTGAAGATGGGGCCTGAGTTGCCTTCAAAGCTTGCATATTGTAATCTTTTTAGTTAGCCAATAAAAGGTGTCATTTTGCTTAACTTTTCACTACATTCATAATGGCTAACATGGTACAACACCCTAGTACTACGAACTTTAATCTCGAAATTTCCACTTTAATCGTGTAGTTTATTTTGTCATTAAATTAGAACATCATAAACTTCATCTTTAAATCATTTAATTTACTACAGGTAGTTTCTCAAATACAATCGTAACTAAAGTAGCACGTAAAATGATTTTTATGTGTTCTTCTATGTGCTCTATATGTGTGAATCACATCTTAAACAGGCTTTCTCTTCCTCCAACATGACACAGTATCCATTACATTTATGATATTACAGCTCTCTGAATACTTAAAATACTGAGATGTATACTTTATATCATTTTCATGATAATAGGAGTTAAACCATGTTATTAAGGGAACATGGTGGCACAGTGATAGTGACGAGCTGGCACCCTGTCCAGAGATTGTTCCTGCCTCTCACAAGATGCTTGCTGCACTGTGTGCGACCTTCGATGAAATAATTTATTGCAGCAGCACTGTCTCTTTCAAATGTACTACTCCCCCAATTCCTGTCCTTCCTTTTCTTTCTCCAAGTAACCAATTGCCACACAATCAGCTCTGTAATAGATGTTAAGCCATCTGTAAGCTTAGAACGCCGATTCTTCAAAACTTTTAAGGAACATTGAAATATCTTTGTAGTACAAGTTCAATTATTCCATCCATGTATTCATCCAGGGTCACGCCAGTCCCAGCAAGCATACAGCACGAGGCAGGAACAATCTCTAAACGGGGCACGAGATTGTCAGTAGCGCTGCGCCACTGTGTCCTCACGTTTAATTATTAACAATATAGATTATTTAAATGATGTTAACATTTTATGTGTATAATGTAATAAACATATTTTGCTGCATTTCATCTTAAAAATGATATCGTCATCACATGTAAATACACGCTTTATAAAGTGGCTTAGGTTGTGCAATATCATAACTGTAGTGCAAGTTTACAGTGAGGTCATTGTACTTATAAGTACAAACAGTTCTACCAGGAGCACTTGATGGACTGATTGAGTCCGTTTATAGTTCTTGGGATGAAACTATTTCTGATCTGCGAGGTCCCTTCAGGAAAGGCTCTGAAGCGTTTGTCATATGAGAGCAGTTCAATAGACAGCATGGCTAAGGCAGCGTGTGCTTGATTCTGTATACCGATAATTCTCTTTCCGATCAGCTGCTTTAGAGCTGTGATTCCACACTCAGATACAGTGTGATAAATACTTGAGTTTAACAACGCTAAAGCAGCTATGGTATTTGTAATAGTTTGGCCATTCCGTGAACCATTATATTGTTACAGGTTAATTACAATCAGATGCCTTAAACTAATAAATGATATGTGGTTAATTTCAGTGTATTTGATAAAGCCGCGTCAGGAAAGTGGATCTAAGAAAGAAAGGGAAACCACACTGGAACAAAAGCACTGCTTTGACACTGGGTGCCGCCAGTTTGTAAAACCGAGAGGAGAACTTGCGTACGCCAAGCATTTAGCTGACGTGAAAATGTGTGTGGCTTTACGCCAAGTTTAGGTTTTATACATCGCTATGTGAGCGTGGAAACAGGCGTACGCAACATTTTTGTGCTTACACACCGTTTATACATGAGACACCCAGAGAAAATAACGTTAACCAGAATCATAGTTAGTTACAGGCAAAATGTCAAAAGAAGGACATCAAAATACAATGAGCAAACAAAACACTGAGGTAAATGAGCTGGGGGTGGACTTCTGGCATACTAAGGAGCTTCTGAGACCAGTCACCATCCAGGGGGAGAACGTGGAAGTGGTGCAGAGCTACAAGTACCTGGAGGTTTACATAAAAAACAAACGACTGTTCTGACAACACAGTAGCATTATACAAGAAGGGCAAGAGCAGACTGTTCATCCTAAGGAAACTCAGGTCTTTTGATGTGTGGCAAGCTGTTGAAAATATTCAAACAGTCCATAGTAGCCAGTGTGTTATTCTATCTTGCAGTCTCCTGGGGAAACAACTTCAGCTCAAGATGTGCAAAATGCCCAAGCAAACTTATCAGGAAAGCCTGCACTATCACAGAGCAAACCCTGGACATACTGGAAGCTGTTGCGGAAAAGAAGATGGTGTCAAATTTGGATCCCATCATGAAAAATCCCCTCCAGAAGGTGTTCCCCTGGAGCACTTTTAGCCACAGATTCATTCCACCACAGTTTGCTCAGAAGTGCCATCAGGGATCTTTTTTGCCCACTACTATTAGGCAATTCAATGCATCTTCCTGATGTACTCTTTAAGTTCACTTTGAAATTTCTACATAATATTTATGTTTTTATGTATTTATTTATTTACTGATTTATTGATTGGCTGTATTATTTGTTTTGTGTCTGTATGCTTGTTTTTTATGTTTCTGCTGGTGTGTGGATCTGCGTGGAGTTTGCATGTTCTCGCCGTGTTTGCGTGGGTTTCCTCTGGGCGCTCCGGTTTCCTCCCACAGTCCAAAGACATGCAGGTTAGGTGGATTGGCAATTCTAAATTGGCCCAAAGTGTGTGCTTGGTGTGTGGGTGTGTTTGTGTGTGTCCTGCGGTGGGTTGGCACCCTGCCTGGGATTGGTTCCTGCCTTGTGCCCTGTGTTGGCTGGGATTGGCTCCAGCAGACCCCCGTGACCCTGTGTTCGGATTCAGCGGGTTGGAAAATGGATGGATGGTGTGTGCATATGAATTTCCCCTTGTGATTAATAAAGTTTATCTAATCTAATCTAAAAATGAAAACCAAAGTCAAAAAGAGAATCTGAAAACCCAAAACATACGTAGTACTTGCCCTCCTTATAAAGCAGACTAATTAATGGCAAGAGAACTGCTTTTTATCCAACTAAAGGATACTTCCTACTTGCACCATTGCCATACTTTTCCCCATCCGGTGATGACAATGATGCAACAAATTGTGGTCTCTTAACCTGTCAATCACAGCACATAAATAATAAACCAAATGAAATTAAATATACAAAAAATGACGTGTATTATAACATTTGCATCTTCCGCCCTTCAGCCACAAAGAACTAATGCCTCCCAAAGACAAATGATGATAACCCCAAGCCCTGCCTCCTTACTCTCCCCTTTCATCTGATGTCTATAAGACCTCAGCAGGACTTAGGCATCAGGAAGGGCATCCATCCTTAAAAGTTTCTACTCCAAAACTTCCTTGATGATGAAATGCTGTATCTCAACTCTAGCTCTACTACTGTAAGGTGCTTCTCCCTGAGGTGGTGGACAAGGCTAATCCGAATTCCCCTTTTCAAGGCTGCACTTCGGAGCAGGTAAGATTCAAAGTGACCAGCTTGTTTGCTGCCCAATGAGTAAACGTCTTATGACACAACAGAGGCTGATCTCACAGTTCCCTTACTTTTATAATGCCTTAGTGGAACAGCTTGCTAGATAGAGACTGAAACCTGGTCATATTTAGGTTCTGTACCTAGCAAATTTTTTCTACATTTTCTACATTTTTCTACATGGGCAAGGAAAGAAAGTACTTTTAAATCTTTACACTAGTGCATGTTTGCATAATAATAGACTATAGTATTTGTTCTTATCATCATTATTATCAGAGCAGCAACATAAGACTTTAACCTAACAGGTTGTTTTGTTAATGACAGAAATATTGAACTGTGTTATATAAGCAACACAAAGTAAAAACATGACAGTAACAGAATCATTTCATACACTTTTACCTCCTAGTAAGCTTTGCCAGAAAGAATATGTGGATTTTAGTACTCTTTTTAATCATTTAGCCTGTCACGAAATTTTCAAAAAGAGATTTATGGACACATTAAGCAAACAATCAGAAAGTAAAAGGGCTGCTTTCAGAAGGTTTTTTTCAGAGACTAAACTTTCATTGTTGAGATCTTCTCAATTTTTTGTGAAAAATATATCTCTCATTTAAAGATATATCACTTTTCTAAATCTGTAAAACTTCAAAAGCCATTTGAAAAAGTAAAATTACAACTTGGAAATAATAAAACAAGCACCTTATTCTGCCCACTTTGTGCCATGTCTGGGAACTCGCCTGTACAGTATAGCCACAGAGAGCTTAAACAACTCAGCACATCCACATAAAACAACAATGGTGAGCTTTCTTGAAGGATTTTACTGGATGTACCTCACTGTAAATATATACAAAAGAAGCATACAGTCATTTACAGGTGAACAAATAGGCCATTAAATGAGAAACAATGATGTACAATACAGACCTAGCAAGCGGTTTACATCAAGCAATAAAGCTGTAACAGAGACATAAAGTAATCACACTTACAAGGCAAGTGATTTCCAGGGTCAGATTGTAACGAGAGATGCAAGTAGACAGAGATCCAAATTGACGTGCACCAACTCAGCAGACCCTGGAGTTTCTATACTTTTAAGATACATTTGAGATGTGATCGAAACAAGAAATAAAGGGAGTGCCTATGTGATGCTCGAGGGGAGCTTTGTGTTTAAATGTTGTCTGTGGGAGCTACGTGCCTTACAAGAGCTACATGGGCATTCATAACGTCTCTGTAATATGTGCGTTAATGAATGATGAGACAATAGGAGTGCCTAGTCCTACAAATAACATCAGCAAACAACATGTGAGGCAGAACAAACCACTATAAGCCATAATAACTGATAATTAGACACTACAGATTCAATGGAAGGCACAATTATTTTGATGTTAGTTTATAGAGGTTTCTAAAGCTAAAAAGGTTCTTTTTTAAACAGTAGACCATTGAAATGGTTTAACCTTAGCTTTGTAGCTAGTTAAGAAATAAAAGCAAGCGGTAAGGTAACAGAATGAAGGACACCTCAAAGTTAACTTCTGTTAGTCCTGGGTGTTCCCTTTCAGTTTTTACTTAGCTCCAATCCATTCCTTCTTCAAGCCTATTGATGCTGCTGTATAAATCCTTGCACTTTTGTCACATGAGCTAGTAGAATTGCTAAGGAAAAATGAAGGACAAGAGCATACAGAATGATGAAATGAAAATATGATGAGTGTGCTGGCAGCTTAATGATTATGTTTTCATTATGGCGTCTCTTTATATGCCAAGTTAGTACAGCAGTATTTGAGTGACTGATGAAAGAAAACATCTTTTTAAGTTCAACCATGACATCACTTTAGTGAGTCAGTATCAACAGCATCTGCCTGGACCACTCATAGAATAGTCATGCAGACTTTTGATCACTATAGACAGGCAGGAGCCACTCAGTTGCAAAGACAGTAAACAAATCCTTTGGTAGCAGCTTAGGCATGTACATTAAATATCTGCCTCCACAATTTGTCTATAATCAATTAGCCTTTACCTTAGAGACAGGAGTTTCTTTCTCCAAGCACAAAATCACAACTTACAGTATGTTTACCTGAAGGGTCAATGCAATGTTGGTTAAAACTATTATTTCTAATATTTACTGTATTATATTTTTTAATTGTTAAATGTGACGATTAAAATGTACTCACTTAAGTCACTTTGATGCTTGTAATACATTTGATAGTACATTAAATAAGCGATAGTGTCAAGATGATTGAATATGATCGTTGTACCATTCAGTTAGCGCAGTAGCTAGCCCCTCCACTTCACAGATCCAGTGTCAGGTTTGAATCTCATGCCTCAATGTTGCCTGTGTGGTATGTTTCTTTCAACATCCCTGAAGATGTGAAGTGTAAATTGTAAATTGGTCTCACATGTGTGAACAGGTCCTGTGGTGGGCAAGTTTAAGGATGCTGTTGTGCAATGTTTTAAAATGTTGTAAAATATAGTAAATATATAACTAATATCATATATCCATCTATCCATCCATTATCCAACCTGCTATATCTTAACTACAGGATTACGCGGGTCTGCCGGAGCCAATCCCAGCCAACACAGGGCACAAGGCAGGAAACAAACCCTGGGCAGGGCACCAGCCCACCACAGCTAATATCATACAGAACATGTTTTTTATATATATATATATATATATACTACTGGTGAAAAATTTAGCACACCCCTATTTTTTCTTTTTTTGTTGAAATTTGAGCAGTTCAAGTCCAGTGAATAATTTGAAATACTATAAAAATAAGCAATAAACTGCCAAAATGTTTAGGTTACCAAAAACAT
Organism: Polypterus bichir lapradei; assembly: GCA_026402145.1. Taxonomy (NCBI): domain Eukaryota; kingdom Metazoa; phylum Chordata; class Cladistia; order Polypteriformes; family Polypteridae; genus Polypterus; species Polypterus bichir. The sequence goes on along the minus strand of JANRMT010062814.1, from coordinate 127,114,958 downwards.
AAAAATAATGTAATTTTCTGAGTTATACAAAAAGGCCCTTTTCAGGGAGCAAGTAATGAGCTAGCTAGCAACCTACCACTTTTCTGCAGCAATGGAAGTTAATTTAGCCATGAAAGTTGAAGCTAACAATTCCTACAGGTGTCCCACAAATTTTGAATTACTTGCAAACCTGTTTGTATAAAAACAGTGTTGAAACAAACAAGTGGTCACCATCTCCCTGCAAGGCAATGCAACAACCAGCCCTGGACTGGGTGCCAATCTTTCACAGAGCACCTTAACAAACCTAACATGCATGAGTTTTAGATGTGACAGAAAATCAGAGTATCCCACGGTGCTACGGGAATACGCAACCCCTTTAGTCCCCAAAACAGGTGGATGTCATCTATTAAACCATCTTTACTTTATTAAAGTAGAATAGTCATGTTTTTATCTTTTAATAGCAAAAATAACTATTTTATGTGGGTGCTTTACAATAATAATTGTTTAATTTAAATTTTTTCCTAAATTGCGAGAAAAGAATAGAACAGTGACACCACTGGTCGAGTATTAAGTTAGTGGAGGAACTCAGAATCCCAAAAATCATGCCATCTATAGCTAGCTCTTTCCCTAACTACTGCGTTCATGGGGATGTGGAGTCTAGATACCCAGGGCACAAATCTTTCAGCCGTGTGTCTCACCATTTTAATTTTCCATAAGCTATATTTCAATCAGGAGCTCTCATTTAGGTTGCTGCAGCCCTGGTCTTAACCATCAAAATGTAAGCTGTGTCTGCTTCATCAGTTAATTATAAAAGTGGCTTAACACTCAACGACCACATTCTTCTTCTTGTTGCTCTTCATCTTTTCCCAGTTCTATGTGGGAAGAGCTTGGTCCTGCACCTCCTTGCAGGTCAAGCCCTTTTCTTTCAGATCTTCTTTTACTTTATCAATGCATTTCTGTTTTGACATTCCTCATTTTCTCTTCCCCGGTAATTCCATTCACATCACTCTTTTTCCCACATATTCACCGTCTCTCCTCATTACATACTTACACCACTTCAACCTACTCTATCTACTTTCATGTACTTTCTTAGGTATCGCTTGTGCTTTTGTTGTACTTTCTCATTTTATTCTGTTGTTTTTTGTAACTCCACACATCCATTTTAACATTCTCATTTCTGCCAAATCTAACTTCTTCTCCTGTATTACCTTTAGTGGTCGTGTCTCAGCTATATACATCATTGCTGGTCTTACCACTGTCTTAGAAACCTTCACCTTAAGTCTTTGATCACACAATAATCCTTATATCTTTTTCCAATTGTTCCATCCACACTGCACTCTATGGGTTATCTCTGCATCTAATTTTACACTGATCCTAGTTATTTAAATGTATCCACTCTTTTCAATAGTTCTCCCTGCAGGCTAACTTCTGAATCTGGATCAACATTAAACCTCATGTATTCTGTCTTCTTCCTATTTGTCTGCAACCCTCTATCTTTTCTTCCAACTTAATAAACAATGAATGTGTTTACATGCACACACAAAAATGGCTTAAGGTGAATACCCAGTTAAGGCAAAACCCTATTTTCTTAAAACTCTGTGTTTGCATTTCAAGTAATCTTCTGGAATTCTCCTTTGTCAAAATGCTCCAACATCATTAAACTGTGCAACAAAGAGTTAAACATCATCATGGGCTGTAGTGAATCAGAAAATAAGCATGACACCTGTGATAATTTTCCTGTGTTTTATAAATATACTAGCAAAATACCCGTGCTTCGCAGCGGCGAAGTACTGCCTTAAAATTTTTATTAAGAAGAAAATTTAACCTTTTTAAACTGAGGGAAAATAAGCCAATAATTATTTGTTAAGGATCTCTTTGTATACCATGTTGTCAGTTCGGCCCTCTGGTTGTAACATGACCAAGCTGTGCACTGAGCTTACTCTTAAGCATGTAACTTACAGTTGGCCATATGAACAGTAATCTTCTCTCAAATCTCACAGCTTGGATTGCTGCTGTCATAATCGGTTTGAGTTTCATGGTTTGTTTCAATTACGACAGTATTTGCAGGATTTGTTGTGTTGAAGTGACATTCGGCATCTGTCAAGCGTTGTAAGCACACAACCGGTTTCATCGATAAAATCACATCCAGCTTTTGAGAGTTTAAACATTTATAAACATCAAAGTGTTCACTACTGAAATCATCACCTGTGAATCTAAGATGTTTAAGAGGCATTGGCGGTTGTCGAAAGGTGTAAAATATTTGGCCATTTCGGTACACTTGAAAGCGACAACCAAACAATTCAGCGGCAGCCATCAACTCACATGCAGAACCATAGGTGAAGGGCTTAAGCATTTCACTCTTATAGTGCTCCTGTGTAGTATAATTATCTCCTGTACTATCATCAGTCCACACCTTGAACCTGTCCCAGTCATTCAATACATAAGACACAATGTTCCTCCGGATATCAAGAGTGAGCCTGATATGGCCGTGCAATATGTAACAAAGAGAATGGAAAAGGTAGGTGCCATCTCCGGGCATGGAAACCACTCAGTAAGTGACAGTTCTTTGATCGATAGTGATCACCTCGATAGACATGGTAATGGGGGTTGGAATGATAAAGGAAATGGGTACCTGAGCAATGTAAAGTAAGTCTAAAATACCTATACAATAACTATGATTGTAATAAACAAACAATAAAACAGCGGAGAAGCCGTGGATTAAACAAAAAGGCTGTAGTTATCAGTAGGGAGACGTGAATCCCGTGGCGAAGCAAGAAAGGGAATGTAGAGACCGGAGCGACGGACGGTCTTATATAGGCAGGCAGCCAACAACGTGGGAGGCGTTGGGATGGGGGACCCAACGCCACCTTACACGATGACCGAGCTGCAGGCTATTGACGTATATATGTATGTAAGTAGGATTCAGTTAGCGTTGAGAACCCGTGTACCAAATTTCTTGAAGATGGGCCCATAAGTAACAAAGACTGTTGAAAAGTTCGATATGGTGGCCGACAGTGGCGTCACACCACCGAAATAAGTACGTACATTGGTTTCGGTTAGTGCAGGGAAGCCGCCTATAAAATTTCGAGAAGATCGGGCCATAAATAAGAAAGTTCAACATGGCGGACGTTGTTGACCGTTTTGACCATTACGTGTAGAATTTCGAAATGAAACCTGCTTAACTTTTGTAAGTAAGCTGTAAGGAATGAGCCTGCCAAATTTCAGCCTTCTACCTACACGGGAAGTTGGAGAATTAGTGACGTTGGAAAGTTCAAAATGGCGGCTGACAGTGGCGTCATACCACTGAAATAAGTACGTACATTGGTTTCGGTTAGCTCAGGGAAGCCACCTACCAAATTTCGTGAAGATGGGGCCGTAAAAAAGAAACTTCAACATGGCGGACGTTGTTGACCGTTATGACCGTTACGCGTAGAATTTCGAAATGAAACCTGCTAAACTTTTGTAAGTAAGCTGTAAGGAATGAGCCTGCCAAATTTCAGCCTTCTACCTGCACGGGAAGTTTGAGAATTAGTGACGCTGGAAAGTTCAATATGGCGGCCGACAGTGGTGTCATGCAAACGAAATAAGTACGTACATCGGTTTCCGTTAAAAGTTTAATATGGCGGCCGACAGTCGCATCATACCACCAAAATAAGTACCAAATTTCAGCCTTCTACCTGCACGGGAAGTTTGAGAATTAGTGACGCTGGAAAGTTCAATATGGCGGCCGACAGTGGTGTCATGCAAACGAAATAAGTATGTACATCGGTTTCCGTTAAAAGTTTAATATGGCGGCCGATAGTGGCGTCATACCATCGAAATAAGTAAGTACATCGGTTTCAGTTAGCGCAGGGAAGCCGCCTACCAAATTTCGTGAAGATGGGGCCATAAATAAGAAAGTTCAACATGGCGGACGTTGTCGACCATTATCGACCGTTATGACCGTTACCGTGTAGAATTTCGAAATGAAACCTGCTCAACTTTTGTAAGTAAGCTGTAAGGAATAAGCCTGCCAAATTTCAGCCTTCTACCTACACGGGAAGTTGGAGAATTAGTGATGAGTCAGTGAGTGAGTCAGTCAGTCAGTCAGTCAGTCAGTTAGTGAGGGCTTTGCCTTTTATTAGTATAGATTCAGTAAAAATTACACTTTATTTATAGGCTTTTGTTACTGGATTGCATGCAGCAAACTCTTTTCTTCTTGGCCTGGCGACTGATCCCTGCAAAGGACCCAGTATATACCATACAATATAATACAAAACAATACAATACAGTTTATTTTTGTATAGCCCAAAATCACACAGGAAGTGCCGCAATGGGGTTTACCAGGCCCTGCCTCTTGACAGCCCCCAGCCTTGACTCTCTAAGAAGACAAGGAAAAACTCCCAAAAAAAACTTATAGGGAAAAATGGAAGAAACCTTAGGACAAAGAGAGACCCCTTTCCAGGTAGGTTGAGCGTGCAGTGGGTGTCGAAAGAAGGGGGTCAATACAATACAATACACAGAAGAGAACAAATCCTCAATACAGTATAAAAATAAAAATTTTGGAAGTACAGAGCAGAATTTAACAGTAGATGATATCACATAATAAGATTTGGATATTTTTAGAGTCCAGGAGACCTCATCCATCAAGCTGCCTCCCCCATTTGGCCATTCCATGGTTGAAACAGTGCTGGGCCATCCAATCCGATGAAAGGACCCCTCTTTCCCATGATTCCTGCGATCCTCCATCAGGGATGACTTTTCCATAGGCAGGCAAAACAACTTGGCAGGTGGGCCATGGCACCAAGTGCCACATTTGTGTACAGAGAAGAGAAACAGAATAGGTGAAGGTTAGTATCCAATTATAACTATCATGTTACTTATGTTTTAGTGCTAATGACTGACAACAGAGATGCAGTCTGTACAGTTAATCAGCAGCTCTAGTCAGGATATGCTAAACTGAAATAGTGAGTCTTCAGCCGGGATTTAAAAGCTGAGACCGAAGGGGCATCTCTTATAGAAGCAGGCAGACCATTTCACAGTTTAGGGGCCCTGTAACTAAAAGCTTGACCTCCCACTGTTATTTTATTAATCGTTTGAATCATAAGCAGACTTGAGATCTTAATGTGCGCTCAGGTTTGTAAGTCATGATAAGTTCGGACAAGTAAGCCGGACTTTGGCCATTTAATGCTTTATATGTTAAAAGGAGGATTTTGAAATCTGCCCTAAACTTAACCAGGAGCCAGTGTAAAGATTTAAGAACTGGAGTTATGTGTTCATATTTTCTTGTTCTTGTAATAATTCTTGCTGCTGCATTTGGGATTAGGGTATAGAGAACAGTTTGAACAGCCAGTGAACACCGCGTTGCAGTAGTCAATCCTACTAGAGATAAATGCATGTATTAATTTCTCAGAATCCTGTTTATTTAGAAAGCGGCTTAATTTCCTAACATTTTTAAGATGGAAGAAACATGTTTTGGACAACTTTGTAATATGCGCTTTAAATGACATGCTAGAGTCAAAAAGAATTCCTGCGGGCTGATTCAGTAAAATTAATTGGGATTCCAACTGAGTTAAATGATGACAGAATATTGTTGTGATCAGCGTCATTCCCTCCAAAAATTAACATCTCTGTTTTAGCTGTATTTAAAAACAAGTAGTTCTCATTCATCCACTCCTTTAATTCGCTAACACAACTAATTAAAGACAACATCGGAGAAACTTTATTTGATTTAAATGAAAGGTATAACTGGGTGTCATCTGCATACGAGTGAAAATTAACATTATGTTTCCTAAAGAGAGATCCCAGTGGAAGCATGTAAAGTGAAAACAGTAAAGGTCCCAGTACTGAGCCCTGCAGGACACCATATTGAACTTCTGTGTATAATGATGGAGTACTGTCAGCACATTTCTGTACATATTGGAATCGATTTGATAAATAAGAACTAAACCAAACGAGCACGGGGCCTGTAAGCCCAACATCATTTTCTAGCCTGTGCAGTAAAATAGAATGGTCAATGGTGTCAAATGCTGCACTTAAGTCCAACAACATAATTACAGTGGAGTTTCCTTCATCAGAGGATATCAGAATGTCATTTACATGTCAGTGCGAAAACCAGACTGGAATTTCTCAAATAAATTGTAATGCTTAAGGTGTAACTGAAGCTGACTGGTGACTACTTTTTTAAGTATTTTAGAGAGAAACGGTAAATTTGAATTAGGCCTATAATTATTTAGTATGTGTGCTTCTTACCTTACTTTGAGTGCTGCTAGAATAATGCAAATTCAAATAAGTATTGTGTCAGGTTACTCATTACTTTAGATTGAATTATGCAACTCACATTACTTTAAAAATGTTACCCTACTGTTCTTGAAACTGTGTTACAGAGTTTAGCACTGTACATTCAGCCTATCAACATTTAGTGGTTTCTGAAATTGTGAGACAGATTATTTCAGCCAGGAGAAGAAATAGCATTTGCCTCTGAAAATGTAATTTGTGGACACTTCTACACGTGGCTACAGCGGGCAACAGACATACACAGACAATGAAAATCTTAACAATAACTCAGTTAAGGATTTACATGGCCACATAATCAGGTTATTCACAGAGGAATCTACCACTGTTAAATATGATTGTCAGAGGCAAATAACCCAGTTTCTTTTATCAGAATAAGGGTTTACATGATATTTTAGAAATTGGGTTTTTGTGAATATCCAGATTATTGAGGCACATGTAAATACGCCTTATGTACCATGACATGTGAAAACAGCTTTCATCTATTTAATCAACCAGAAGCAGATACAGTCCATGAACCAACTCATTAAACAAGAATCTTACTGCTTAGCTTGCACATTACTTATGCATTGCACATTAGCTTATATAATAAATTACTGTATCTCTTTTAGACTGTTCTCCTTTTGCACATACCTTCCCTGTTTGTGCAGTTCTGTAGCAAACCTATTCTGGGCCATCTGAGTGGGAGTGTGATGAGTTGTTTAACATTAGAGTGCTCCCTCTTCATGGTATGCTGATATATATTGTGTGTATTCCTCAATCAGGCCCTTTAAAACCTATACATTTAAGTTTATGCCGACTGATTCCACTTGCAGATTTTCCTTGCTGTGTATCTGAGTTTAATTTTCATCTGGCATTCCTCCTAAACACAATTGACTATCTTCCTCAAAGTTACTGCCTGGGCAGGACATTACACTAGCATTACACTACTAGTTATTTTTTAAAGCTCATTGACACACTATTGGACCAACTTATCCAGTCCAGGGTAAGGTGAAACTGGAGCCTGACAATGGATGGTATCCAGAACAGAGCAGGGGCCAACCCTTCATGTGATGCCAGTCCAGAACATGTGATATTCCCATAAATACCGAAACTTACTCATATAAGGCCAATTTAGAGTAACTTATTAATTTAAACACATTGCTTAGGCCAAGATTCAAGCCTGCACATGAAAACTGTCAGTGTTAAATTAAGTCTCACTTTTGTGTTGATTTAATACTATCAGATTTGCTGTTTTGTACCCTGGAATATTGAAGGAGCACTATTTTAACCACTTAATTATAGTTTCCTATTACTGTGACCTCCACCTATTTGTCTTTTGTGTTTTTGAAGCCTGTCTTATGTTCAATTTCCAGTTTCTTTGTTAAGTTTAAGATTTGTGTAAAATAAAACTCAGTTTTCCCTACTATCATTCATTGTTAATTGTGGGCTATTTACTTTCAGATAAAGGAACATTGAGATCAGATACCTTAATATTGACAAAGTTACCAGCATTGTATGAAGTCCTTAATTCTGGCTCAACACAAAGAGCATTTCTGATGTTTTAAATATACACTATCATTAGCTCACATTTCACGTGGTCCTAAGAGATTAGATCCCTTTCCTTCAAGCCTCATTCATTTCACCGTGCCATATTTACACAGTACAGAATAATAATTAGGTATTTCACTCTCAGTGAAAATGGAAAAACTCTGGTACATGTCTTCACTTGTCTACCTACCCTGGTGCTGTCTGTTTTTCTTTAGGTGCACGGGCTCTTTCACTGTTCAGAGTGTTTTGCAGTTTATCTCCATGAACTGTTAACTCCAGTCCAGACACCTGTGTTTTGATAATGTCATCAAACTGGAAATCCTCACAGATGAGGCCTCTTAGGAAAGGCTTCCTCCAGAGAACTTTTTATCACTTAGTTTCTTACATAAGCCAATTGCTCCTCTTGAAGCATAGGCAATTGATGACAGCCCTCCAGCATTCCTTGTCCTGCACTGCTGCCAGCAATTGCCCACATCCAAGTCCTGTCAGGTTGATATCAGCATCAATGTTCTTTCTCCAAGTGTCTCTTAGTCTGCCTTGCTTCAATTTGCTTTGGGGGTTCCACGTCAATGACCGATGTGTGACATCTGTTCTTTGTCACAGGACAGCATTGCTGATGGTCTTTGACCAATGAATGTAAAGAATCCTTCGCAGGCAATGGTTCTCAAATGTTTGGATCTTCCTCATGGTAGTTTTGGAGGTTCTTCATGTCTTTGTCCTGTACAGAAGTAATAAACGTAGTATTATGAATTAAAGAGATGTATCTTGGCAGAGCTGCTAGATGTCTGTGGAGCTTCAGATGTTCTTTAGTTGAATGAATACTGCTCTGACCTTATTGATCCTTACTGTGATGCCCATATCTGTTCCCCCTTGCTTGTCCACTACACTGCCAAGGTACCTGTAGGCCTCTACCTATCTAGTTTGATAAGCTCGTCCCCCTCTGTGTTCAGCTTCAGCACCTTTGCCTTTCCTTTGCAAATGTTACGGTTGATTAGGACTGATAACAACAAAAACAACAACATTTATTTATATAGCACATTTTCATACAAAAAAATGTAGCTCAAAGTGCTTTACATAATGAAGAATAGAAAAATAAAAGACACAGTAAGAAAATAAAATAAGTCAACATTAATGAACATAGAATAAGAGTAAGGTCCGATGGCCAGGGTGAACAGAAAAAACAAAAAAAAAAAACTCCAGACGGCCAGAGAAAAAAAATAAAATCTGCAGGGATTCCAAACTATGAGACCGCCCAGTCCCCTCTGGGCAATCTACCTAACATAAATGAACCAGTCCTCTTTGTATTGAGGGTTCTCATGGAAGGACTTGAGGATGATGGTCACGTAGACTTCTGGCTTTTAGTCCATCAATGTTGGAGGATCATGATGCTTTGAGTAGGTGGTGGTGGCGCAGACCGCCACCACAAAGAAACCGGAAAAAGAAAAAGAGAGAGCAGGGGTTAGTATGGATTTTAGAGCCACCATGAATAGTTATTATGATGAATTGAACATAGAGAGTATCGGGATTAAGTTAAAGTGAAATTATGAGAAGGCCATGTTAAAGTAATGTGTTTTCAGCAGTGTTTTAAAGTGCTCTACTGAATTAGCCTGGCGAATTCCTATTGGCAGGCTATTCCAGATTTTAGGTGCATAATAGCAGAAGGCCGCCTCACCACTTCTTTTAAGTTTAGCTTTCGGAATTGTAAGGAGACACTCATTTGAGGATCTAAGGTTACGATTTGGGATATAGGGTGTCAGACATTCCGATATATAAGATGGGGCGAGATTATTTAAGGCTTTATAAACCATAAGCAGAATTTCAAAGTCAATCCTGAAAGACACAGGTAACCACTGTACCTGATGTTACCAGTAGATCGGACAACTTCTCTTGCATTTGTTGGTATCTATGAGAGAGAGGCGCCAGTTCATCTGCAAAGTCCATTTCGCTAAGCTGGGTCCACGGTGTCCACTGGAATCCATTTTGCTTTGCTTTGATCACCGACCTCATGGTCCAGTCAATGATGAGTGGGATCAAAAACTGTGAGCAAATTAATATTATTTTCTGTGATTTATGGTGGACTGTTTGCCAAATTGTCCTTGTAGGCTTATTATAGATTTGTTGCAGTAATGCTGTTATAATATTTGTAATATAGATGCCCAGTGAAGTTACAAAGAGGAATTTTATGATCTGCCTTATATGTATGTCAAAGATAGCAAATATTTTTTTAATTATTCTATTACCTATCTCTTGTTCTATGTGTATCTTCAGCACCTTTCCTCTATATTTGTATGTGTGATCACCCCTCTCTTGAGCAAGTTCCCTTAAAGCCTACTTCTCAGACATCATATTCAAAGCATCTTTCTCACCTCCTATTTGATTTTATACTTTAAGTCTTTGAAGGCAACTCTGTCAGCGTGCGTTTTATGCCTTTACTAATGTCTCTTCACTAGAGCTCCTTCTCTCAAGCATGTTCCAGTAAAGCCTGCTTCTCCAATGCTTTAATTATTTGTTGAGGCACCTTTGCATCACAACCTCAGGGTTTCAAAACCAGCTAGGTAACTGCCTGTGTGTAGCTGCAGATCTCCCCATGTTCATTTGAGTTTTTTACACCTACTATAATTCCTCCTACATCTAAAACAAGGGCCTGTTAAGTTAAATGCAAAGCTTAAGTTCACTTGTTGAGAGTGTGTACAGCATGTGAATGTGGCTGGTAATGAACTGGCATCCTATCCCTCCCTTCCTTATATCCAGTGCTGGTGGCATTGCGTGGACACCTATTCCCACCACCCTGTAGTGGAAAAAAGTGAACTCACAAAATGGATGAATAGACAGATCATAAGAAGATGGTGTTTAAACTGATAGTTTCCTCATGGTAGGGTGCGATGGATGAAGTTATCTGAACTCTACTTCACGAGAAAGCCACAGTGAAACTGATAGAGTTGAGGGATACACACAAAAATTAACAGACCATCGCAGTATTTTTAAAACTGGATTAACCCTCTTTGCATCTCATTTCACCTGCTGTACCGCAATAAAAATAAGATAATGACAATAATGATAATGTCAAAACTAATACTGAATCTGCAAGCAGAATAAATATTAGTAACATATGTAAGGAAAGCAAAAATAATTAAAATAGCTAGTCATTTCCGACACATGGCATCTATCAAATTGTTTGCAAATTGCCTTTCATTAGTTAGAGAACATTTTGCTGCAGTGTGCAACCAGGCGCTTGGAATGAAGAGTTTTGTTTTTCTTTTTTTCACTATGAAAAATTATTTTGCAAATAAATATATTAGACATTACCATTGATGATCTGCCAAACTTTAAACTCTCACTTTTTGTGAGAGTTTGATTTATAGCTCAGTCCTTAACTATGTGAAGGTTAAATGTTCTCCCCAAGTCCACCTAAGTTTTCCAGTTTTTTCCCCTCATCTCAATAATGTGCATGTTAGGTTAATTAATGAACCTAAAGGGCTCAGTTCTGCTAAGTTAAACTCCACCATCCTGAAACCATGTACTACAAAAATTGGGTTTATGCATTAAATGGTGTACAATCATGAAATTTTTAAAAAGTAATTGTCTGGCAAAGTCTACATATTTTAGAAATGTCTTCTTACTTAGTGTTGATTCTGGAGAAGTAAAAGTGGCAATGGCTGTCTTCCAGCAGCAAATGTTTCACATAAGAAAATGTTCAAAAGCTTATTGAATTTGCAGATATGGTAGCATAGTAGTCCGCAATTCTAACAACAGAGGTACTTAACACTGGGTTCTCATGCCCCTTACTCTCTGTGTGGAGTTGACAGCCAACCCCCCCATTTCTTTGCATCCTCCTGGTTCTTCTCACTTCTGAAATACATACATGTTAGCAGAATTAGAGTCTCTCAATTGGCCTGGGTGAATGATGAGGATTTTCTTTAAAATTCAATGATAAAAGTAGGTAAGCAAAAAACAATTAGTGAAAAGATAATAATTTGGAAAAATGAAACAATAGTTTGAGATGAAGGTGGTAAATAAAAGTTCCAAATTTCTGCTTCCATAGAAGTAATTTGCTATTGGTTTGCTAACCTAAATGATCAATTAAACACACTTTTTAGAAATTATCTTTGGGGTTTTATGACAGTGACACTTGGATCCTTAACCTTGTTGTACAATTTCAATGCAAAATCCTATCAGATCAGATTTTGAGGTGCAGTAACATGAACAGGTGTTTTGGTGAATGGTGGCACAAAAGGGGGAAGGGACATTTTACAGCATTTTAATCCTGAACACAAGTTACTACTCACTTTTATTTCTGTGTTTTTAATTTTATGAAATATTTGAATGCAACTTCAGGGGCATTATTATATTCACAAATAGCAAAAAAATGTCTCTGATAACTGATTATGTTGGTTTATCAGAAAGGACACTACACTCCTCTACTGTGCTTATTGTTTTCTTAATTTAATGGGATTAGCAAGGATGAAGTAAGGACAGCTATGAAGAGGATTAAGAATGGAAAGGCCATTGGTCCAGATGACATACCTGTGGATGCATGGAGGTGCTTAGGAGAGATAGCAGTGGTGTTGTAACCAGATTGTTTAATGCAATCTTGGAAAGTGAGAGGATGCCTGAGGAAAATAAGGGGGATGTGCAGAAGTTATGGGAAAGAGTAGTGGAAGCTAGGTTAAGAAGGGAGGTGATGATTAGTGAGCAGCAGCATGGTTTCATGGCAGGAAAGGGCACTACAGATATGATGTTTGCTCTGAGGGTGTTGATGGAGAAGTATAGGGAAGACCAGAAGGAGTTACAGTGTGTTTTAGTGGACTTAGAGACAGCATATGACAGGGTGCCTAGAGAGGAGTTGTAGTAATGTATGAGGAAGTCGGGATTGGCACAGAAATATGTAAGAGGGGTACAGGATATGTACAAGAGAAGTGTGACAGTGGTGAGGTATGCAGTATGAGTGACAGATGCATTCAATGTGGAGGTGGGATTACATTAGGGATTGACCCTGAGCCCTTTCTTATTTGTAATTGTGATAGACAGGTTGACAGACAAGATTAGACAGGAATCCCTGTGGACTATGATGTTTGCTGATGACATTGTGATCTATAGCGAGAGTAGGAAGCAGGTGGAGGAGACCCTGGAGAGGTGGAGATATGCTCTAGAGAGGAATGAAGGTTAGTATGAACAAGACAGAATACATGTGTGTGAATGACAAGGATGTCAGAGGAATGGTGAGGCTGCAAGGAGTAGATTTGGCAAAGGTGGGTGAGTTTAAATAGTCAGGGTCAACAGTACAAAGTAATGGGGAGTGTGGAAGAGAAGTGAAGAAGAAAGTGCTGTCAGGGTGGTGTCAGGAGTGATTTGTGAAAGACAAGTACAAGCAAGAGTGAAAGGGAAGGTCTGCAAGATGGTAGTAAGACCAGCTATGTTATATGGGTTGGAGACGGTAGCACTGACCCAAAAACAGGAGATAGAGCTGGAGGTGGCAGAGTTAAAGATGCTAAGATTTACACTGGGTGTGACGAGGATGGATAGGTTTAGGAACAAGTACAGACGGTCGGCTTAGGTTTGGAGACAAAGTCAGAGAGGCGAGATTATGTTGGTTTGGACATATGCAGAGGAGAGATGCTGAGTAAATTAGGAAAAGGATGCTAAGGATAGAGCTGCCAGGTAAGAGGAGGAGAGGAAGGTCTAAGAGGAAGTTTATGGATGTGGTGAGAGAGGACATGCAGGTGGTGGGTGTAAGATGCAGAGGACAGGAAGATATGGAAACATGATCAGCCAAACAAAGAAGAAGATCACATCTTAACAAGACAAATTAGAAAATAAAATAATTCCCATTTACTTACCCGAAATAGTAAATGGATCATAACAGGAAGAATTCTCATTATAGCACAGTAAATCCAAATTTTAATTTCCTTTATAAAGTGCTTTTCATGGGTCAGATATTCAAGAAACCACTGGAATTACAGTAATCATCTTGTGTCATAGATCACCACTGTTTTTTGTGCATTAGTTTTTCAACAAGGAAAAGTAAAGATTAAAGAAGATTGAGTTTCTGTGTATTTTATGTTTTCTTGCATTTTTGTCAAATCTGAAGTATTATTTTCCATGTATTTTTGGGATTACTGTTGTTTATTTTATTATTCTGTAATTATGTAATGTTCTTTAAAATGTATTCTTTAAGTGGTACCCTAAGAGATGGGGTCACCTGAGACCTCCCTCTGGCTATTTAAGTTGAGGTAAAGAGTATCTCTGTCATGGACTAAGAGTTGCAAAACATGTTAAGTCTCAAAGGTTTCCAAAAGCAATTTTAAAAATACCCACTAGAAGGGGGAAAGCCTATCAAAAATCCTGACTAGACACAAAAAGGGCTTTGTATAATCTTTGTAAAATAAAAGATTTAGTTAGTCAGTCATTTTCTAACCCACTGATTCCTGAACAGGGTCATGAGGGGTGCTAGAGCCTATCCCTGAGAGAATAGGGCACAAGACAGGAACAATCCCCTAGACAGGGCGACAGTCCATCACAGGGCAAACAAACACACACACACACCCACACTAACCACACATTAGGGTCAATTTAGTACCACCAATGCACCTACCCTGCTACCTACTCTTTGGACTGTGGAAGGAAATCGGAGCACATGGAGGAAACCCACACAGACATGGGGAGAACACATTAATACCCCACACAAGGAGGATGTGTGACACAAACCCAGGTCTCCTTACTGCGAGGCAGCCGCACTACCACTGCACCACTGTGCCATCCAATAAAATATTTACTCTTCACAAAAAACGTTCTCTAATAACAATGAAGCTCCATGGAACACAAAGGCAAAATTATTTGCCTAAAAAAATAAAACAATCCAATACGATCAATTTCCAAATAATAGTTGAAATACAAAGCAGAATGCAAAAATTTCAGTAACCACAAAGCACATTTGAATTCACAAAATGCATAATAACTCACCACTTCTAAGCAAATTTTAAATTGAACCAAACACGACTATAGAAGAACCTTCAGATTTATAGGTGGAAGGCAGTTCCTATTGGTGACTAGCAGGTGGCCCAGCCTCTTGGAGGCACCACGCACAATATACATGGAACATCACTGAAGCATTGAAACATAAACACAATCAATGTCAAATAAACATAACTAAAATCAATACATACAAAAGAACTAAATGAACAAAGAAGACATAAGACATGGCTTTGAACCCTAGCCAGGGGAGAAACTGTGGCAGTGACATAACAATCTCAGACAGTGGTGCATTGAAGTTTTCAGGAGTAATTTGTAATTATTATTTTCTCATTGGACTTATCATCTTTTTACTACTATCTTGCTTTGTTTGGATTTTTGTTGTTGGATTGTGTTTAATCTTGCATTTGCATTTCTTTCTTTTTTTTTTACTTTTTCTAGATGAAGCCATAGAGCACTTGCCAGAAAGATACAAAACGTCCTGTGCCATTTATCCTCTTAAAAGTAACAACAGCAACTTGAAAAAAAGAAAGAAGATCAAATATCACAAAACATTTGAGGCAAAGATTTTATTCTGCATATTAATTTTCACCCACCTCTTCAAAGACCTCACTAATTCTGAAAAAGTCACCAAACAAGCCAATTTGTGCTACTTTCACTTTGTGGAAAAATTGACAGCAGTGTGATGCTCCTGTTTCTCTGACCAGCAGGCACCTGGCTGCTCAGTAGTTAGCTCTGCTATAAGGCACACAGTGGGCAGTTCAATTTGGGACGCATTCTGTTCTTATTTTCCTAGGCATCAGGTGGTTACGAGGCTCTCACTCTAGTTAGCATTTAAATCTCTATAACTGTAGTTTGTCAGATGATGATGATGATAATGATATCAGTGGATATCATAGCAATCTGATGTCATTTTTGCCTGATTAGGCACCAGCATTGATTGACTTGTTTATAAGGCACATAACTTTTTCATGTTTTGCTACTCTTTAGCTAAAGAGGGACAGACATTTTTAGGTAGGGAAGTTAATATTGAAGTCTGCACACATATTGCAAAATTATGGAAAGAATCAACCAGAAATTTCATACCAAAAATTATAGTGACACCTACAATTACAATGGACTCAGCCAAGGTAAAACCCAAGCATTTTATTCAGTATTGCTTTACTTTTCACAGTGGTACTACACATCAAAAAAACTTTTTTTTTCTTAATTTAACAACTAATAGGTTCATTCATCCAGTTTTACAACAGTAAAACTATTAATTAATTAAGAAGTATCATTTGATTCAAGTGATAAATAGATCAGTGTATCAATATCATGCAAATTTACATTGTGTTTCTAAATTACGTCTTCTCAAGAAAACTCATATAAAGAAAAGAGAACTGGTCCCATAATTGAACCCTGTGGTCCACCGTCAATTGATAAAGTATAAAGTACAACAACTAAGAACAGTGCTTGATAAGTACAATCCTTTGATTAATTGTGAAAAAATCAGCACTTAAGTGGTTGAATCTTCTGGATCAGAGGACTGTATTGCAAGCAGCCGAAAGCAAGACTGAAATGTTTCATAAAGACAGGATTTTGTTTAGATACGCTTCAGTTTGTATGTTAATGATTTTCTCTAAACCTCTGTCAACTAAAGTTACTTTGGGAATTGGTATATAATTGTTAAGATAACTTGGATCTGAATCTGATTTTATTTTTAAACGTACTGGTCTGAAATTGGCTACTTTGATGGAATCCTAGATAATGCCATTTAGTAAGGATTTATTAAATACCATATATACTTGCATATAACTCGGGTCTTGAAACACAAAAAATCAATCATAAAACCAGACCCGTTCAAAAATGCGACACTTACATTTTTTTTTTTTACATTTTCTTGCTTCCTCTAATCTCGCATCAGTTTCTCACACACATTGAATTTTATTGCAGCAGCACAGTTACCAATTTCTTTCACCACTTCAACGACTTTTAATTTAAAACCAGCTTCATATTTTCTTCTGATCGAACACTCCATCGTAGATAAGGGATGCTCTTAAGATAAAGGTATATAAAGGTATGAGATACAAAAACAACAAAATAGTACGTCGCTTCAGAATAGTTCGGGTATTACAATGTGGTCACGTAGGCACAATACATAGCAACAAAAAGACAGTGTGCTCCGTGGTTATTCTCTCAGGTGGGCGTTAGCATATCATAATCTCTTGGACCAATAGCATGAGATTTCTGCATTCGACTTATATGACCGACATTATAAAATACCGACATTATACAGTGAAATCAAGCCTCGACTTATCTGTGGGAGAACTTAGACGCGAGTATATATGGTTTCTCCAATATTAGTTGTGCAACTGCAGCAAGTATATTTTTCAACATTCTACCACCCTTTCATTTTAAAACTTGCTTAGGCATGTGGGGGTCATGGCAGCACTAGAAGAAAGGTGAAAGAACCAGCTCTGGAATGGGCCCCAGCTGTTCCACATTCAAACATGGATGTGAATCGTGAAATGAGAGTGAATGCTGTGTGACATTTTACCACCTTGCTCTATTTATGATGTTTTAATCAGGGTTATAAACCTATGACTAAAGCAAATAACATTGCATTTACATGGAGGAGACATTTTTTTTCTAACTTTGGTTAGGTGCCTCTGTGCAGACAAATCTGTACATAAATATTGCCAATGTGCTACAGTGTGCTGCTGCCACAGCCATACTTATCATATATTAAGGCTATCATTTATTTGCTCTTGGTAGTTGTTCCAGGTCACCTGACAAACAAAAGTGTAAATAGTCTAAAGATTAAATCTTAAAAGAATTGTGATTTGGCCCTACAATGTAAATGCAGCAAAAAGCTGATGTCACATCCTACAACATCTAGCGAGAAGAAGTCAGATTTGTTGACCACAGTCACTGATCTTGTCACTGGACCCTTACAATTTACACAATTGAAAATCACTGCCCAGGCCACATTTACTGACTGAGTGCCGACCTTTCAGCATAGCTGTACTTGATGTTTTTTGCGAGTATGCCAGATTATACAACTGAAAATCACAGAGAATGACAAATTAGATACCTCTATGATGTCTTTATCAGCAGAAATTCATATTTACAAAGAATCACAAGCTCACCACTTTTTCTGACGGCCACTATCATGCTGCCTAGCAGAGCCCATGCTTTGTAAAGGGTTCACACTCTTGGTCTGTTTTTTTTTTTCTTTTTTCCATTCAGTTTTAGTACATAAAACACAAGACATGCAAAAGACAAGTCTTTTCTTCTGTTTTCAAAGTTCCAAATAAGCATGTTCCCTATTCCTGGTCACTGCATTCTATGCATTGTACTTCTCCATGATTATTCATTTGTTGTCAGCTCTCATGTGCACAGAACCCACCCCCATGATTTAAGACAAAACCAAACCTGTTTGATTTTATCAGAGCGAGATACAGGCTATTTGGAGTGAGTCGCTGGTCATATCACATTACACAACTGTCTTCACAGAAGAGCGCTGCTGACTGCCTCTGACTCATTAACATTATGTGCAACTGAAAATTGCTGGCCAAGTTGCATAAAGTGACACAGGCTTAAGAAAAGTGCTACATGAGTGCAGTATGGATGCTCACACCCTCACAGCCATGAAATCTGTAAAAAGTTGTAAAATTTTATGAGACACTTTTGTTATCCCTTGGAGACAAAGACAAAAGAAAACTGAATGAAAAAACTCAGAAAACAATCAGATCTTGCACGGGACTGGGGGCTTTTGTGCTTTCTCTGCCAAGTCTGTGCTGGCAAAATGCACCAAAAGTGTCATTTAAGACAGACTGGCATTTTGCTTTTCTGAAATGTGAGACTTCAACAGAAAAATTAACATTTGATGTGTGATTTCTACAATTTTGGTGTTTTTGTACCTATAAGAACACCTTGTTTCATGGTTGTTATGTAGAGTTTCACAGCTTAAGTATTTCCCCCAGTTTAAAATTTTGTGTCATAAGTGAAGATGGTGATGATGATGATGATGATGATGATATACTTTATCAATCTCTGAGGGAAAACTGTCTTTTTGTCTGACCTTTGGGGGGTATAAGTAGTACAGGACAATTATTACGTGTCTTCCCTCTTACTGGCAATACAACAAAAACTGTAAATAAATTACAGGGATACTGTATAAATTCAGTAGTATATGCATTGAAAGCAATAAAATAAATTGTAATTTTTAAAATGTGATGTACTGTATGTACTGAAAAAAATTCAATTTGACAACCCCAGGGTTAAACAATAGTAGCCAGGCAATTGGTGTGCACCAGCTATTCCTGACACATGCTGCTTGGGGTTATAGATCTCCTGGTCGGAAGCTGTGGCACCATCTGTCAGACCAGAGAGGTGAGAACAGTTTGTGGCCAGGGTGGTTAGAATTCTTTATTAGGAAGTAGGCTTAATTTCAGCACTATTTATTTAAATCTTGACCTCCATATCGTATGATGTTTTTGGACAGATGTCGGAACATTTTATAAGGCCTTTCTGCTTTGTGTGGTTGTGTTACTTTCAGGATTATGATCTTATTCATTCAACACATTTTCAGAGTATTTAGTAATATGATTATCAAAATACTGTTTATTGTCATGTGTACAGTAATATTCTTATTCTTTCATGTTTCTTACTAACTAGTAAACGTAGTACAATACCAACAACACATCAAAAAAGGCAGGAAATACAACATCATACACTGAAAACACTGAAAACTACCTACATATATTATATACTAGCCGTCCCCTGCAGCTTTGCCCATGTAGTAGTGGAACAGGAAAGTGAGGAGGGCCCTGCCTGGCTCCCTACTCCTGATGTCATGCTTCCCCCTCCCCTCGGCCCACAGCCTCTGTCTTGGATTAGCTTAAATATATCGCTTCTGCAAGCGAACTATGATTCTTAGCGTGATGAGAGAAGTCGCAAAATCAACTGGAATGTTCAAGTAAATTATAGAAAAAAAACCTGATCTAAATCTGTGATGTAGTTCTCTCGTTCACTAGCTAAGCGGAGGTAAGGAACGCCATGAGGCTGGCGCGTAAGTGAGGAGGACCCTGCTCCCCTCCCTTCGGCCAACTGCTTGTCTCTCAGATTGGCGCGAATAAATCGCTCCTGCAAGCAAACTATGATACTTAGCACAATGACAGATGTCGCAAAATCAACCAAAATGTTCAAGCAAATTATAAAAAAACCTGATCTAATCCGTTAAGTAGTTCTCTCGTGAAAAGCGGACAGACATACAGACAGACGTGGACTTTTATATATATAGAGATACAATTTATATTGTATAAGAAAAAAATGCAGTGTCAGTACAAGCAACTATGGAGTAACTTTATGAATTATTATGGAGTAACTGCCCCAAACTTATTCATTCATGTTCTGAACCTGACTTTTCCAATACAGGTTAGTGTGGCCCCAAAGCCAATCCCAGGGAAGAGTCGAAAGTTTATCTTTTGATTAATTATGTAGAATATTGTTGAAAGGGCAGCATGCATCTGCAAAGAGAAGAAGTGTGGGAGTTTTCCCGTTCTAAAAGGCAGGAAAAGGTTAGGGCACGATGTTTTGGCTGTCCTGATGAAAGCTAGGCAGCTGGGATGCCATGTCTCTGACCTTCTTTTCTTTTTTATAGTGCTAGAGTAACTCCTTCTGCTTCCTTAGGCAACATATTGGACTTCACATGATATTTCTTTGTTTTCCCTTCAGCCTTGATTTCAGAATTCTCTTCTGGAGTCTTTCTCAAAGATGTTTGCACAAGGTTCCATGAACGGGAGCATAACTGAACATCAGGGGCCTCATGTATAACCGGTGCGTACGCACAGAAATGCTGTGTACGAACATTTCCATGTTCAAATCGCGATGTATAAAACCTAAACTTGGCGTAAAGCCACGCACATTTCCACGGTAGCTCATACCCTGTCGTACGCAAGTTCTCTGCTCGGTTTTGCAGACTGGCGGCACCCAGCGTCAAAGCAGTGCTACTGTTCCTGTGTGGTTTATCTTTCTTTTTCAGATCCACATTACTGATGCGGCTTTATAAATATACTGAAATTAACCACATATTGTTTATTAGTTTAATGCATCTGATTGTAATTAACCTGTAACAATATTATGGTCCATAGAATGGTCAAACTATTGTAAATACCATTGCTGCTTTAGCATTGTTACTCTCACTGCACCTTTTTCTTCTTCTTTCAGCTGCTCCCGTTAGGGGTTGCCACATCGGATCATCTGTTTCCATATTACTCTCACTGCACCACTCGGAGCAGCTGATCGGAAAGAGAATCATCGGTATACAGCATCAAGCACACGCTGCCTCAGCCATGCTTCCTATTTGAACTGCTTCTCACACGGTAAATGCTTCAAAATCTTTCCAGTACAGACCTCACGGTTCAGAAACAGTTTCATCCTAAGAGCTCTAAACGCACTCTATCAGTCCATCAACTGCTCCTTGTAGAAATGTTTGTACTTAAAAGTACAATTACCACACTGTAAACTTGTGATACAGTTATAATATTGCACAACCTGAGCCACTTTATAAAGCGTGTATTTACATATGATGGCAATATCATTTTTAAGATGAAATGCAGCAAAATATGTTTATTGTATTATACAGATAAAACTTTAACTTCATTTAAATAATCTATATTCTTAATAATTAAAGGGCATGGTGTCGCTACGCTAGCAAGGATCTGGCACTCCGTTCACGGATCGTTCCTGCCTCACACTGTATGCTTCACAGGGACTGGCGTGAAGGACAGAATAATTAAACATTTATTGCGAAGATATTTCAGTGGTACTTAAAAGTTTTGAAGAATCGGCGTTATAAGCTTACAGATGGCTTAATGTCTATTACAGAGCTGATTGTGTGGCGATTGGGTATTTGGAGAAAGAAAAGGAAGGACAGGAATTGGAGGTTAGTATGTACTGCTGCAATAAATTATTTCATCGAAGGTCGCGCACAATCAATGCACCGTGTTCCCATGTTTAATAACATGCTTTAACTCCTATCATCATGAAAATGATATCACATATACATCTCAGTATTTTAGTTATTCCGATAGCTGTAATATCACAAATGTAATGAATTCTGTGTCCTGTCAGAAGAAGAGAAAGCCAGTTTAAGAAGCATGTAGTAATGCACACACATAGAGTACATAGAAGATCAAATACATAACAAAGCATTTAACGTGCTAATTTAGTTACGATGGGATTTGAGAAACTAATAAATTAAACAATTTTAAGATGAAGTTTATGATGATCTACTTTAATGACAAAATCAACTACGTGATTAAAGTAGAAATTTTTAGATTAAAGTTTACATTTCATGCTTTTTTCCCACTGTGAGCCTTTTTTTTTCTCTGTACCCTAATAAGCTTTCATATGACACTCAGACGGTGGGCTACGACTTGCCTTTTCACAGCGACTTTGATATGTGACAACTTCTTTTTTATTTCGGGCACTGTGCGACTTTGTGAACTTGAGCTTTCGAGTTTCTCCTACACTCTCATTCGATCCACTTCCTTTTGTTGTTTATACCACTGTTTAAACCAACAAATAGCACATATTTCCTTGCCTCCACTTGGTATTCGCTGAAATTCTTATATTTTCCCCCAAGCTTTTCCCATTGTCTTTTCACAGAACGCTGAGCTTAAGGGCTATTTATATTGATTTGCATATTCAAAGAGGCGTAATTTAGGGAGGAGTTGGGGCGGGACAGCAGGCGTGTGCATGAGAGTTACTTTTCACGCTGACCTTGATTTATGTAGCGGAAGAACGTGGAAGTTGGAATTTATATCTGGAATTTTTTGTGCGTAAGAACATTTCGGCTTATGTGCTTACGTCATGTTATAGTGTGAATTCTAAGCACGACATTATGCATGAGGCTCCAGGTGCGCTGACTTGCTTTTCTGGTTTAATAAAGTGAACTTTATGATGGTGCCACAGAGTGTCAAAAATGGTAATAGACTTGAACTGTTTGCCAGGACAGTGAAGAGAGAAAAAACTGTGCAGGACTGCTTTGACTTTTAAGAATACTGTTCAACTTTCTATGGCAGCATGTCGCATAAATAGAAGAGAGTTGTGTTCCAATAATATTCTGGGCCACCCCACAGTGCTTTTTGAGCTTTGCAGGTGTCATACCAGCGTGTTATGCAGCCAGTGAGTATAATCTCCACATTGCATGTACACAGCGTATATTTTAAGGAACTCGTAAAATCCCACTTTTTTAATATTGCTTTTTCATAGCTTTAGTTTAGTTCTTTTCCTAATAACCTAGATATGCATAGAATTATCATTCTCTTCAGTGAATCTACAATCATTATTAATCTTTACATTTCTCTGTTTCTCTGTTCTCGATTGATTGAAGTTCTGTGCAGCCCCCAACTTATCAAAAGACCCACTGCATTGTTTCCATTAAGATGAAGCCTAAAAAGAACCAGCAAAGAACTTCTTAAGAACATTTATGTTTGATAGAATGCCAGGTGGGGGCTGAGTGGTCTTTTGGACTGGAACCCCTGAAGATTTTGTTTATTTTTTCTCCTGGTTAGCTGCAGTTATTTTATTTTTTTCTGTCCATCCTGGCCATCTGAACTTATCATCAGGCTGTCATTTAGAATTCTGAAAAAACAACCTGTATTCTATATTTTCAGAGCTCAGTTTCTCTTAATTATGTATCTTTCTTATGAAATGTATTAATTATTTATCTTTTGTACTCTATTTATTCATTATTATTTTTATCTAAATTTAATTTGTTTTTCTTTTCATGTAATTACTTCTTTGACATGTTGTAGAGCACTTTGAGCTACATCCTTGTATGAAAATGTGCTATAGAAAAAAATGATGTTGAAGATAGTGAGCATAGACAGAGACATTCTGGGTCTTGCTCAGATGTCTGAGGAAGTAAAGATGCTGGTGAACCTTCTTGACTACATTGAGAGACCAGGCCAAAGTCAATTGTTATGAATCAGTGCAAATGATATGGTCCGCAGAAGATTTCAGAAATCAAAGTAGTCACTAAGACAATACACTGGTCCTATGGTTAGCTCTATTGCGTCCTAATTCTGGATTCCTAGTTTCAGTTCCTGGACATGGTACTGTCTGTGTGGAGTGGACATGTTCTCTATTAATATGTGTGGATTTTCATGTAAAGGTTTACAATTCCACCATCCCCATGTGTAAAATACATAATGGTTGGGCCCATTAACAATACTAAATGAACCCCACAAGATAGGTTCCTGCCATTCACCTGATACTGCCAGGACAGATTTTGACAGCCCCTGGACCCTAAATTCCAAAAAATGTTATGTTATTTTATTTTATTGCATGACTGTGAAATTTAGGGATACAGCTCTGGGTTTTGTCATTTCTCTATCCAACCTCCCACTTTTGGAATCCACTTTATCAATTATAGGGTGGCAGTGAAACAGAACCTTTCATTGTAACACTGGACAAAATCCAACACTGGACTAGACACTTAAACACACATAATCACCAAGTCACTTGCAATGGACCAGTTTTGCAATTGTCAGTTACCCATTTTTGACATGAAGGAGGAAAGTGCAATTACTGGGCAAGTTCTCTCTAAGACACGCACTGTCCAGATCACTTTTTTTGTTGGATTTGATCACAGTTTCCTTGAAGTATGTGGCAACAACACCAATACCCGCCTCTGTACCTTTAAAAACATTAATTATTAACTGAAAAGAGATAATAAGGAGGTGAAAAATACAATGATAAAACAAAAAACACCCCATTTACTTGTGTCAGCCAGGCAAAAGGTACTCTGTGACTCCTTGGGGTACTATGTGGCACCTTGCATAAAAAAAAAAAACTACTCATAACTACACATAATGTGAAAAATCATCACTAAGATTTTAAATGAATTTATTTTACCACTAAGACACCCTGAATTGCAACTCGGAACTCTCAGGTTAAGGTCAGAGACATGCATTGTTCACCTTGGGGGTCACTGATAGGATGTACATCCTCCAGAATGTTACAATGGCAGGGAATCTACACCTATCTTTTGGTGTCTTGCCCATTGTACTCCCTTTCTTAGTACCTCTGTTCCCTTCCTGGGAATAATGGTTGAACCCTCCAGCACCCTTTGCAATATTCAGTGGTCCTACATCTCTAAGTACATCTTTGATCTTGTTACAAACACATGGGGTTCCTGCCCAACCTGCAGGAACTTCACACCCCTCCATTGGTCTGTGAAGAATCTCTTTCATTGTGTGTGACAAGTCTCTTCAGAAGACACAATTCAAACTGCTACATTTATGAATGGGTATGTCACAGTAAAATAATACTTTACATTCTAAACCAGACTTGTACAGCTGTCATTAAATATCAATTTTAATTCAGGATGAAAATGTATGCTTTTCATTCAAGTCTTCACTAACTCTTCTGCATGCAGTAGTGCCAATCGTTTTAAAGTGTGCTTAAAAAGGACATGTCATTGTCGTTGCCATTGTCAGAGTGCGAGAGCTCTGCCCTGGAATGTGAAATTGCCTGAATAGCTGCCTAAATGGTCGTCTCGAGTGGCTGTTCTATTGTCACAAGAGCACACAGCACTTTGTTACCTGGACATGTTACTGAGCAGAGTGCTGACTGAAGAGCGCTCTGCTGACAAAAGAGCTGGCCCAGTCTTTCTTTGCACCTGAAGGCATGACAGATTTGTGTGTCTGGGCTCCATTGTGTGCAGATGCTTGGCTGCTGAGGGCGGAGTGTTTGTGCTCAAGTAATGGAGGGAGGATCTGTCTGACAGAAAATGAGCCTGAGGTTTAAGAGATGGGACATGGTGGGGGTGCTGGGCAGTTCAGGTAAATGTGTGATTTCCTCTCTATTGTTCAGCCAAGCTGTGGTTTCCAGACGATTAGAATCACAAAGCTGTGGTTTCCTGCAGCAGAGGGGGGTGGGGGCTTCGTTTGGAAACCTGTCTCCATAACACCTGAGGGCCTCAGACAGACAACTTGCAGGCAGAAGGTAATGATAGGATTTTGGCAGGCATTGCGAGAAAGTCACTGAGCTGCCGTCTGTCTGAGGAGTACGGTGGCTGCACTTTTTTTTTTCTTCTAAGAAAAGGTGCACTTCTGTTATATAGTACCTTACTTAGCTAACAGTCCTCTATACTGAAATAACTGAAATGCCACATAAAAAATTTGAAGCTTGTGATGTAACTTATTCATGATCACATTTTAAGGTGGTATTGGTGATGCATGGTGGTGTAACTATAGGCTGTGCAGTAGAGCAGAAGCAGTGGGGG
The DNA here is from genome assembly GCA_026402145.1 of Polypterus bichir lapradei. Lineage (NCBI taxonomy): Eukaryota > Metazoa > Chordata > Cladistia > Polypteriformes > Polypteridae > Polypterus > Polypterus bichir. The sequence continues at coordinate 127,088,926 of JANRMT010062814.1, read as the reverse complement.
CCATGGGACTTGGGAGGGGGGCAATGGTGCTTGTATTTCTGTTGTTTCACAAAGCTTTATTATTAACAGTCTTGTCTACTTGACATTGGAATGAAAAGGTTAATGTTGTTATTTCCACAACTCTATAAAGTTGAATAAGACTACTTACCTGACATGCTTGATTTATTTTTGATCATTTTTTAATTGGATTAAATTAAATTTTACTTAGAGAAGGTCTGATTTTTTGCACTAGGGCTCATCATATTCTACTTATACCCCTGATGGTACTAATTTTCTAATTAGGTTGAATTAGACAATTAAACAACAAAAGCTGTGGATACATGCAGTGCCCTTCATAATGTTTGGGACAAAGAAATATTTTTCCTTGATTTACCACTGTGCTCCACAGTTTAAACTTACAAATCAAATAATTCAGATGTGATTAAAATGTGCATTACAGAATTTCATTTAAGGGTATTTGCATACACCATGTACAAATTACAACACTTTTTATACATGGTCCCCAAATTTCTGGTGAGTATAAAGTTTGGGACAGCAACGACAGATATATTAAAGCCGTCATATTTAGTACTTTGTCGCAATGCCTTGCCTGCAATGACTGCTTGAAGTCTGTAATTCATAGACATCACCAGGTTCTGAGTATCTTCTCAATTTTATTTAAATTGGGTGACTGGTTTGGCCATTCAAGAATTTAAAATTGTTTAGCTCCTGTGCTTCCTTAGCAGTATGTTTGGTATCATTACCTTGTTGAAGGATGAAGCGCCATCCAATGTGTTTGGAGGCATTTACTGTGACTTGAGCAATAAAGATGTTTCTATACACCTCAGAGTTCACTGTGCTGCTGCCATCAGCAATTACATCATTAATGAAGACAGGTCTGCCAGTACCTGTGGCAGCCATACATGCCCAAGCCATGACACCCGCACCACCATGTTTAACAGATGACGTGGTATGCGTTGGATCTTGGGCAGTTCCTTTATGTCTTCACATTTTGCTCTTGCCATCACTCTGATGCAGGTCCATCTTTGTCTCATCTGTCCATAAGACCTTTTTTGCAGAATTCTGCAGGCTCTTTTAAGGACTTTCTCGCAAACTGTAACCTGATCATTCTGTTTTTGTGGCTAACTAGTGGTTTGCATCTTGCAGTGTGGCCTCTTTATTTCTGTTCATGAAGTCTTTTGTGGATAGTAGTATCTGACAAATATACATCTGCCTCCTGAAGACAGGCTTTTGGAGATTTTCCCTTTGCCATAGTCGTCATCAGCAGTGGCGATCTTCCTTGGCCCACCAGTCCCTTTATGATTATTCAACTCACCAGTGCAGTCTTTCTTCATAATGATATTCCAGACTGTTGATTTAGGTAAACGTGAGGTTTTATCGATGTCCCTAATGGTTTTATTTTTTCTTCTGCCTCATAATGGCTTCTTTGGCTTTCATTGGCACAGCTCTTATCCTGTTGAACAGTGGCAGCTACAGACATCAAAGGGCAGAAGCAAGCCAAGGCATCTTATGTATGCATTAATGAAGCAACAAAACATGCCTGAATAATCACAAATACCTGTGATGCCAGTTGTCCCAAACATTGTGGTGCCCTGAAAATGGGAGACCATATAGAAAAAGTGTCATTCTATATGTTGTGATCAAAATGTATGTAAATACCCACAAATGTAAGTCTGCAATGTGCACTTTAATCATGTCTGAACTGTTTGATTTGTAATTTTAGACTGTGGAGCAGAAGGGCAAATCAAGGAAAAAATGTGTCTTTGTCCCAAACATTATGGCGGTAACTATAATTGTATTATTTGATGTTTGCTGAGAAATATAGATGATTCCCTTTTAAAGGTCCAATATAATATTTATAAGATTTCAAATCTGCCTGATCCAATTCAGAATCATGGAGAACCATAGTCTGTTCTAGTAGCACCAGCCCTAGGCGAGGTGTTCGTCTGCTGTGGGACACTCTTGTACTCACTTATACTGAGCCGGCTCAGAGGTGCCAATCCATCTAACCTGCATGCTTTTAAAATGTGGAATCAAAACCAGAATATCAAAAGACAAGCCCACGTACACATAAAAAGATTTGTAACTTCACAAAGAACATGCTAAGATCTGAACTCAGGAGCTATGAGTGAGCAGCACTGGCCACAGTGACAATAAATTCCAACCAAATCATTTATTCATCAGTTATCCTTTACACACACACACACAGGAGTTTACCATTTGAACTTTGTATATCAACTGAAATAAATAATTGTACAAATAAAATAACAACCTTAGATAGAAAGAATCTGAAACCTTTAAGGCCCCAATGTCATGCCAGTCAGTCTAAGAGATAATTCACTTTAAATATTTTGCTATTCAGTAGTATTAAAATGTATTAGCAGAAATTATCTAAACCCCTTATAAACAGAATACAGTAATGTATGTAAATGCATATCCTTCAAAAATATTAAATTAAAATTCAATAACTAAATCAATAAAGGTAATTACTAGTAAATACTGGAAAGAAAATTTTAAAAAATCAACTTTGCTTGTTACATACTGAATGCCACAAAAGAATACCCTCCTGGCATTTTTTTCACACCCAGAAAATCCAGAGGAGTCCAATTACATTACATTATGCACTCAAGGGAGAGTCATAGGGGAAAATACAAAGTGATTAGATAGTGAAAAGAAAACTGCAGACACCTTGGGACTCTTAATTCAGGTATGAACCCCTGAACCCCTGTTTATCTGGCAGGATGGCTTAGCCGGGTGCATACCTTTCAACATGACCTCCTTCCCTGTGAGAACTTTAATGTCAGCTCTCCTTTCAACTGTAGATTCAAACATCTCTGATCAAGCAGTAGCCTTAAATCCCCAATCCGGTGTTACATTAAAATCACTTCTAGAGTAAATGGTAGTCCCATTATCTGTTGGGTCACCATCTGTAACAGGTGTATCAGCAGTCATGAACTCTGACTGATTGGTCCCACAAGATATTTCCTTATTGGCATCTCTCCATTTCTACCCCTCTCTCTACCTGAATGAGTCAGTGTACCCTCTTGCTGCGCTTTTCAGGTAATTTTGTGTTCTCTGGTGAAATAAATTACTTTTGGGTGTCCCTGGGTACCTACAGGTGCCTACCACATCTTGAGGGTGTTCTGTATTGCCAGCCTGAGTTTCTTTCTGTCTCTGTGGTCTGCTCCACCCTGTTGCCATTTGTAACCTTGGCCATCTTTTGGCAACCGAGCAACTTGCCCACTATATACCTCAATATTTCCTGTATAGAATTGAATATGTACAATATAAATATTTGGAAACTGAATACATGTTATGTTAATATTCTTGGGTATGGTTAACAAAATAAATATTATCAAGTATCCAAACACAATTTCTATCAAGTTCAAGATAGACATGACCTGAGCCTGTTGCTTTCTTTATGATTATCTTCTTCAGTTTATGTTTGGCCCCGTGTCCTGCTAAAAGAAGAGTCTTATTGCCATTTGTAGTCCTGAAATAGGCAGAATAAATTTTGATTGTTCTAAAACAGGACACAAACAATTAATCCAGTAAGTGTGGCAGATGCAAGTTAAATCCAAGAGTAATTTACAAAAATGTGCTTGAAATCGAAAAGTGGAGATACAGGCCTTTGCATTTTGGCTGGCTAAAAACAGGACAAACTGGAAATTTTGTTAAATTAAATGGGAGGTCTAGTCAGCCTATCCTGAAAACCATGAAACTAACAGCAGTAAAAACACTGCACTATGACCCTGATAAGGTTTAGTAAAAGGGAATGCAAGGGCTAAATGCAAACACTTTGAGGGTACTGATTCACTGGATATGAGGATGGACCCACAGAATATCAGCCACAATGAAGCTAATATCAGCTAAATCATGACAATTACTTTTAAAATGATATAAATATTTGTTTCCATTTTAAAGTTAAAACACTTCAACACTTGATATATGTTGTGAAGTTAACAATGGACAAAGCAGGTGGCTCAGATGGTATATCACCCATGTCCTAAAACAATTTCATATTGTTAGCTGTTGTATTCCTTAGCATTTTCAAATAATTGCTGTTCCTATCCATTATTGGCTAGAAAATCAGGTTAACATGCCTGAATGTTAATCCATTGACCCTCATTTCGGTACCCACGATTTCCTTAGATAGGCTAGTAATGACTTAAGTGGGTAAAGCATTACATGACTTCTAGCCAGAGGAGATGTCAGACTTCAAGACTGCAGTTGCTGATTTTATCATGTAAGTGTGTCAGACTACAAGACTTGACTTGTTAGGGAATGACAACTCTATGACGACTTTTTAGCACAGTTTTACATATCCAAACTATCATAAGCTTGTCCCTTTTTCTGATAGTCAATACTGTGCTGTATAATGGAGCCAGTCACATACAAATGCTTTCCATGTATGTATCTGCCCTTTTTTTCCATTCTGTTGAGGTCCATAAAACACACACCATTAAGCTACAATTTTCAAATCACTTCACTGGCTTTCAGTTAAGTTTAGAGATGAACTCAAAATCCCTTTTCCTGCTTGTAGAGTTGAAAAAGCTTTAGCTCAAGGGTCCTCAAGCTGAGTTCTCAAGGGCAGTGTTCCATAGACTATGGGTCACAACCCATTTTGAGTCTCGAGATATCTCTAATTGGGTCATGAAGTGAAATTGTGAATAATTTACAGAAAACCTTTCTATGGGTCACACGGCAGGACAAGGACACCAAATATTCAAGAGGACCCTAATGGATGATGATCAGTGCAGATCGGAAGAACGTCATGATGATCGGCCGCTGTTCCGTAGCGATTACAGGTCACAAAGTCACAAAACAGGCAAAACTGGGATGTGAGAAAAAAAATTAAGAACGGCTGCTCTAGGACTGCAATGGCAGCAGATTTTTCCTCCAACATTAATACTGAATTTGAAGCCAGTATTTGCTAATAACAGCGATCACACTTAATTCTATGGCTTTCATTCTGCCTTGTTGAGTCATCCTTATATTGTATATGTTTTGTTTCTAAGGATATCATTCAAATGATTTGTGAACAGGAGCAGATTAGTAATTCTCGGTCCTTCACATTTTCTCTTCCATTTCTTTGCAAATAGTTCTTTTAAAGCACATACTTCAGGATGAATATACAGAGTTGTAAACTGTGTGTTTCTTTGTCATTTGTACCTCAATTGGCAGTAGGTTAAGCAACACAAGAAGCAAATAAAAATAGTGAATGCAGCTGTTTAAAACTAAAAGAAGCAATTAAGTGTTGTGAATCTTATCAAGCGAGTTAACTTAAATGAAGCATAAAAATGCTGCTTCACCAATAGTTGATTCAGCAAAAATAACTGTTTTTGAATTAAGAAACTGGAACGGGAAAAAAGGCCTGCAGTCTTCGTGAGGACACCTCTGCTTTAACACCACCTTATTTTAAAGAACACATTAGTGCCTTTACCCCATAGTGTACATTGTAATCTCAAGATGTGGGCCTCCTGTTTTCATATTTTTAATTTTTCCACTATAATATCTATTATATTAGAAGTATGTATTAGTACCAACTAGTATTATTTTGGAGCACTCATCCATATCTTTAGACTCTGTTAATGTTGATTGTTTGGCACCAGATCATTCTACCTATTAGTTTAGTTGAAATTACTCTTTATGCAATGAAGACGCACAGGAGAGGTAGGCAAAACTCGATAAGGTGAAATCCTTAGTCATGTCCGAGATTTCAAAGCATTGAATGTTTGTTAATGTGCCAATATAAATCTGGACATTAAGATGCAGAGTCATCCTGCTGCTTTAATGTTCAAAAATAGGACACTCAGATGATCAATTGTAATAAAGAGCATAAAGAAAATGATCTGAAACAAAAACCATCCTCTTTGTAGTGTCAACTGAAATGAGCTCACTCTAAAGGCCATGTCACATTAGACAACTTTTCTGTCATAGCCTTCATTTACATAATCTTAGCTCCTGTAAAATCAATCGTGTAATGTGACATGCCCAGTGACTCGGTCCATAAAACCAAACAGGACTGATATTTGTCTTTAGCTAAAAGTGTGGCTTCTGTGTGCATGAGAGCTGACAACCAATGAATGTTCATCTGAAAGTACAGTTCATATATTGCAGCAACAAGAAGTAAAGAGCACGGATGTTTTGTACTCACAAATAGAAGAGAAGCTCGTCTGTTGTTTTGTGTTTTTTGCACCATAATAGAATATAAGAAATCCAAACAAGGGCAGAGATTGCGTTTGAACTTACCAAAGCCATTAACCCTGTGTACAACACTGGCTCCATCAGGCAGCACGTTATTGGCTGTCACAGAAAGGGGCAAGCATAAATTGTTGTTAGGTCACCACATAGTTACTAAATGTGACATTCCTGTCGATTTTCAGTTGTGTAAATTGACATAGTCCGCTGACAAGATCAGCAACCTTAGTTAGCAAGTGTGACATACCCAACGACTAGAAAATGCGTATTGTGACATTGGCTAAATCACAATCTTACATAATCAAAATCCAAGACAGCTAAGTAAGGGCTAGGTCATCTTCAAGTTGCACCCTACCAGATGATGATGTCTAAGGGGGCTGAATGTTGATATGAGGTTGACTCACTACTGTACATGTCATTAAATGGATTGGTGCCCCATCCAGATTTATTTCCTATATGCCAGGATGCTCTCTCTGTCCTTCATTTCCTTGAATTACACAAGCAGGTTAAAAGTAGCTGGATGGGCCACAGTACATTAATAAAAGCATTAAAGAGTGCATATCTTATTTACATTTACAGCCTGACACTACGACTTGTTTTTTTCAGCACGTTTACTAAAAACAGCTTTGCTGGTGTAAGTGATGTCATGTGCTAGGTATGTCAGGCTGAGTCAGTGGCCTTTTGAGACTGTCAAAGCTCCCGTGGTTGGTTCGAGGCATGCAGCATTGAGAACAATGAATGAAAGGAGGACTTACTTCTCCCAACATCAGATAAAAGGTGCCCAATGACCAGTCTTGTCTTTTAGATTTCCTGGTGTGTTTGGCACATCAACACACCAAAATCATATTTGATAGCCTTGGCTAGTGTTGTCCAGCATTGGAGCTTACACTCATTGGCTTTCATTCATTCTCCAGCTACTTCTCACCATATGTAGGCCTCTTTAGAATGTCACACATAGATCATACACATCACAGTTATTTATAAACACTGTGCTGCAGCTCCGTACCCTGCTCTGTAGGTCATCAAGACGGCATATACTAAACATGAGCTGTTTGTTTAACAACCAATGATAACAAATTCAGAAGCAAGATTAACTTGTAAGAGAGATCTGAAATGAAAGGAAATGTTTAGTTGCCTTATTTTAGGTGTTCACTTAGGAAATGCATCCAATATATTTAGCTAGATAAGAATATTTTTTCATGTAGCATTTAGAAACTTTGTCCATCAAAATTTTTTCATAAGAATATATTATACTGTATGTGTAATTTATCACTGTCTCTTAAATCCAGGTAATTCAGACATATTGAATTCTTCCAGATATCAATTAAATATACTGGGGTAGAGAATATAGTGCAAACACCACATGAAAAAAAGAATTTAACTTTGAAGTAGCTAAATCACAATTACAAATGCAGCTGCAAAGGTGAGTCATATTGGGTTGATTGTCAATTAGTAGTACGTGTCAGCTATAAAAGAGGTTTGACAATTAACACTTTGATATGAGTTTTCAAAGCAGCGTGAGGCAACTAGCAGAATCCCAAAGAGGCCAAATAGTCGCTTCCAGAAATGCAAGTGATTCAGTCACAAAAGGTGCAGAATTACTTCATGTGTCAAGAGGAATAGCCTCAAAAACTATGACAGCGTTTATCAAGCATGGAAAAACTGCAAAGCAAAGAGAAACAGTGACTGCAAGGCGAGGCTCACCGACACCTCACAGCTGCTAAGTGCCACCAAAGTATGGTCTGAATATACATCACAGTATTGAATCAGTACCTCGGTGACCCAGTCTCAACAAAAGCTAATCTTTGAGCATCACAAAGCAGTGGTTTATGGCAGGATTGCCATTGAGAAACACCTTGTACTCAAGGACAATGCTTAAAGGTACATAACCTAGCGGAAGGAACACAAAACCTGGACTGCAGATCAATGGAAAGAAATAATATGTTCTGATGAATAATCTTTTATCCTATTTACAATCAGAAAGGTTTATGTTTAGAGAAAAAAACTAAAGGATGCCTTCAATTGACAATGTCTCTAGTCAGCTGATAAACATGAAAGGGGATCTGTAATAGTATGGGATTCATTAGGCCTGATGATTGTTCTGCCTTGTCAGATAAAGGAATATAAGAACATTTTAGAGAAACAGGTGAACATTTATGATGTAAATACAATTCCCTTATAATGTCCCCATAGTCCAAAATACCAGAATAATTTAAGGATTATTGAGTCTTTGATATTAATAGATAGATAGAAAGACAGGAAAGGCACATTATAATAGATGACAGCTCCCCGGGTTGCAGCAATGCCTTTGATTCCCACACAGCTTCATGGGTTCTGTGGTTGCCACCAGGGAGTGCTGCAGAGATTGTGGACCACGCTAACAAGCCACTGGAAGTACTCCTGGGTGCAGGATAAAAGATGTCCGTTGCCACTGCTCCAGGAGCCACAGTTGGGAGGGAGAAGACAAAGTCTGCTGGAGGAGAAGTGGAGGTGGATAGAGAGAAGCAGAGAGAGAGAAGCCAAAGAAGAGAAAGTGCTCTGGCTGGAAGGAAACTATTGGGATGTGTTTCCCACAACTGAAAAAAAAGCCTGTGTGAAAGAACTTGGGTCTTCTGTCTGTGGCAGGTGTGGAGAGCTGGTGTGCCCCCTGCAGGCAACAATATATATACATACAAAGTCACACACACACACACACACAGAGTATGGTCTGAACACACTCCAGAATGAGTAAAAAGGAAGAAAATTTAAAAAGAAAGAAAATCTTTTGTCTTGCCAGTCCCGGTCACAGTGAGGCATTATGCAGGCATATTGCTGTTGGTTTTAAGGAGCCCACTGTAGCATTTCTTGACACAGTTCTGCTGAATGATTCATTGGCTTAAAGTCAAATAAAACACAAGAGAATTATTATGGGGAACAAATAAATCCCACAAAATAATCCTGTTTTACTTTAAACTGTACATAAGGTTCTAAACAAACTAGCACCATCTTATAATATGAATTGCTTGTCCTCATTTATTCCTAATTGTAATGTTAGATTAGATAACACTGGCTTGCTCAGGAATTCAGGTTTGAAGCATTAAAGAACTGACGAGAGTGCATTTTGTTGTTATGCACCAAAAATCTGAAACAGATACTCATTAGAGATGCGGCATGCCAGTACAGCTGAACACTGCATAAAATTACTAAAAAATCACTTCTTTAATCAGACTTTTTCTCTTACAAAATTACTAGCATCATTAGGATACCTTTATACTTGAGGTGGAGAAAATCAGATCTTTTTATGAATTTTTATTTTTGTTTTGTTGTTTTATAGACTGGTCACTAAATACTACTTTTTCCCCCAGTGCATGGTGGTGGTGATGTCTCTTTCATCATTTGTATGTAATGCATATTGCATTCAGTTCTCATCTTGGCCACAGCTGACAGAAGTTTGCCCTTTCCAGACTTTACCATTAAGTCTTTATTTTGTGTCCATTGTTTACACTTATATTCACATTTACTTACTATATTTGTCTGACGCCTTTATCCAAGGCAACTTACACCATCTGAGATATATTTAATTATATTTTGTATAATTAATGGATGGATAATTAATTACTTTATCTCATTCGTTTTTTCCTTCCTGTTCACTCCTTTCTTGATATTCTGTTAAATCCAATCTAGCTCTGCTGCAGCGTCTGTCTGATATGTTTTTCAGTTCACACCAAATGAACTCTAGCTGTATCAAACTTAACTTTTATTATTTCATATTGTTTGAGATTTTTACGAAAGTCAAGGCATAATTGTGTTTTGTGCACAGAGTTCACAGACTCCTAGCTTTCATAATTATGCTTTCAATATTGATGGGTGTCCCATCTCATATCCATGCTGGTCTACTTTGGATATTCAAACACTGAGTAATCTGACTGAGAGTCAGGCTCTCTAACTTTTCACTACCTTACTCCACTTTTTCTTATACCTACAGATAAGGATGGTTCCTAAAACATGTGGCATCTATCTGTCCTCTCCTATCTTATCTATTTTTTTTCTTCAATGTTGTTTCAACAACAAGGTTTCAATTCAAACCTATCTCAATGATATATGATGTTGATAAAAAGTCTCTTCCTATTACAGCTAAGTAGGATTCTGATCTGCACCCACCTTCTGCCTTGAACTGGGATTCAAAAACTGCTCCAAAAATTTGAATAACCAGTTTATTTAATATAAAATTATTTATAGTATTTATAAAACACCTTTAAAACCGCATTTAATGATTATAGCCCCTGACTCAGTTTGTAATTCATTCACTCTTAAAGTGCCCAGGTTCCTTTTTTCATGCAGGCTGGTCCTACCCTTCTGCTGCATCTTTATTGACCTCCATTTCCACCTCTCTTTAGCTCATTTGGATATCTTTATTCTCCACTGTTATTTTTTTATTTCCTGATTTTTCATTGTACTCCCTTTCATCTATTAATTAGTAACTGATTTCAGTAAGTTCCTTAGCTGCTTAGATCTTCCACGCATCTCACTGGAAAATCCAAGACCAGTGTCTAATAATTCCCTAGAGGAACTTAATTTATAATTTATTTCTTTTAGAATTTTCAATTGCTCATATTAATTTCTCCATCCACTATATCACTTTTAGAAAACAGAATTGCACTTCTTTGGTTCCAAGCAGCATGTGTAAGGCATGCTGCTAGAACCATTTTTCCCCCTTTTTTTAACTTACCTCCGAATGGGGTGGGGTGGGTGCTGGTAGGCTAGGGTCTTTATTCACTTTTTAATGTTGCACTATTCTTATTTGGTTATTCCTCTCCCCCCACTAAGTCAGTCCCTTAATATGGCAGAGTGGTTTGTGTGATCAATGGGTGATGCCATTGGGAATCATACAGTCCTGGTAGGGCTACTCATTGTAGCAAGGTTAGAGGTGAGGTTCTGACTAAAACTGACTCAACCACCCCCTGCCCGTCCCACCAAGGGTCCATCAAAAATGGCCTATCATCGTCCTGCACATGGTGTTAAATCCTGATAGAAAGTAAAGCGATGTGATTGAATATTGTGCCCCATCATTACTAACAATATCAACAACTCCTTTGCGCAGGCTCTTCCTTTCACCCACCTACCTTCTTTTTTTTTATTATGCCCCAGGAGCTGCTTTTCCTGAATTGGGCCAAGCAACATACACACAGGAGGATAAGTGTCAGAGATGTTCCTCATTTTTTATTCTTTCTTTTCAGAAATTAGGGGGCTTTGCCCCTGCTCGCTTCGCTTGTCCACCCCCTCCTGGTACTCGCAACGCGCCAGCCACTTCACGTCTCTGCTGTTCGCATTGTGAAGGGAGTGCTGAATGCACGCTAAGGAGATGCGGTCGGATCAGCTGCTGGCTTGCTGCTGCTGTGAAGCTGCGTGTTCTGCTTGTCATGCTGCGTGTCGATCATTTAAAAGCCTGTACAGCAGCTGTCCTTTTGTCTCACTATCTTGTCTCACTGGATGTTAAAGTGTCTCCAAGAAAATCACGTATCGTCTCCTTCCAAGCCTTCCAAGATTTTTTTTTATAATAGAGAGAAATAATAAAAAAAATATTTCCAAAAGAAAAACAGAAGAGAACCTCATCTGCCTGTTGTCTCATATTTTATGAATCCTGACAGAATGAAAAAAAGAAAGAAAGAGGCTGAGATTGTGGCTCACTGTACCTGTTAAACCTTAGTACAACACTGGCTCTGTCAGGTAGCACATTACTGGATGTTAAAAAGCGGGGAAAGTTCGACTGTGCTAAAAAGTTGTCACACAGTCCCTGAATGTGATGTGTCCAGTGATTTTCAGTGAATTGTAAATTGACACAGTCCGTCAATAAGATGAGCAGCTGCAGCTGGCAAGTCAGACATATCCTTTGAAAATAAGTTGCATAATATGATATCACTTTTAGTTACAAGAACCCATCAAAGCCATTATCAATTAGACAGAAATTCACAGAACAAGATAGTCTTCAAACACTTCTAAAACATATTGAGGGCTTTAGTAGTTTAGATGGAGATGGGCAGCTCATTCCAGGCTAGGAGCTACACATAATCAACTGACCCCTGTCGTCACTTGGATTTCTAACAAATCATTAGTGTTATGTGAAGCTCCTTTATGCTTCAAACAAGCCACAATCATACCAGTCCCCAAAAAATTCAGTATAACAGAACTGAATGACTACAGGCCTGTTCCTCTGACATTTGTCGTCATGAAGACCATTGAGAGACTGGTGTTAGCTCACTTGAAGGACATCACAGCTCCCTTGTTGCACTCTCTTCAGTTTGCTTACCGAGAGAACTGGTCAGTGGATGATGCAGTCAGCATAGATCTGTACTACATCCTGCAATATCTTGACAACCCAGGGACATATGAAAGACTCTGTTTGTGGAGTTCAGCTCTGCTTTCAAAATAATAATACTGATACTGATGGGAGGTTGAGTAGCTGGCCCTTTGGTGTAGTCAGAACAATCTGGAGCTAAACACTCTCAGAACTGTAGAGATGACAGTGGACTTTAGGAGAGATCCAACAATATTATCCCCCTCTTCATACTTAAAACTGCTCTGACAGTTGTGGAAACCTTCACGTTTCTGGGATCCATAATGCCCCTGGACTTGAAATGTCAGACCCAATCATAAAAGAGGCACAACAATGAATGTACTTCCTGTGACAGCTGAGTAAGTTCAACCTTCTACATGAACTGCTGATTCAGTTTTACGCAGTAGTCATTGAGTCTGTTCTGAGCTCATCCATAACAGTGTCATTCAGATCAGTGACTAAATTATGATACCAAGATAGGTGGATTAGCAGATAATTTGGAATCCGTTATATCATTACAGAAGGACTTGGATAGCATACAGGCTTGGGCAGATTTGTGGCAGATGAAATTTAATATCAGTAAATGTGAAGTATTACACATAGGAAGTAAAAATATTGGGTTTGAATACACAATGGGCGGTCGGAAAATCGAGAGTACACCTTATGAGAAGGATTTAGGAGTCATAGTGGACTCTAAGCTATCAACTTCCCAACAGTGTTCACAAGCCATTAAGAAGGCTAACAGAATGTTAGGTTATATAGCACGATGTGTGGAGTACAAGTCCAAGGAGGTTATGCTCAACCTTTATAATGCACAGGTGAGGCCTCATCTTGAGTACTGTGTGCAGTTTTGGTCTCCAGGCTACAGAAAGGGCATAGCAGCACTAGAAAAGGTCCAGAGAAGAAGGACTAGGCTGATTCCAGGACTACAGGGAAAAATTATGAGGAAAGATTAAAAGAGCTGAGCCTTTACAGTTTAAGCAAAAGAAGATTAAGAGGTGACATGATTGAAGTGTTTAAAATTATGAAGGGAATTAGTACAGTGGATCGAGACTTGTATTTTATTTATTTATTTATTTATTTATTTTATTTTATTATTAATTTTATTGCACTCCATACAAAGCAATCAAGTTTTTACAAAGAGAAAAATAGAGACAAGAACAGATCAATCCCCACCCTTGAGAGAGAGAGCAAGCCAAACAGCATAAAAATTTTACAGCTTTTAAGCATACCTAAATTAATAAATTCTCTGTGCTTCATGAACTTATTTTTAAAATAATACTGATTAGATCCTGCCATGTTTTGAAAAAAGTCTGTACGGTTCCTCTAACTGAGTATTTGATTTTTTCCAATTTCAAATAATATAACACATCGGTTTCCCACTGACTTAAAAGAGGAGAGTTTGGGTTCTTCCAGTTTATCAGAATAAGTCTGCGTGCCAAAAGTGTAGTGAATGCAATCACAATTTGTTTGTCTTTCTCCACTTTAAGCCCCTCTGGAAGAACCCTAAACACAGCTGTTAATGGGTTAGGAGGGATTGTGAGTCCAAGGCTATCTGAAAGGTAATTAAAAATTTTTGTCCAGAATAATGTTAATTTGTTGCAGGCCCAGAACATGTGACCTAGTGAGGCTGGGACTTGGTTGCAATGTTCACAGGTTGGATCATGCCCTGGAAACATTTTGGAGAGTTTTAGTCGAGACAGATGTGCTCGATATATAATTTTGAGTTGTATAATTGTATGCTTTGCGCATATGGAGCTCGAGTGAATTCTCTGCATTGCTACTTTCCACTCCTTTTCTGATATATTGATTGAGAGATCTTTTTCCCAGTGTCCTCTTGGATCTTTGAAAGGGAGGGATTGTAAAATGATTTTATATATTGTAGAGATGGAGTCTAAGTCCTTGAGATTGAGCAATATTTTTTCCAGCATGGATGAGGGTGGAAGATGAGGAAAATCTGGAAGGTTCTGTTTAACAAAGTGCCTGATTTGAAGATAGTGAAAGAAATGTGTAGCTGGAATGTTAAATTTGGAATGTAATTGTTCATAGGAAGCAAAGACGTTGTCTATATAAAGATCTCTAAGCAAGTTAATTCCAAATTTTTTCCAGATATTAAAAACTGCATATGTTTGTGAAGGTTGAAAGAGGTGGTTCTCCTGCAGAGGTGCCACAGATAGAAGCTTCTCCGTCTTAGAATGCTTTCTACATTGGTTCCAGATTCTAAGTGAGTGGAGCACAATTGGGTTTTTAGTGTATTGCCGATAGCGTGTGTTTATTGGAGCACAGAGCAAGGAATACAAACAAGTACTGCAGGATTTTACTTCTATTGCGGTCCAAGCCTGTGTATGTTCTTCTATTTGTGTCCAGGTTCTTATCGCCTGTATAATTGCTGCCCAGTAATAAAACTGGAAGTTAGGTAGAGCCATGCCGCCTTCTTCCTTTTGTCTTTGTAAGGTCGCTCTTTTGATGCGTGGATGTTTTGAATTCCAAATAAATGAGGTTATTGTTGAATCTAATTGCCTAAAGAATGATTTATTAATGTATATTGGGATGTTTTGAAATAAGAAAAGGAGTTTAGGAAGAATATTCATCTTAACAGTGTTAATTCTTCCAGCTAGTGTGAGATGAAGGGTTGACCATCTATGCAAGTCTTGTTTAATTTTTTCCATGCAGACGGCGAAATTTTGTTGATAAAGAGCTTTATGTTTACTTGTGATGTTTACCCCTAGGTATGAGACTTGTATTTTAAAATGAGTTCATCAAGAACACGGGGACACAGTTGGAAACTTGCTAAGGGTAAATTTCGCACAAACATTAGGAAGTTTTTCTTTACACAAAGAATGATAGACACTTGGAATAAGCTACCAAGTAGTGTGGTAGACAGTAAGACGTTAGGGACTTTCAAAACTCGACTTGATGTTTTCTTGGAGGAAACAAGTGGATAGGACTGGCGAGCTTTGTTGGGCTGAATGGCCTGTTCTCGTCTAGAATGTTCTAATGTTCTAATGTTCTAAATATGACAAAAACACGGTACAACGAATAGTCAGGTCTGCCAAAACTATCATTGGTGCATGTCTGCCTACCTTACAGGACCTGTACTATTCCTGAGTCATGAAACGGGCAGGAAAAATCATCACCGATCCCTCAAACCTAGGCCACAGCCTTTTTAAAACTTCTTTCATCTGCCAGGAGTTATAGATTAATATATGCCAAAACAAACAGATATACAAACAGTTTTTTCTCCACAGGCCATGAAGCTCAAAAATGTTTACTTTCATCCCTCCAGACCTCCCAGGATCTTGCAATGCTGTTCACAAACATGTATTGTTAATACTTGTTTTTTTTCATTGTTTATTTCAGCATTTCTTGCACTAAGGTTCATTCTGTACTTTGTATGCATATATATATACTGTGTATATATATATATATATATATATATTTTATATATATATTTATATTCTTTGTCTTGTGCTTTTTTTAATTTAATCTCAGGTGTGTGATTAACTGTTGTGTGTATGTCGATTATGTAATTTATAATTGGAGAGTCATCAAAACCAGAGTCAAATTCCTTGTATACATGCATACTTAGCCAATAAATCAGATTCGGATTCGGATTCGGATTAAAAGTCTGGACTGAGATTTGATGCCATGTAGAGGTGTCAAACAGGCACTGTTCACTAGCACACCTGACGAGTGTCTCCATATACTACTACTCTGTAGGCAAACATTAAAGAGTTGAACATCTTGTTCTGCCTGTTTTAATTATTTATTATGCTCCCCAACACTGTTGGTTTTGTTTTTAAGCCATTATTTATTTAGAAAATTCCTAATTATGAATGCACTTTGTCTCTTTAGTTTATAAAATTAAACATGCACTTTTATATTCACTTGCCCTAGTTCATCCACGATTTATGAACTGCTAAATACCCCATCTGTGTGTTGTTCCAGTCCAGGTATTTTAAAGCTATTTGATCAACTACATTTGATTGCAGCATTTGCAATTTAATTAAGCAAGTCTGATAATGGATGGATAGACATTAGAATTTATTGATTAATGGTTGGCACAGTGGCTTGAATACTGGTATAGTTACTGCTTGTGTGGAGTATGCACCTTCTCCCAGTGTTAATGTGAGTATTCAGATTGCTTTCCCACATCCTAAAGGTGCATGTAAGAGATGAAATGAGTGCTGGAGTGGCATGATTCCTATCTTTGCCCCATGTTGTCAGTATAGGTGACTGCCCCACAGTCCTGAAATGGATTAAGTAGTTTTGAATATGGATGGATCCCAAAGTTAATTGATGACTTTGTGTGTATAACTGACTGCCACCATGTTCAACATTCATTGCTGCCTTCCTCCAAAATCTCCTCCAATAGGTTCTGGCCTACTACAGCCTCATAGATGGCTTAGGTGGGTTAAGAAATTAGAAGAATAAATAAATAATTTGTGTAATGAGTGATGGCATTACATGAAAAGCTAGTTTCTGCCTTGCACGCGTTACCCTTTTAAAAATATCTAAGTTATTTGAAGAGAATGACAGACCAACCATTCAGCCCAACTTCCTTCTTTAAGCTGACAAAATCCCTCTGGTTATAACTCAGAAGTATTCCTTTTTGTTTTCAGGTTTTCATTGCCTTTAATCTTCCACATCACTGAAATACCCCCCATTGAATCATCTCCTATGGTGGCAAGTTATAACAGAAAACTGAAGGCAACTGCACATTGAAGTCTTTCTGATTGTAGTTTGAAAGCAAAAGAAAAGAAAAACTGCACACCTTCCCATCAATTAAAATGCTTAAAGGCAAAACAGAGGCAGGAATGAGAGCCGTGACTTTTTAATACCTGCACTTCTCAGAGGCAGGGAATCACCATTTACAAAATCAGAATTAAATGGAAATGTTAGAAATTGCAGTTTAGGTAATTTATTGTCATCTGCTTTCCTCTTTAAGCCTTGAAATATTATTACACTCATTAGAAGCATAATAATAATAAAAGAAGGCAAAAAGAGGTGGGCATAAGAAACACCCCTTTAAAATTTTCTTTAAGGCAGAATGAAAGGCATTGTCCTTTATATCCTCCACACCCACTTCTCAGGCAACCTTTGTATGATCACCCAAAGGTCCCAAGGAAAATCCTGGATCATTCACTACAGTGATTGCAATAGCTTGTGGAAACCAAACTCAGCTTCAGCAAAGTTAATCGCTTGTAAAAACCACAAGACTATGCACTATATCCTTTTCATGGCATATTATATCCTTTCTTTTCTTTCACCACCTTCATTTTTTGGAAACTACATCCACAATCAGTTTTGGTCATTGCAACACTGAGCTGGATTATGCAGCTTTAATGATATTGGGATGTTTTATTTTATGCTTTTGCGCTCTAGCCTGGTAAATGAAGATGTTTTTTTCTTGCTATTAGGATCAAAATATTATTTTTAGTTTTGAAGGATTTTCTTTGGTAAGTTTGTCAAGTAGAAAAAAAAAATGTTGTGTTTACATTTCAGATTTTGTTCACTGACAACCTCAGACATTGGTATGATGTTGTATAGTTTCTAGACATGCATGTGTGTATACAATGTGTATTGAGATGTTCAGGCAGCCATTTTATTTAAGGGCAAGGTGTGCATTTGGAATATGTATTGTAGAAGACCAGGCCCCGGGCACAGACAGACAGACACCGTATGTCCAAAATACACACGTTTATTTTTCCTAAGACCTGCACACAACACAGTGCTCCAACCACAGTACTCAGACCTTCTCTTTTCTCTCTCCTCTACTCCTTTCCTCCCAAGATTTGTCCTCCTTCTCCCAACTCTGGCTCCCGAGTGGAGTGAGACGGCCTCCTTTATAGTGTACCCGGAAGTGCTCCAGGTACAAATTGATTAACATCCAGTAGCACTTCCGGGTGTGGCAGAAGTGTTGCACCAAAACCCTGCTCCTCTTTTGGCAGCACTTCCGGGTGAGGCGGACGTGCTGCATGTCCAGACTCTGGAGCTGTCCAGGTGCCCCCTGGCGGTGGCCACAGACCCGCACTGGGTTCAGCTTCTAAGCTCTAATTCCGTGGCCCCAATGTAACCCAAGAGGGCTGCCCTCTCGTGTCCTGGGGGAGGTATTCCTGACAGTATGCCCATTCCCCTGGTCTTGTCCTAAAAAGGGCGTCCTGTTTTGGCAAGATCCCCGGCCGTCCATCACAGTATTCACTTATATTTAAAAAAAAACAAATACAAGAATAAATCAAAAAGTAAAGGCAATTTGAAAATTACTCGGTAACCGCGACAGACAGAAACTTACGCAATACCACATGTTCACAATGTCTTATGGGTAGTCTGAACATGCGCAGCACTGAACTCTGCCATTAGTCTAGTTGAAGCTAAGGTCAAATGAACATGGACAATCTGCTGCAGGATTGCACCATTGTTGAACAATGTGCCATAATGAGAGTTCTTTGGGCAGAACGAGTGAAACCTGTAGAAATTCACTGAAGGATGTTGGTTCAGTATGGAAGTGAAAACAGCATGACTCAACAAAACATTTATGATAAAGTAGAAAGGCAGAAAACCGGAAGGAACAAGTGTAACCAGCAAAGCTCAATCTGGTCAACCATCAACATCACACAGACAAGCCCACATCGACACGGTGAATGCCCTCATTAGAGAAACCCGAAGGATCATGTTGTCGGCTGTTGCTGCACATTAGGATATCAGCTAAGTATCTGCACATGTTATAGTGTATGATGACTTGGGATACTGTAAAGTTTGTGCTAGATGGGTACATAATACTGATCTGCACAAGCCAAAATCCATTTCGGTTGCTATTGTCTCAGTTAAAGAAAGATCCAGGTGTGCACAGCATGTACCATCATGACACGACTCTATAAAAGTCATCATTAGGCGCTAAGTGCTTCTTCGTGTTCAAATTCACTTAATATTTTGCTGTGCTCTTTATTTATGAATCTCTTAATGACTTCCTAAGTAGTTTCTGAATTTCGACTTTGATTTTTGTTTAACATTAACAAATTATTGATTTGTTGCCTTGGTTCTGAGCCCGGCACATATCTTTGACTTTGCTTCTTCTCCTTTACCTATGTTTAATATTCTTTGCTCACAAATACATACAGAAAAGTTTAGCAGAAGTCAGAGAAAAGTTTCAGACCAAGAAAAATTAATAAAGTGTATTAAGTTGCAACAGCGTGTCCTATTTGACACATTTAGAATTTTGAGTAGCAGAGATCAGGTGTAGTCTTTTTTAAAGGGCTAAACAAAATAAAAGTTGATATCATTAGGAAAGGCCTGAACACAAAAGGTCATTCATATTAGAACTTTATGTTTTTGGATCCAAGGATTAATTATTATTTTTTGTTTTTAATCAATATTTAAATGGTTATATTTTTTATTTTGTTTGATGATATCATCATGGTGCCATTTTGCTTCCCATCTCTCGCACCATTTGTTTTGTTGTTGGCTACAAAGCTCTTTCCTGGTCACATTATTAATAGCAGCACTTTTTGTGATGACATTATTCCTGAGACTGTTTAATGGAGTGCTGCACTATCACAAGCGGCAAGATGCTGAATAAAAACAATTAAAGACCCATCCAAGTTTTGATCATGCCATTTTTCTCCAACTAGTTTTTTGTTTTGCCGAATCTGTGTCTCCTTTCCCAGGCCTTTCATTTTTTCAAGTTCTCCAGGACAAGCATTTCCTGTGCTCACAACAGTTATTCAAAATCTTTTAAGACAGCACCAAGGTCAATGAAAAGGCCAAGTCAATGTGAAACAAGAGTCAAAACTAGAATTATTTGTGTTCTCTCTTTGTAGCCTCTCATTGGGTCTTTTCTTCAGTAAATTCAAGAATGAATAGTGCTAAATGTATGCATCTACCTTGTATAGTGCAGCTGTGATGATGTTATTTATTGTGCAACATTACATGCCACAGCTGCAAAATGGCACCGCACCAGGCGGTGACTCCCAGAGGAAAACAAACACACAAAGTAACAAAATAAAGGCAGCAATGCAACAATGATAAAACATCTATGCAAGTGAAAAAAGATATTATTAACACATAGAGAAAATCAGCGTTTTATAGTAATGAAGTAGAAACACTCTGTTAATGTATGTTCTGAGAGTATTTTTACTTTACTTGAGTATGAAAGCACACAATGAGTTCATAATACACCAAAAGAAAACTGGGGTGATCTTGGGAATCAGGCCAAAAATCACAGGAAAGGGGAATGGAGAGTGGTGACAGAAGTACAGATAGAAACATGAATGAACTATGAGAGGTGTAGGAGTAAGAAAAGCTAGAAGGGAAAAGAAAAAACTGAAAAAATGAAATACGGTAAGTCACGGTAAAAAAATGGACTTCTTTTGTTCCTCAATCTTTTGTTCCCACTAGCCTCTTATTGACTTTAGTCAAAGTCAGTGATGTCCTATAATACAGTATTTCTGAAACTTTATGGTGTTGCAACCCACTATTTCCCTTATACTGTAAGTGTGTTCATGACCCACTGGTTTCTCCTTGCAAATCAAGCACAATCTTAGTGGCTCCAGCACAACTGTCAGAGCATGGGAGGGGACCCCTTTTTTTAATTAAGCGTGATCGTGAGATCTACTTCGCAATTCACCGCCACCCACAATGACCCACTACCAACATAAACAATAGCAACTCGTGACCCACTAACAGCAGCCAGCAACCCAAAAGTGGGTCACGTCCCAGTTTTTTAGAACATATATAACATGTTCAAAAAGTTTCTGCACTTTTATATTTTCGTTGGAAATGGTGAAGGCAGGAGGAATAGTAATTGGTCGTATCTGAGAGTGTTGTGTGACTAGTTCTGTCTGGCAAGCTGGCTGCCTTTTCAGTTTAGTATAAGAGTTGTCACCCTATGGTGAAGATGGCTGTGAAACTTATAAATTGCACCAAAAAGGAACAGCGTTCTGTCATATGCTTTTTGTGAGCAAAAGGTGTGCTGGGAGTACAAATTCATCAATGCATGTGTGCTCAGTATAGGGATAAAGTTCTGTCTCGTAGAGTCATCCATGAGTCTATTGAAATGTTTGAAAATGGCTGCATTAGTGTGACGGATGCAAGGCACTCTGGACGTCCAGCTACAGCCACGACCACAAGGAATGATGTGAAAGCAGCGGGGCATCAGTGGCTACGTGCTCAACCAAAAACATTATTTTGTAGATGACATTAAAAAGTTGTTACGACGTGGGGAAAATTGCATTGTAAGGTAAGGTGACTATGTAATTTGTTTTTGAAATTCTTAATAAATAGAGTTTAAAAAGTGCGGAAACTTTTTAAACGTCCCTCATATAATGCTATAAAGAACTGTCCGAGAATCTAAACCTGGTAGAAACTAATTTTGATGAGAGGACAGTGCAGTTTGATTTTGATTTGCCAGAAACTGTGTATTTGGACTTTTAGGGGAAATCAGCTTCATAGAGGAAATCCACAAGAACACAGAGGGATCAAGCAAAGCTGTCAAATCCCAGAATGAACTTGGATGCCCTATTCACAAAGGGTCAATCATCATAAGGTTTCTTAATACAATGAATGACATCAGTGACAACATAATTTTGAGTATTTGTAATTTCTGCTCATTCTGAATTTGTATGGCACTTCAGGGAAAAAGAATGATTTCTTCAAAGTATAATGCTTAAAATAACTCAGATGAAACCGAAAGGAATAAACTGAGAAAGAAAAGGAGCCCACATATGTAACAGAGAAAATGTGAAAGAGGATTCCAAAGGAACAACATTCACATTTGCATCCTGCAGTTAAGAATTTACCCCCTTTTAGTATCTTAGTTTCTTTTATTTTAGCTTATTACTTCACAGTTTTCTTCCCATAATAGAATTTTTTCCACACATTGATTTGTCTGACTCACTCATACTCTTTCCTTTGCTGCATCAATCCATCTGGCAAAGCTATTTTTTGATTTCTGTGGCTGCTGTAAAATCTGATTGGCTGCTATTTATTACATGATGCAAACTACTCTGTGATGGAGACCCGTTTTAAGGATTTCAGTGGAATAAAGACGCGTTGACGGAAAACAAAGGTGTCGTTGCCCAGAGTGAATTGCTGAATACAACATCTATTTATATCAGCCTAAAACACTGTTCCCAAAGGGTCTTCCCTTTCAGACGGATATGTAAATTTAAAATTAATGAGGGGGGGCGGGGTTACAGTACATTCAGCGCATGATGGATTTTTGTTTTGCATTTCATCCATTCATAAGCAGCTGAAGTATTGTCAAGCAGTATGGGAAGTAAAGCAGGATATGAGCACGAATGGCATGTTAAGCATACCCATTTACGCAAATCCATACTACGTTAGTTAGGAGTCAGCAATGACATAAAATAAGTATTTGGGGTGTGGGTGAAAGTAACAGCACTTCAAAATATCATTGTAGACACCTAGAGAATGTAATGACACTGTACAAGCATTAGTTAGGCAGATTCTTGAACATGAGTCCTTCGAGGTGTGAGACAGTAGCTCAAGATGGCACCGTGATTCTCAACTGGTCTAGTATGGGGTAAGAAGCCCTTTCTTTCACTGGCATCTTTGGAGCCTACAAGGCTCCAACTCCCAAAAAAATCAGTAAGGAATAAAGTTAGATTTGTAAAATGTATCTGTGAGTGGTGAATTGGTGCTGCTAAGTTGACCTTAGGGTGTGTTTGTGTGTGAGTGTGTTCACCCTGAATGCACTGACACCCTGTCCACGGATTGTTCCTGCCTTTCTTCCGATGCTTGATGGGATAGACTCCAACTTCCCTGTGAGCCTGCTCAGGACAAGCAGGTATGCATGGATGGATGGATGGATGGAAGGATGGATGAATACATGGATGAATGGGTGTAATCAGTATATTTTTTTTATTTTAAAGGAAATAATATGATACTGTCATCTATAATGTTTCTTTTACTATGTTAGATTACAATATGTATCATTTGCAATTGAAATGTATAAAAAAGCAAATATTGAAGACTAATGACATAAAGTGTGCTTGTTCAGAAGTCAAAATGGTTAATTAGATTTGAAAAGGATCTATATAAGTATATAAGTTTTTTTTATAATGTATGAATACCTTAAATTCAGAAATTATAAACAGAAAACAAAAGACCCATGTATCCATTTACTGAACCAACCATTGATTTAAATATTTCCAGAAATTTGAAATTTAAAAAATTTTCACTTTTAAATCAAAGGACAAGATTCATTATGAATAAATTCTAAAGACTCCGACTGAATCTCAACATGATGTCCACAATAACAAATGTGTTCTGAGACATTTAGGTATATTCACTAATCACGGCACCAGAGAGGGAGGATGTGTTGTATGTTGATTAGCACATGCAGATACGAATTTCATTGTACTCTGTGACAATGTTAATACTATAAACTGTACCTGATTAATCCAATTTAAGCTGGATCTCATCCTGGCAGCAGTTCAGGGATCAACCATGGGCAAGGCACTAAAGGGTTTACATTCTAACCTGGGTTGCTGTCCGTGTTTATCTTGCAAATTCCACCTATGCCAATTGGGTTTTTCTCCAGCTACCCTAGTTTCATTCCCACAAAATATGAGCACCATTTATAATACAGATCATAAGGATTAAACAAGAGAGTTATTGTTTAAAAGTATTTGTACCAAATACAGTACACTTACTGCGGTGGGCTGGCGCCCTGCCCGGGGTTTCTTACTGCCTTGCGCCCTGTGTTGGCTGGGATTGGCTCCAGCAGACCCCCATGACCCTGTGTTAGGATATATCGGGTTGGAAAATGACTGACTGACTGATTGATGCTACACTTACAGGTGATGGTCAATGCATAGTAAATCAATCAATCACAGCTTACTTTATATAGTAAAATAATAGGCATCCAAATAGCATTTTTATTTTATTTTCATATAACTTTCTGTGCATATGGATAATCTTTGCAGTCATACTACATTTTATAGAACACTGTGGAAACTAGGGGTGTGTACAGCCACCCTAACCTGACAAAGACAGGCAGAGACACAAATGCAGCACATCACACCCTTTATTTCAGAGCTGGGAAGCACTTTTTCTTGTCTCCCCAGAGCACATCACAGTACAGCATCAAAGTTTACTAACACAGTCCTTACATTCTTTCCTTTTTCCAGTCCTTCCGCCTCTACTAATCTCATGGTAAGCTTCGTCTTTCTTCCTCCCGACTCTGGTTCCCTGAGTTGTGGTGGCTGGCTCCTTTTATAGGACACCCGGAAGCCTTCAACCTTCTTCCAGTACCACTTCCGGGTGTGGCGAAAGTGCCGCCAAATAGGGTTCAGCAAATGTCACAGCAGGGTTGAGCTTCCATGCTCCAAACCCATGGCCCTGCTGCAAGCCAGGGGGGCAGCTCTCTAGTGTTCCGGGTAGATCATGTCCTGAATAAGCTTTCTTCCCCAGTCATTCCATTGTTGAGGCGCCCGTATAAACACCCCGTCATCTGCCACAACACCTTCTTATAAAAACTAAACAAGATCTTCAGACTTGTTCAGACTAACATACCGTATGGGATTAATTCACTCCTGTTCATGATGCATTAAGGCAACCTCTGATTTCTATTGTGGTAAGAAAGGGCAGAACTGTAATAAATGAAAAATATATTTAAAATTATTCAGAAAAGGGATGCTAGAAAGATAAACCTTGAAAAACCAACCATATGATATTCAGATTAGTGCTGTAACAATTCCTGTGTTGTATTATTTGTGTATTTTCCAAAATCAATGGGCAGCCATGGAGGTGGACCTGAATCCAAAACATCACAGGCTCAAATCTTTTATTAACCAGAAGTGGCTCTTGAGTGTGTGACCTATAGGGGTGTTGCAACACCCAAACCCGAGACACAAGTCCCAGGTTTAAAAATATAAGGTTTATGAACACACATACCTTACAAAACAGGCAAAACAGTACCTTACAAGACAATTCTTGTTAACTAAACAATATGATAATGTCTTCTTCTCTCTGTCTGTCTCTTCTAATCGTCCACTCCTCCCTTTTTCTTGTCCTCTTCCACCTGACCCCAACTCATCTGGATTAGGCAGAGCAGCTCCTTTAATCTGAGACCCCAGAGTACTTCCAGTGCTAGGGCATTGCCCGTAAGAAATATTTCCAGGTCAGGCGGATGTATGACAAAGCAGGGATTATGCATCTTTGCTATGCCCCCTGGTTGCACCCACGGTACCCTACAGGACTGCAGTATGGGACTCCAATTCCCAGCATGCCCTGTGGGTAACCTGCAGGACACTGAAGCCCAGGGATGCTGCCACGTAGTGTATCAGAGGAGTAATTACTCACATGCTGTTGTCTCTCCTGGTCTTTAAATTATATTGGCCTCTCAGAGAAGTAAGGATCCCTGTTCCATCCTGTTTGGAATGCCAGTCCATACATGCCATCCAGTCGATCAGTTGATCATTTTCCAACCCGCTATATCCTATTACAAGTATAATCTTGATGAAAGAACCTTAACAGCCAGGGTGACAGGGTCATGTATCAGTTATGGGCCCCGAGATGATCATCATCCTGAAAAGTGCCACATAGAAAAAAATTAGAAATAATTGTAGGATGGAATTTATAAAAATGTGTTTACTGTTGACCTTAGGAAGCTTTCCAGCCAGTCAGTGCATATGGTGGGTACATATGGAATTAATTGTCTGTCTTGCAATTGATGAAGTCTAGGTCATTTAAGCAATAAATCTATCCATTTTCAAAACAATTTCAGGCTCAAGAGGTGTGCCACCTTATCAAGGATTACTATGTGCAAGGCAGTTATCAGTCCTAAATAAAGCACCAGTCCATCACTCGGCATACACACATTTCCTCATTCAGGGCAGTGAATCTAACACATGTATAGGAGAAAACTTGGAGTATGTGTAGAAAAACCCATACAGGTATGGGCAGAAGAGACAAACTTCACACAGCCAGTGACTAAACCAGAATTCAGCCCAGGAGGTAGCAATGCTGCTGTGCCACCTATCAACTAATCAATTAATCACTATTTATTTTATATAACTCCTTTCACAGTGAGTACTATGAAAAAGCAATTGCCAAGTAGGAGAAATGCGCATTGAAGGAAACGTGTGCCTATTTGCTCATGCAAGACTTTACTGGGTTGTGTGTATTTAAAGGAAACCACACAGTTGCACTAGAAAGACTCTGGAAGGTCATCATATCTGCTATATTTAGCTGAGGACACGACAGAGATCACTGTGAAACACCCGTGCCGCAGCTCAATGGGAGATATCATGCGAATGCATATTCTAACAAATTCCATGGTAGGTAATGGAGCGGGAGGCAGGCAGACAATTTGGCACAAGGAGCAAATATTTCTTTCAAATGCAGCTGTAATAAATGATCACAAATTTAATTCATGTCGGGTCACCATTTTAAAATATCCACCCTTAATTCTGGCCTCGTATTTCAAAGCGGTCAGGTTGTTTATGCTGGAAATCAAATCTGAGTCTCCTTCTCGGCTGAATATAGAAATGACCTTTGCGCAGTGCTGAGGCTGTGTACACAACTCTGTACCTGGAAGGCTGCGGTATTTTCTGCCTGTTCATTCCAACTGAGCTCCTAATTCTTAGCATAACTGCAGTCTATCATGAGAGTCTTTGTTCAATGAGCCTATCAGTTGATCTTTTTGTACACTGATTAAAATATGTAATTTTAATATATTTGAGGATTAATCATCTCATACTGTAGCTTTGATTAAAAGAACACTTAAGTGACAAAGACAGGTAATCCATGTCACAGTTGAATATTACAAATCAGAACACTTATATGGCTGTTCTGAATTTTTAAGAATGACAAGAGCACATTTGATAAGGGGGACAGAAAAGAGGAGAAAATAAAGAAAAAATCAATACCTTTACTACTATGCCTTGACAGCTACACTATTTGGATAAGTGTGGGGTGCGGTTCACATAACTTCTCACCATGTTATCCTGCTCTGTGGCTAAATAATAGCCAATTGTTCGTATTACATACTTTAGGCCAAGGTTCACTCCACTTGATACCATGTAGTTCAGCTCTAGACTTTGAGTCAGCATTTCTTAATCTCCTGATTTCTTTTATCCGGCCTTTACACTTGCATCTGCATTTTGGATCCTTGTCTTGATACTTTACATAAGTAAACTGTTCTTTGGCTTCGGGTCACAAATGAAAAGCCAGATAATTCCTTCAATTATAGCAATTTAACCAGATCCTGGAAAAACAAGTTTTCTAACAAACCATGGGTGGAACAGCATCTTGCTTGACCACTGATATACGCTTGTGTGAGCTTTTCTATAGATAAATAGGCCTATATTGACAAAATAGTGTTACAATTTCACTCCTAAGTTCATAAAACTTTACTCTGGGTACATTTTGATAAAACTGAGGTGGGCATTTGATTCCTTAACTTGTGTATATCCCATAACTTATCAGTGTCTTTCTGGTGGTCATGAACACTCATCTTAGCTGAAATCATTTAAACCCTGATACCTGGATGTTACTGTTGATCCATCATGACTGTATGAAAGATTTTGCAAACCTTATGACAGGATGAACATTCCTGTGAAGATCAACTCTCCAAACTTACTCAGTTTGGACCATATTACTCTGAGCGACAATCTTAGCTCCTAGTAATGTCTTTGTGACCCTTTTCAAACTGGCAAGACATTTAAAAATAAACTTTCAGAGGTTTTCACAATTTTCTTTTTTTGATCATGGCATGATGTGCCTCTCAAGCCTGCATTATCCAGATTTGTGTTGGACAGACCTGATGTAAATCAAGCGTGATTGTTACCAAGAACATTTAAACATGCCATAACACTGTCATATCTGCTTGTCAGGAGCACATTATTAATTAGTTTATATTTCTGCTTTTGGTTTAGCGTTGTTTTGATCTAACACAAAGAGGAAGTCCAAATCCATAAAATCCCTCTCCAAAATACCAGCTGGCAGATAATTCTTAAATGATGTGTATTTATTGGGTGACTATGAAGTTAACAATAGCTAGTAGAGTAATAAACACAATAACAAGAACAGGAACAACCAGATAACAATTACAAGATATTAAAAAAGCTGAAAGATGATAATAATCTGAAATGACAGAATTAAAGATCATGAATAAATAAGTGATATCAATAAACTCTATTTAAATAATGCCAAAGTGGAATCCTTAAAGAGTAACCCAAAAGACTCAATACTGGGGAAATCGCTAACTATTACAACTATACATGTTTTTGTGATTAGATGAGAGTTATTCCTTATGAAGCTCTTGAGGGGACATGGTGTAATTTTTTTGGGGAAACTATCTTGTGCTCAAAACTTTCTGTCTCATGCCCACCACTTACTATCTAATGCACACTACTTACTAAAAAAAAATTACACCATGCACCCTCAGGGTCCCTGTACTCAACGGCTCCTTAATTCTTAGATTTTAACTTGTTTTGGAGGTTTTCAACCACTTGAAAATAAATATAATCATTTGTCCTATTCAAACACAACACTGCTTAATTTATTCTAGGGTCATGTATGCTGAAGCCTATCTTGGCAGGACTGAACAAAAAGTGGAACCAACCCAAGATGGGGTACTAGTTTATCACCTTCAATCACATACCCACCCACACTCAAATGCTCTCACATGAGGACAATTTATAATCTGTAATTAACTGAAACTGGTAATGTGGAAGCAAAACCGAAAGGACCCAGTGCAAAACTAACACAGACCTAGGGAGAATATTTAAACAGTTTTATCACGAAACATTTTTTTACATCTGAAGATTGCAGCTTTGTTTTCATGCATGCCAAAAACATTAATAAACATGGTAGATACATTCTCCTCTGTAAACTCTTACAATACATGAAATAATCTGAACAAACTCAATGTGGAAAAAAATGTGTGAAATTATTTTATGCGATTGTTTGCTGTGAGCACTGCAATTTTGTATCTATTTTTGTTGCTTATTTTTGCTATGTCCATTGTGGGTCATATGATTTGGATATCTTGTGACAAGCCATGGCATAATGATGCGCCTAAATAAGATGATGGCTACCATCAGAATGTATTCAAGTATTGGATTGCATTCAAACTACAAGCAAAAGTTAGGGGCAAATAACCCAAGGTGGAGTCAGGAATTTTTGCAGTGTTTTTCTGTACATTGATTTTGGTTTATTGTTTTGATTTTGATGTTGATGTTGGTACTGACGGCTCTTTTGGTATTTACTACTATCACATCAACTAGTAAGTCCACTGATGAATCTGTCTCTTACTATTAATATGACCAGTGAGAAGACAACCGAGGAGGCTATACATTAGAAAAACTGTAGGACTCAATGAAGTCAGTCCTCAAGCACTTAAAACCCATGTGATGAACTTTGTTGCATCCACTAGTACTTGGCCAGTCTGTCACTAATGCTTTAGAAAGTGTGTCTGCTGTGAAAAACATCCTGTATTATGTATTATGTTTGTGGATTTCTCCAGTGCCTTCAGTGCCATTCATCCATCCTTGTTAAGGGGTAAACTCAGAGCTATGCAGGTGGATGAGCCTATGATGTTCTGGATAATGGACTATCAGTCAGGCAGATTGCAGTTTGTGAAGCTGAAGGACTATATATCGGATGTGGATGTGAGCTCCACTGGAGCGCCACCAGGAACAGTATTGTCTCCTTTTTTCTTCACCCTGTACACCTCATACTATAAATATAACACCAGGTCATGTTACTTGCAGAAATTCTCAGATGTTCCTGCACTAATCTTCTAGCATTATTATACCATGGAAGACCCAAAGAGTGTCTGATTTAAAGAGAACATGCCGTAGAGCTGAGCGTAAATGGAGGAAGACTAAACTAACTATCCACTATGAAATATTAAAAGTTAAAATAACAGAATACAATAGCACTGTCCATCTTGAGAGGCGCTGATATTTCTCTAAGATTATAAATAACAATGCTAGTAATCCCAGAGTCTTATTCTCTACGATTGATTGTCTGCTAAACCCAGGTAACTCAAAGGAATGCCTCCTAAGTACTTCCAGTAAAACCTGTGAGGCTATTGCTGTATTTTTCAACCAAAAAATTAATGATATTAGAAATAACATAGTATACCTCCCCAACTCTAAGGATCCTCCTAAACCTCAGCATTCCATTATAAACAAATTAAACTCTTTCACTAGGATAGATTTATCTGATTTACAAAAAATAATATCTCAATTAAAACCCTCCACCTGCGTCCTTGACCCAATACCAACAAATTATTTCAAAGAAGTATCGGGCGTGCTAATTGATAATGTTCTTGACATAGTAAATTCGTCATTAGATACGGGGGTCTTCCCAGACTGTCTTAAGACTGCTGTAGTTAAACCCCTACTTAAGAAACATAATCTCGACCCCTCGGCTCTTGAAAATTTTAGACCCATCTCTAACCTGCCTTTCTTAAGTAAAATTCTGGAGAAGGCAGTCATTATGCAGCTAAATGACCACCTAAATAAAATGCTATTCTTGATAAATTTCAGTCGGGTTTTAGAACAAATCACAGCACAGAAACTGCACTCGTTAAAGTAGTAAATGATTTGCGGGTGAATGCAGACAGAGGCCATTTATCTGTTCTCATCCTCTTAGATCTGAGTGCTGCATTTGACACCATTGATCATAATATTCTTAGAAATTGCCTTAGTCAATGGGTGGGCCTCTCTGGCAGTGTCTTAAATTGGTTTGAATCCTACCTGGCAGGGAGAAAATTCTTTGTTAGTTGTGGTAATTACAACTCAAAGACACATGATATCCAATATAGTGTTCCACAAGGCTCTATCCTGAGTCCACTGTTATTCTCAATTTATATGCTTCCATTAGGTCAGATTATCTCAGGGCATAACGTGAGCTACCACAGCTATGCTGATGACACACAGCTATTCTTATCAATAGCACCTGATGACCCCGATTCTCTTGATTCACTACCACAATGTCTGACTTGTATCTCAGAATGGATGAATAGTAACTTTCTCAAGTTAAATAAAGAGAAAACTGAAATCTTACTGATTGGCAATAATGGATACAATGAGGCTATTAGAAATAAACTGGATACATTAGAATTAAAAGCCAAGATGGAGGTAAAAAGCTTAGGGGTAATTGTTGACTGTAATCTGAATTTTAAATCGCATATTAATCAGATCACTAGGGCAACATTTTTTCACTTACGAAACATAGCTAAAGTTAGACCTCTTATATCACTAAAAGATGCTGAGAAATTAGTTCACGCGTTTGTTTTCAGTCGACTAGATTACTGTAACGCACTCCTCTCAGGACTACCCAAAAAAGACATAAATCGTTTGCAACTAGTGCAGAATGCAGCTGCTAGAATCCTAACTAGGAAAAGAAACTCCGAGCACATTTCTCCAGTTTTGATGTCACTACACTGGTTACCTGTGTCATTCAGGATTGACTTTAAAATTCTGCTTATGGTTTATAAAACCTTAAATAATCTCGCCCCATCTTATATATCGGAATGTCTGACACCTTATATTCCAAATCGTAACCTCAGATCCTCAAATGAGTATCTCCTTAGAATTCCAAGAACAAAACTTAAAAGTGGTGAGGCGGCCTTCTGCTGTTATGCACCTAAAATCTGGAATAGCCTGCCAATAGGAATTCGCCAGGCTAATACAGTAGAGCACTTTAAAACACTGCTGAAAACACATTACTTTAACATGGCCTTTTCATAACTTCACTTTAACTTAATCCTGATACTCTGTATGTTCAATTCATCATAATAACTATTCATGGTGGCTCTAAAATCCGTACTGACCCCTACTCTCTCTTCTGTATCTTTTTCCAGTTTCTTTGTGGTGGTGGCCTGCGCCACCACCACCTACTCAAAGCATCATGATGCTCCAACAATGATAGATGGATTAAAAGCCAGAAGTCTATGTGACCATCATCATCAGGTCCTTCCATAAGAACCCTAAATCCAAAGAGGACTGTTTCATTTATGTTAGGTAGAATGCCCAGAGGGGACTGGGCAGTCTAATGGTCTGGAATCCCTACAGATTTTATTTTTTTCTCCAGGTGTCTGGAGTTTTTTTTTTGTTTTTTCTGTCCACCCTGGCCATTGGACCTTACTCTTATTCTATGTTAATTAATGTTGACTTATTTTATTTTCTTACTGTGTCTTTTATTTTTCTATTCTTCATTATGTCACTTTGAGCTACTTTTTGTATGAAAATGTGCTATATAAATAAATGTTGTTGTTGTTGTTGTAATGGGATGCATTGACAACAGAGATGAGACAGAGTATAGGAGTCAGGTCACTGATGCATTGAGATTTGTCGTTAACTCAGCATCACCAAAACCAAGAAAATGTCTGACCTTCATCTAACCAAAGAGCATCTATATCCAATCACTATTCAAGTGGTGGATATGGAGGTGGTACAGTACTGGTCTTGTAACACAGAGGAGCTATATAAGAATGGGTAGAGCAATCCTTTCTTACTATGAAGAATACGAGTATGTTGCTTTACATATTCTATAACTCTGTGAAAGCCAGTACAGTTTTCTATTCTGTGGTGTTCTCTGCTGGCAACATCACTTCAAGAGAGGCCAGCCAAAACAAAAAGCTAATTAAAGAGACAGGAGAGGAATTAGTCTTTGTAAGCTAAGGTTTTCATTTGGATTTTTTGGCCTTTCCAATCATTTTTGTTCTATTTATTGAATTCTGTCTTTAGATTGTGTTTTTCTGACTGCCTTTCAGAAAACCCCCTTTTGCTGTTTTAGATTATTTCTCACTAGCAGAATACCCGCGCTTCGCAGCGGAGAAGTAGTGTGTTAAAGAAGGTATGAAAAAGAAAAGGAAAAATTTTAAAAATAACGTAACATGATTGTTAATGTAATTGTTTT
>JANRMT010062814.1:127012368-127031675 GCA_026402145.1 Polypterus bichir lapradei | reverse complement strand
GCCATCTGTTCGTCAACTCAAGCTGAAGCGATCTTGGGTGCTGCAACAGGACAATGACCCAAAACACACCAGCAAATCCACCTCTGAATGGCTGAAGAAAAACAAAATGAAGACTTTGGAGTGGCCTAGTCAAAGTCCTGACCTGAATCCAATTGAGATGCTATGGCATGACCTTAAAAAGGCGGTTCATGCTAGAAAACCCTCAAATAAAGCTGAATTACAACAATTCTGCAAAGATGAGTGGGCCAAAATTCATCCAGAGCGCTGTAAAAGACTCATTGCAAGTTATCGCAAACGCTTGATTGCAGTTATTGCTGCTAAGGGTGGCTCAACCAGTTATTAGGTTCAGGGGGCAATTACTTTTTCACACAGGGCCATGTAGGTTTGGATTTTTTTTTCTCCCTAAATAATAAAAACCATCATTTAAAAACTGCATTTTGTGTTTAATTGTGTTATATTTGACTAATGGTTAAATGTGTTTGATGATCAGAAACATTTTGTGTGACAAACATGCAAAAGAATAAGAAATCAGGAAGGGGGCAAATAGTTTTTCACACCACTGTATACATATATACAGTACACATATACATATCTACATATATACTGTATATACACATATATATATATACAAATCTACATATATATCTACATATATATATTAGGGGTGGGACTCGATTAAAAAAATTAATCTAATTAATTAGAGGCTGTGTAATAATTAATCTTGATTAATCGTATGTAATCGCACACGTAAATTTGCCCCAAATCGCAAATGTGTTTTTTTAATTTAAAAGGGTTTTAGTGGGCGACAGAATCAAATAATAGACATGGACATGAATATTGTAAACTCAAGCTCTTTTCATTTCTGAAAAAAAAAATGCTTTTAAACTGCATTTGAATTCAAAACAGAAACAAAAATATCATCCCTGGTTAAAATTGGGCAGACTTAAAAATAAAGTGGTAGTTTAAGTACTTTTAAGTACATTTTCAGAATGGTATTGTCTTTAAATAATAATAACCAAAATTTCAACATAAAGTGCAGTTTTTCTTCTTAAAAAAATAAGTCAGAAACATAAAAGGTAATCTGACCAACTTAATCTTTAAACTCTGAGTAACCTTAGCCAAAATTATTTTGTACATTAGGCTAAAACAGTGTGATCATTGAGCATTTTGTAATTAGACATAATTAGAATTACTAATGGTCACGGAAGTCCAATGATCCCCAGTAAGAGCCACAAAGTCCGCTTTCTGTAATGCATCTAATTTTGCTTGCTTTTCAGTGTGCACAAAACCATGCTTTTATCAAGGCTTCACTCGCGTAGTTTTTTGAAATGAAATTTTCCTCCGATCAGTCGTAGGAACGCGCTTCATTCTGACTCTAACATTTTTGTAGCTGTGATGTGTGCATCAGTGTAATCGATGTACCAGGAAATCATGCATTGACAAAAGTTCCCCTTTGCTTGGAATTGAAAGTGTGATTAAATGCGTTATTTTTTGTTACGGAGTACATGCATCGAAGCTTCTCAGCTGTGCTTGTGCTAAGAAAAGGAAAGATTTTAAAAATAACGTAACATGATTCTGCGTTAACCGCATATTTTTTCATACGTCTCAAACCAAGGAGATGCGAGGTTAAAATGAACCGAGAAGCGCGCGTACATACTCAGTACATCCCCTCTCGGGAATCAAACCTCGGATGTAGGCGATAGAGGCGGAGCCCCTACAATTGTGCCACGGCGTGTGGCTTGTCTATATGAGAGTATGTAGATCGGGATATATATATATTCGCAGCGGAGAAGTAGTGTGTTAAAAAAGCTATGAAAAAGAAAAGGGAACATTTTAAAAATAACGTAACATGACTGTCAATATACAGTATTTGTTTTGTGAGTGTTACTGAGTGTTGCTGTCATCAAGGATTTGATTATCATTATTTCTTTCAATCAGGTTCGTATTTGTAGGATGTGTTGTGTTCAAGTTACATTCCGTGTTTGTCAATCGTTGTAAAGATGACAGGTTTCATTCATCGATTCGTTTCTTACTGCATCAATAAACAGGTCGTCTTCTTCTTTATCTGAGACCTGACACACTGCATGCACGGGTTTTTTTTTTACACTGTCTTCCTTTAGCGGGACATTGACTTTTTCCACCGTGTGCTTTGTTTCCGCAGTAGCTGCACTTATGAATATGCTTGTATGTATCAGACGCTTCATATTTTTTTGCTGCCTTCTCAATTGTGTAATTCGGTTTTTGTTCAGCGCTCTTTGGAACTGTTGCTTTTTGTCTGTGCACTGCCTCAGTTCACGTGAGCCGCTTGGTGTTCTTGCATCGAAGGTTCCCAGCTGTGCTTGTGCCATCTCGTGTTATGTCCACAGCTTTTTTTAATGTTACCTAAGTCCCGGCACTTAAAAGTTTCTCTCGCAGTTTCGCTGAGTTTGTGCCAAACACCACCCTGACCATCTCATCTTCCTCTGCATAAGCACAGTCCTTCACCCGTGAATATTTAGTGGCAGTGTTTCTATTGGATTGCCGCTGACGGACGGCCTTATATGTGCAGGCACTAAATTACAAACGCCAGCGGCAGCCCGTCTATGAACATAATTTAAAGTTTAGGTTTACACCGTGCTTTGTTTCCGTAGTAGCATGAATGTGGTTGTATAGGTCACTCGCTCGCTTCTTATTGTTTCGCTGCCTTCTCAATTATATAATGCATGTTTTCTTCAGCGCTTTTTGGAGCGCTTCCTGGTTTTCTACGTACTGCGTGATTACGTGGGAGGCGTGATGATGTCACACGAAACTCCGCCCCCACGGCTTTCTGAGCTCAGCTCCATTACAGTAAATGGAAAAAAACAGCTTCCAGTTATGACCATTACGCGTAGAATTTCGAAATGAAACCTGCCCAACTTTTGTAAGTAAGCTGTAAGGAATGAGCCTGCCAAATTTCAGCCTTCTACCAATACGGGAAGTTGGAGAATTAGTGATGAGTCAGTCAGTCAGTCAGTTAGTGAGGGCTTTGCCTTTTATTAGTATATAGCAGAATACCCATGCTTCGTAGCGGAGAAGTAGTGTATAAAAGAAGTTATGAAAAAGAAAAGGAAAAATTTTAAAAATAACGTAACATGATTGTTAATGTAATTGTTTTGTCTTTGACATGAGTGTTGTTGTCATATTTATATATATCTATATATCTATATCTATTATATCTATCTATCTATCTATCTATCTATCTATCTATCTATATATATATATATATATAGCAAAATACCCACGCTTGGCAGCAGAGAAGTAAAAAGGAAAGGAAACATTTTAATAATAATGTAACATGATTGACAACGTAATTGTTTTGTCATTGTCATGAGTGGTGCTGGCATATATATATATACATACATGTGTACATATATACACACACACATATACTATGGGGTGCGAAACAGGCAAATACATTGATTTTCTGAATATATAAAGTCGGAGTCAGAATATATAAAGTCAAAACTTGAATACATAAAGTCAGCGTCGGTATATATAAAGTCAAAACTTTTTTCTAAATATATAAAGTCAAAACTTGAATAAATAAAGTCACCGCTGGAATATATAAATTCAAAACTTGAATATATAAAGTCAGCGTCAGAATATATAAAGTCAGCGCTGGAATATATAAAGTGAAAACCTGAATATATAAAGTCAGCGTCGGAATTTATAAAGTCATTCCTGATTATATATAGTCAACATCGGAGTATATAAACTCATTCCTGAATATATAAACTCAAAGTCAAAATATATTGATTGAAACGACTCTGAACTGAAGTAAGTTAACAAAAACGTATTCAGAAAAATAAATTAAAAAAACACTGTTCGGTTAATGTTTTGAAAATGATGCATTTGCCCTGCCCAGGATTGGTTCCTGCCTTGCACCCAGTGTTGGCTGGGATTGGCTCCAGCAGACCCCCGTGACCCTGTGGTCGGATTCAACGGGTTGGGAAATGGATGGATATTGCAGCACTGACTTTGTATATTCCGACGATGACTTTATATATTGAAGTTTTGACTTTATATATTCCAGCGCTTACTTTATATTGTGAGCTTGAGGGCTCTGCTATTACGTGTGGGGACGAAACTTCACTTTGGTAACTGATCATGCTCCATTTCAATGGTTATACCGACAGAAAGATACAAACTCTTGCCTCATGAGATGGTTTCTGGGCTTACAACTTTTACCGTTTCACAGTAAAACATCGACCAGGTTCTGAACACGTCAACGCAGACGTATTATCAAGACTAAATGAACCTGGTACAGAGAGTCGCTTGATTCATGGAAATGTGAATAAAGCTGAGGGGGAGGATGTGAGCTAGAGGGCTGATTGCACCCCAAGAAGATACAGACGCCTCTGGGAAAACCACAACCCCTGAAACACAGACTACCCTCACATTGCTCCTTACTTTTTCACTTGCGCTATAACGCGTAATGCAAACCTCGCGCGATACTCCGCTAACTTAAAAGCCTTGTGCAGCGCCTGTCAGTTGAAAATTGATTGTTTGCTTGCTTTTATCGCTCTGTCTCTCTGCTCCTAGCGGAACTGTCATCTCTGACTTGTCATGGAGCACGTTTAAGCTCATGTGTTTGCAGTGTTTGAATAAAAATCCTTCTTGTTTCTATGACCTCCTGTGTCTCTGTGCAAATCTGTGACCCAAGCGTGACAATATATTCCGACGCTGACTTTATATATTTAAGTTTTGACTTTAGGTGGCAGTGTGACGAAGTTGCTTCGGAATACGGCGTTAGCCGCGGAGCTCAGCTCAGAGCGAAATGAGGTAAATGGGAGGGGATATGACGTGACTCCTCCACCCGCCTTAACTGTCAATCCCCCACAAACACAGTCTCTCGGAATTTGCATAAGCACACCCCTTCACCTGCAATTTTAACTTAGTTACAAAGTGATCAAAACTCTTGTTTATATCCTGCGTCCTCTCATTAAACTTGTATCCCGCATTACCCGTGGGCATGAAAAACGCCAGCGGCAGCCTGTCTATTAACTTAATTTAAAGTTTAGGTTTATACCTTGCTTTGTTTCCGAAGTAGCTGCACTGATGAATATGGTAGTATAAGTCACTCGCTTGCTTCTTATTGTTTCGCTGCCTTCTCAATTATATAATGCTTGTTTTCTTCAGTGCATTTTGGAGCTCTTCCTGGTTTTCTACATAGTGCGTTGACAGTCAGTTCACGTGATTACGTGGGCGGCGTGATGATGTCACACGAAACTCCGCCCCACGGCTTTCAAGCTCAACTCCATTACAGTAAATGGAGAAAAATACCTTCCAGTTATGACCATTACACGTAGAATTTCGAAATGAAACCTGCCCAACTTTTGTAAGGAAGCTGTAAGGAATGAGCTTGCCAAATTTCAGCCTTCTACTTACACGGGAAGTTGGGGAATTAGTGATGAGTCAGTGAGTGAGTGAGTGAGTGAGTCAGTCAGTCAGTCAATCAGTCAGTCAGTAAGTGAGGGCTTTGCCTTTTATTAGTATATATATATATATATATATATATATATATACAAGTAAAATTCTTGGCCAATACTAACAGTGCCAGAGAGCTGGCTGAATAGTGGATCAGTAATGAAAACGCCATTATCAGACGATTGGGCTTGAACCTAGGATTATTAGGCTTAAAATGAAGAACATCTAAATAATAAAAAAGACTTTATGACCAACACCTTCTGAACCCCACTTTACTAATCCACCCCCCACTTACAACCTCCCATTCCATCCCCACCCTTCACCAGCTACAGTAGATATTGCTTTTGATTCCTATATGTCTAATCATTTTTCTCTGATGATGACACCTGGCAGGCTGTTGCAAGCTTAGGAATAAAAAACTATTTTAATATACTGTACGTGACTCATTTTCTCACTTTGTGAATTTCTAGATACGTAATAAAGTGCATATATATATATATATATATATATATATATATATATATATATATATATGCAAGATGTTGTAAGGTAAAATTGAAACAGTAAATGAATTTGTAGTTAAAGTTGCACGGAATGTTTCTCTGTTTTAAGATAGACAAGTTTATATATTCGCGAATGCTTTTTAATGAAAGATTTTGAAATGTCAAAACTTTGTACAGTGTGATCTGATATCGCAACACAAATTGAACTGTCCCAGCAAACTTCTTTAAAGAAGGAGTGTGCCATATTTCATGTAAATCAGTTCATGGACGGGTGAACAGTCAGACACGGCAATTGCAGTAGATGCTTTTTGCATTATATACAAATGCACCAAAGAAAAAAAAACCCAAGGAAGTCTTCTATAAAGGTGAGCACAGAGTTAAGGCTTAGAATTTTAAAATGACATTAAGACTAGATAATGGTGAGAAGTTCAATGACAGTTGAAATTTTTATGAGCTATGTGAGGCAATAAAAATAAGTGAGCAAGTGTGATTTTTTTAGTACAGTATTATGCATTATAATAAATATTATAAAGTAGAGGAGAGTAGTTATTGTGACATTTAATTTAAAAAGAATCACTTTCACATTTTTCTGATTTGTCATTTATGAATTTTGACTGCTCATTTACCAGCATTCTGGTTATTGTTTCATTTGGCAGGCTTTGCTGTTTTTCCCAGTCCTAAGAGTTAAAATCGTTGGCGTGTTTACTATGCTAAACAAGAAGCCATCTTCTCAGCAGAACAGCTCATAGCAATGGGTTTGATGCCTAATTCAAAATATACAAAGAACAAAATTAAATAAAACTCAAAATGATTGTGTACTTCATGTAACATATTTGGAATGATGAGGTTTACATTTTTTAAGGTTCTGAAGGTTGGCCCAGAAGAGAAATACAAAAACACAATCAGGAACACATCTTGAACACAAACAATTGCTGGGTTCTTGGGAAAAGTCACATTCTGGTGAAACTAATCCAACTGATAGTCATCAACTTTTTCCTTTTAATAGATTCATATTCAGGATGCAACAGTTACCAGTTGACTACCAACTCTGACCAAAATGCCAGTCCACTAATGGACATAGTTCTGCAGGCAACCATGCAGGCCCAGTTTTCACCATAGTTCCCAGAGAAAAGCCAACAACGAGATGAGGAAAGTGGGCAGACTCTGCACAGACTGTGCCATTATATGTACTTTTAATTTATTCACAAAATGTTTCCTTCCCCTCCATTCCCAGAGGAAGAAAAATGTGTCTGTCTGTGTTGTACTGCATAATCAAAGTGACAATATGGTTCAGGTTTCTGGAAAGAAGCAGTCCCCAATTAACAAAAATGGCATGGAACAAAGGTGATAGCCTACTCCTTCAATAAGCTAGAGGGTGTACTATCAGCAATCCGCTGGACTAATATATCCGGTGGGAAGCGTGGTGGCTTTCTCTTACCCCTTGATGCATGGATAGAACAGTCTAAATAATCAACATGAACATGTTGTGTGAGTCAGTGGTGGGTGGTAGAACCTACAGTGGACTTTAATCACATATGGGCAGTGACCTCCAATTTAAGCATGAGGTCAGACCCATGAATATTTGATGCTTGCACCACATCTAAAAAGATCTGAGTTTCTGTATCTCATGTAATAACATATGCAGAAGTCTCCTGTTCATGTTCCATCCCCTAAAATCTGTAGCTAGGTTTTTGCCTTGACATATGTAGACTCATATCTGACTTGAACTCATCAAAAGATCACTGGAGGTTTATAATGGAAGTATGCAGCTATGTAATGTCAGCATACCAAGAGGAGGTGCAGAAGTTAACGGACTTGTGCAAAGCCAACAACCTGTTTCTGAATGTAGACAAAACAAAGGAGATGGATGTTGACTTCAGAAGATCTAGAAGTGATCATTCTCTGCAGTATATTGATGGCTCAAGAGTGGAGACCATCAAGAGCATCAAATTCCTTGGTGTTCACCTGGCAGAGAATCTCAATACCAAATCCATAGCCCAAGAAAGCCCAGTAGCATTTTTACTTCCTGTGAAGGCTAAGGAAAGTCCATCTACAGAGGGACTATTGAGAACATCCTGAGAGCTGCATCACCATCTAGTTTAGGAATTGCACTGCCATAGATTGCAAGACCCTGCAGAGGATAGTGAGAACAGCTGAGAAGATTGTGGAGGACCCGACACATCCCTCACATAAACTATTCACTTTCCTGCTGTCTAGAGAAAGGTACCGAAGCATTCAGGCCTTC
Source organism: Polypterus bichir lapradei (assembly GCA_026402145.1). Taxonomy (NCBI): domain Eukaryota; kingdom Metazoa; phylum Chordata; class Cladistia; order Polypteriformes; family Polypteridae; genus Polypterus; species Polypterus bichir. Next base: position 127,023,482 of record JANRMT010062814.1, on the reverse strand, counting down.
ACTACCAGAATATGTGTTTCTTCCCTCAAGCCATAAGACTCCTAAACACTCAGGTACTAGACTGATAACACATACACACCTTCCCACTCAACTAGATCATGTCTTTATATTTATTATTATATTTATTATCATACTGTTACTTTCTTCCTACTTCCAGTGTTATGTTTACATCTGTTCCTTAGGTTAAGATATTGTCACATTTTGGCACAACCTGCTATTTTTTGCACCTGTAGATAACATGAATGTGTACTGGTTGGCACTCTCTTCGATTGTACCACTGTCTATCTTTGTACTGTCCTGAAATGTGTGCACATGCATGCATTTTATGTTAAAATGTGTAGTTGTTTTCTGTAGTCCTGTGTTCTATGTAGTCATAGGGGAACATTGTTTTGTTTCATTGTGTATCTGTACTAACTGTATATGATTGAAATGACAATACAAATCTGCTACTACCAGTAATATCAGCATAGTAAATATTCAAAGAATAGTTTTCTGGCAAATGGTTGACTTTTACTTGAATTATTCATTCAAGGATCCAGTCCATTACCTTACAAAACAATATGGATGCTAGGACACAACCTTGTCTGACCCCAGTAGATGTTGCAGAACTCTCGAAACTATAGAAAGAAGACAACATAAACTCTCTGTTTTCTATAGAAAGGTGCCTTAATTAATAATGCATGATTATTTGTGGAGATGTACCTTCTCCTACCTATTGATACTTTCAAAGAATGTAGTTGCACATGTCTCACCAGTCCTGTTAGGTAATGCATTGATTAAGTAAGGTCTGATTTTTAAAGTCTACTTTCTCTCTGTGGGTAGTCTGCACATTCTCTCTATGTACTCATGTGTTCTCCAATTTGCTCTCACATCCCAAAGATTTCAAGGTTAGATTGGATGGCACATCTAAATTGGTCTGACTGAATGAATGTGAATGAGTGAACCCTGTGATATTTGGTTCTGACCTAATGCTGTTAGGACAGGCCCCTACCTCTGCTGGAATAAAAAGGGTGAATGGATGAGTGGACACAATAGAAAATACAGGACAATGAGTTTAACATTGGTGCAACCTCAAACACCAACTGAGAATACACTGTTGCTATGTAACTGTAGACAATGTCCACGTCATTGAGGGATGTCCCTTGTAGATTTCAGTATAGTAATCTCAAGCCTTTGATTTGTGAAGTTCTTTTGTGTGCATTTCAATTTCTGTTTTTATTACACTGGCATATTTGGAGCATTGTGGAACATTTTACTTCAAACTTGGCAAGAAGGATTCTAACTTGTGAGATTTCTTCTGGCCATGCCACAAAATACGCATGTTGATAAAAGGCTGAAACTGGATCCTGGCTAAATTGTGGAGACTGAAAACCAGCAGCCACAACCACTCCAGAGACGAATGATTTGAGGAACTGTAGTGTCAACACATTCCACGTAAGTAGGAGCAATGAAAATAAAGCACTGCACTGTAATGTGGCCATATTTACAACGTTGTGTGATTCAAAGCAGTTTCAACCCGAAGGATTGGAAGTAATGTGCCATTGATCCTTCTTCAAATTTCTCTGATGTTTATCAGGCTTTTTTTCCTTGCTGTTGGGGCTGGGGGTGGCTATTGATGATAACATTGTCCTTGAATGTTTTCAAAGGAGGGTTTCAGCCAAATCACATTAGCATAATCCCTGAGATATCAGATTGCTTCTTACTCATATTGCCAATTGGAAAAAAATATGTAATTAAAGTCCACCTTGGGAACAACACCTATGAACAAGTGCCATGTTTGAAATAAGCACAGAAGTAACTTTTGATAAGGATAAAATGGCACTAGATAAAGCAAAATATTGTGTGGAAGGAAGTCTGGAATTGCCAGATGTGTAAGTAATAACAGGAACATGGGAAGATCCAGGAAAATGTCACAGCAAAAACATCCAAGGTGGAAAGACAAGTGCCACCACTGGGCAGAGTTTTAGCAGGGGGCATTTTTTAGAATATACCAGAGAGTGTGAGGTCCTGACATACTAGCTGGAGGTTTGTATAACTCCTAGGTCATAACAGAAATTCCACATGCTGTCATATATGGTGACCTGGAAGGGAACAAAGGTGCACAGTCATCAGAACTAACTAGAGAGCACTCTGATTTGCTGGCTGTATAGCTTCAGGTGTCATCATTGCTTGACCAGGAAGGAGCAGGATGAGGTTTATAGCTAGTGAGTCCTGAGTTGGGAGATTCTGGTACTCAGACAGCCAAAGGCTTACTGACGTGGAGGAAAAGAATGCAGAGTGAAAGAGACAGGTATGTGATAAAGGGGGGTATTTTTGATATTTGGAAGGTTGAATGGTGTGGGGTTTGGGGATTTAAATCTTCTAAATATCCTATTCATAAAGGCCCAGAAGTTCTCAATGTAACCAACCCTGTCTTGACTCTGTTCTTTGCTGACTGCACTCTTGTCTCTGGTGGCATTTCTGTAGTAGTGGAGAAACACCCCCTTTACAGTCCTAACAGAGGGTTAGACCACTTCTGATGTCAGGATTACTGAGAGTTTAGCAGGGGGTTTGTATACTTTGTTCTTCATTCCACGGAGCACCTATTGTCTTGACCTTTCTTTTGTGTATGGGGGGCGAGGGCATTGGGAAGTGAATGGGTGGGACACAGTGCATAAGACCTGGGAGCCACAGTAAGACAGTCTCTCACATAGCGATGAGCAACTTGACTCTTTTTTTACTGTATTAGACTATTCAAATGTCTGCGTCACTGACTTGTTTTTTAGTTTTCTTCCTTTGTTCTCCCAGAATGTTCCATTTAGTTCATTGTGCAGTTGCTCAGAATGGGTGTGAGCCATTACTGTAATTTAAGATGCATAGTTTGGGATAAAACTGATGGAATCTGAAACAATGGTTCTAATATGATTTTAAAATACATGAAGGAAATGAATGAAACATAATATACGGTCTGGTATGTGTATATAATCACATAGTATAAAAGAACATTTGAACAAAGTTATCTGTTCATTAGAAGGTATTGCACTGGCTCCTCACAAACCCTGAAATGGATTAAGTAGGCTCAGAAAATGAAAGTATGGGTCAATGGATATAATGGTAGGTTAGGTGGACATTATTATCTCAGAAGGAAATTTGTTTGTAGCAGGAAAGTATTAAACAAAAGGCACTGTTACACAGATACAAGAAAATAAGGCAAAAAATATAAATGTTCAACTTGTATTATTGTATATGCACCTTTACCTCTAACATTATACAATAATAATAATTCAGAATTCAGCAGCATTTCTACAAGTACCAGAATTCAAAATGCTTACAGCTCTGGGAATAAAAGATGTAATGTAATCTTCCGCATATTTCCAGAAGACATAATATTAGTTTTAGTATTTAATTTTTTCATTGCATCAATTCTGCTTAACCAGGTTTATTAAATAGAAGGATGTATGAATGATTCATCCATATTAGACATACATTTAAAATGCTTTAAAAATGCCCCTACTTTATTTTTTTTTATTGTAGCATTTATTTCAGTTATTATTAATGCATCAAAGATCTGGAGTCTTGGTTTTAATTTTGACACTGCTTGTGTGGAGTTTCTAAACACGTCTCTGAAGGTCTCTGGGTGCGTCTGCCTTCTTTCCTTATCCATAGAGTGTGCATATTAATCAAACTGGTGACTCTAAAGTGGCCCAGTATGAATGAGTGTGTCCTGTGATGGACTTGCATGCCATTCAAAGTTAGTTTCTTGCCTTGTGCTCTTGAGAAGGACACCAAGCCCCCGTGACCCTGAATTGGATTAATTGAATGAATGAATGAATGAATGAACTGCTTTGAAGCTCCAAAAATAAAAATAAAAATTCTTCACCAAAAAGCTATTATAGTATATGAAATTATAGATCAGTCTGTTAAGTACATATATTTTAAGCATGCCTAATCATATAGCACATTAATCCTTGTTAAACCCCTCTTCCTTACTGCGGAAAGAAAATAAGAATGGAGAAAAAAGAAAAGAAAAGAATAATAGAATGAAAGGTTTAACTGAGTGTCTGTAAAGTATGAAACATATTATGATCAAACATTAGTTTAAGGAGTGCAGGTTAAGGGCTCTGCTGATAAAGGGCAGCCATACACTGCATTCCTGTATTTTGTCCTGTTGAGTAAACTTAATTTTCTACTTATTTCAAGTTCAAAGCTGAAGTTTATTGTCATGTTTAGAGAGTAAAGTGAAATTCTTGTCCGCACATCCAACTGAAATGGAGTCTGTTGGATTAAGCATAGTTCTGTAAAAGATCAATCAGTTGGAACTGATTGTAAATGTATTTCTGTGGGAGTTCGAACCTACAGTAGAGTCCCCCTACTCCAAAGCCATGCCCATGGACTAACATGCAACATTTTGCTAGCACCGTGATTAGCTAGTGTTACTTGTCCAACATTGATCTAAATTGAAACATCTGGAGTTTTCCTTTCCCAAAAATCTGATCGAAAGCTAAACAGAAAATCTCAGAGATACTGGGACAGAGCATCTTAATTAAAAAGTCAAACTTAATTTAATGGACATCACCTTAAGAAAATGACAAATCCATCCTCAATGTGTCTTTGATCTAAGACTGCTTTGATCTAAATAGCGTAATACACCTCATTCGCATTCTCATACAGTAGGCAACACAGAGTTACAAAGAGTGGCCATTCAGTAAGGCTCTTCTTCCTGGTATTACTTTAAAAATAAATATAAATGCATGAGCAACTATTGGAATCCAAACAGTGTGCAATTAAAAAGGTAAAGACAGTTATTCAGTAGGTTGCAAGAGGGAGACAAAGCCAGAACATGCAGCCAGGTGAAGCATACTGGTACATTTTTAATAGAGACAAATGCAGCATATACTGTAATACTGAGCTCACTTTGTCCATTTTGTTCAAGGGGTGGATTTTATGAAAATATGTTAGGTAATTTCTCAGCAGTGATTTAAATTATTGAAGGCATGTATCATGAATATATTTGGTATTCCTTTAGTTTTGAAGTAGTTACATTATTAGTGAAACTACTTAATGATTAAAACAAATAAAGAATGATGGGCAATTGAATGATGGTGGTGCAAATTTTAACCCTACTCCCATATTGCTCTCTGTGTGCACTACTGCATATTGTCCCAGTGTTTCTTTGTGATTTTTTTTGTGTACCCCTATTTTATTCCCACATTATGTTCATTGTTGACTGTAGACAAGCCCAGTGTGAGCGAGTGTGGATGTGCAGATGAGTGTTTCATGGAATAAACTGCAACTGTGTCCTGCTACCTGATGCAATGTCTTGGTCCCCTACAACTCCAGAAAAGATTAAATGGCTTCAGTTAATGGATGGAGTGTAGCCATTGACCTTTATGTAATGTAAACATTTTTTTAGAAGGTCATAGTTTGCAATGAGTTTTTTTCAAATAAGGAAAAAACATGCATCCATACCATCAGGGGCAGATTTACTACAAAAGTAATGAAACTTAAGCTTCAGGGCCCCTAATCTCAGACTTTATTTTTATCTCCCCATAACTCGAAAATTAAAAGGCATAGGAAATTAATAATAGTAATATTTTATTTTATTTATAGACACCTTTCAAGGCACAGAAGGACACTTTACAGAACACATTAATAACAACAGTGACAATATAAAATTAATACAATTTTACAGTACAATAAAACCAAAATAAATACAATAGTAAAATTAAAATTAAATATATAAAGTGAAATTTATATTAAACAGAATGAGCCAGTTTAAATAGATCTGTTTTAAGGCAAAATTTAAAGGTAGGAAGAGAATCAATATTACAACTATCTTATGGGAGAGAGCTCCAGAGGTGAGGGGCTAAACAACTGAAAGCTCTAAACCCCATGATAGTCAAGCGAGCAGGAGGTATAATAGGATTAATAGAGGAGGAAGATCTAAGGATATGGGAAGGATTGGAGTTATGACGAAAATCAGAAAGATAGGAAGGTGCCAGATTATGGAGGGTCTTGTAAATTATAAACAGAATCTTAAAATCAATGCAGTATTTAACAGGGAGCCAGTGAAGTTGCTGAAGGACATGAGTAATGTGTTATGTGGAAGAGGTTCTGGTAATAATAAGACCTGTAACATTCTGAAACTGGAGTTTGTGAAGGAGTTTCTGAGGAAGATCAGAGAGGATAAAATTACAATAATCAATATGAGATATAACCTGTAATTCATGCCAGTACAGTAATTGTAATCAAAATCTGAGATGTAGTGGTTAAATTCTTAAAAAAAAACTTTAAACCAGACTTTGCTCATAGTGATGGGGCCCCCATAACAGTTCAAGCTTCAGGGCCCTAAAAATGCAGGTCTGCTACTGGTTATCATAAATAATACTGGATATTCTGGAGGAGAAAGAAGTGCATGCTGAGATGGAAAGATGCTACTTTAATCAATATATCTGATCTGATCTGAGATGCTGCCTGCACTGCACCATTTGGATTTTATTACTTCTTTAACAGTTTATGGATATTAGCTGTAAAACACAAACCATGGCATTGTAGACCATGTATCATGTGGCTTACTGCAGAATTCAAATTTCAGGTATTCATCAACCTACAGTAAAAGCTGAAAATGAAGGAAGGCAGAAATAGGCTGTTCTCTGAGTTTTAACTTTAAAGAAATTGGGGTTGTTTCTCATTCCAGATAACAACAACAACATCATTTATTTATATAATGTAATAAGCATATTTTGCTGCATTTCCTCTTAAAAATGATATTGTCATCATATGTGGCTCAGGTTGTGCAATATTATAACTGTATCACTAGTTTACAGTGAGGTAATTGTACTAATAAGTAGAAACAGTTCTACAAGGAGCACTTGATGGACTGATTGAGTGCGTTTAGAGCTCTTGGGATGAAACTGTTTCTGAACCGCCACGTCCATACAGGAAAGGCTCTGAAGTGTTTGCTGTATGAGAGCAGTTCAATAGACAGTGCGCATGGCTGAGGCAGCATGTGCTTGATGCTGTATACCGATAATTCTCTTTCTAATCAGCTGCTGTAGAGCTGTGATTCCACACTAAGATACAGTGGGATAAATACTTGAGAGTAACAACGCTAAAGCAGCTATGGTATTTGGAATAGTTTGGCCATTCCGTGGATTATATTGTTACAGGTTAACAACAAGACTAATTAATTACAATCAGATGCATTAAAATAATAAACGATATGTGGATAATTTCAGCGTATTATAAAGCCACATCAGGGATGTGCATCTAAAAAAGAAAGGGAAACCACACTTGAACAAAAGCTCTGCTTTTGACGCCGGGTGACACCAGTTTGCAAAACCAAGTGGAGAACTTGCGTACGCCAAGCATTTAGCAGGTGTGAAAATGTATGTGGCTTTACGGCAAGTTTAGATTTTATACATCGTGATTTGAGCGTGGAAACTGGAGTACGCAACATTTTTGTTCATACGCACCGTTTATACAAGAGGCCCCAGGCCTTTAATCCATCAATGTAGGGACATCACAGAAAACCTGAAAAAGAACAGAAGAGAAATTAGGGGTTAGTATGGATTTTGGAGCCACCATGAATAATAATGATAATTAATTGAATATACAGAGCATCAGGATTAAACTAAAATGAATCTATGAGAAAGCCATGTTAAAGTAATGTGTTTTCAGCAGTGTTTTAAAGTGCTCCATTGTATTAGCCTGGCAAATGTAAGTGATATATGCTAATAAGCTATAAAGATTTAGGATATTAAGCTGCCTCAGTGATTCATTTGTTAGGGTCTAAATCTGTGTGAAGCCTTGATGTTTTCACTGTGTCTGTGTGGGCTTTCCTCAGGATACTCCATTTTTCCTCTTACATCAGAGAAATGGATGTTAGGTCAAATGGTGATTCGAAACTGGCCCCTGTAACTGAGGGGTGTGGGCATGAGGGGACCCTGCAGTGGACAGCCATAATAGGACCTTCATTCCTAACCATGATCCTGAACTGAATCAAGTGGGTTTGAGAATGCGATGTTATGCATTTATTTTTTTTTAGCAATTTTAGAAGACCTGTATAACTTCTGTCAGTTAAGATCATTATTCATATATTGCTTATACCTGGAAGCTATAAAAATTACAAAGGGAAGCTACTTCTGTTCACTGATAATTGTACAAAGTTTTTTGTGTAAATCCAAGATTATGTGCTCTAAATGTGTAGCAAGTTGAATAGAAGAAGAGACCAGCTACTCATAGGCCAAAGATTTTTTTATTTAGGCATTGTTAAAGCAATGTTTAACCCTTCTTTGAAACCCTGTTAACTCACTTAAAGAAAGTTTATGCAAAACCAAATATTTCACAAGCATTTACTCACTTTTAGGTGACAGAAATGTACCTTTTTTAGATTTTCATTATTTCACAATGTATTGAAGGGGGTCTTATGATTAGCAAGCTAAGTATTGAATGGCAAAACTGCAAGTAGGATCCTAAAAAAACGAGTAATTTAGCAATGTGGATTCCAATCCTGCCAAATTTGGTAGCACTAATCCCTTTAATTTCCCAAGGATTTTTAAGTTCTACTGTTGATGCTATTTAAAACATGGACAACTCATTTCTATTGTTATTCTTCCGCAGAATGTCTGACATGCCACAAGAGATGTGGCTCTACTGATAACAACAACATCTGATTATAAAGAGGAAGATGATGTTTTGCCATGTAGGAGCTTATTCAATTTATTATAAAATCAGTATCAGTTCAGCAACACAATAAACACTTTCCCCAGAAATGCCAGCATATATGGCCAAAACATGCCAACATGCTGGTCTGTCGCTGAAATTATGTTTATTAAGACAGCTAGGAGGGAGCAAAATGAATAAAAAAAAGAAAAAAAGGCCCTAATGAGCTAACACATGCAGCTATAGGAAACATGTTTTAATTGTCAGGCAGTGAGTTAGGGACACAGTATGTACAAAGATGACTCAATCCCAAGATCACGTTGATCTTGTAAGTTGCATTACTAAGTACTTCCTAGCACTCGAAAAATAATGTGCCTGAACACTTTTCTTGTGGGTACAATTTTTCTTCCTCGCTTCAGTCCATTTATCACATATGTCCTGTTCATTCTGTCCACATCTGTTCCAGATAATTCAGGAGTAGGAGCCAAGAACATGTTAGGTGTGGTTCCACTTACTTAATGGTGAGTAAATCTGCCTTTCACATAAAGAAGTGGCCAGACAGTTAAGCGACTGGTTAAAGCTGCAGACAGGACCACCCCTGTGAAGAGAGACAGTGTTATGTGTAACTGTCGCATAACATTACGGTTTGTAAAGATGACGACATCTCTCCTCATTACATATGTCTGCTGTTGGGACTGTCCATGCAATTGTGTCCTCTTGCTGTCCCATAGTGTGCTGTTCAAGTCCACAGCACAGTTCTATGCAGCTAGAGATCTATTTGGAAATAACTCTATTGAATACTGATAAAACTTGTATTACCCAGCACCATGAGGGCAAATATTTTTCCTTTTGGTTATAAACAATGTTATCTATTTTTGAAAAAGGTTTTGTAAGCAAATGAAAGACTGTGAATTGCATTTCAAACTCTAACAGAAGAACTGAAAGCACAAGGCACAAGTTTAGCTAATAAGCTCTTTTTTACATAATTTTTCATACTAATATTGTAACTGCGCTGATAAGTTTCATCAGCCAGGGATGAGTCACCCAAATATGAGATGGCATTACATCACCATTGTCAGTGGCGCCTATATAAATGGCAAGCCTGCACAGTCACATGCTTTTCCAACTAGTGCTGCAAAGGGCAAGCAGTACTTTTAAGGATAGAGAGCCACCTCAAACAGCCATGTAAAAATTATATTTGTTGTTTTGTATGGCATATAAACTCATACAAAACAAACATTTTACTACCCTGTGATGAGTGGCAGTTTACTGTTCAGTGCTATTAATCATATTGTACCTCCATTAGCAGGTCTGATGAACTATTAAAGGCAGCTTAAAGTATTACAGTTTTTAACGCTGGGCAAATGATGTGCTTTTGTTAACTGTGTTCACCTATTTTTAAGGTAATTAAGACAGACATTTCTAGGTAAGGTCCAATAATTTGCCATTTATTGAAATTACCTGTAATTACATCTCACTCTTAAATGTACATTATCACACACGTGCACATGGGAGGCAACTAAAAGGACCAAAAGAAGGTAATTCCACGCCAGGCCAGGGGGTGGTAGGGTACAGTAAACCTTCCTCTTTTATCTCTGAAGACCAGACATGGGAAACTCTGCCTGTTTCCAATGACGCCACTTCTGGCTCTGGCCTGATGACGTCACTTCCGGCCCCAAGAATATCACTTCCGGTTCAAAGAATCTGAGAATTCAAGAATGCTGGGAGACCAGGTATGCGGCCGTGGAATGGGAGGATATGACGATTAAATGGATGATTACTCAGCTGAGGTACTACCTCTTGGGTTCCGAGTTTACCCTGGGAACGGACACATGCATCTTTATTGTGGGTAGCCTTACACAAGGAGTCAAAGCTGCGAGCCATAGGGAGGTTCTTGGACCTACAGCTCTACAAGTTTTCGGTCATTTACTATCGAGGTGTCCGGCAAGCCAATGCTGATGCCCTTTCTCTGTGTCACGACCTCTTGGGCAGGTACGCCCGACCCGATGGGTCTGGGCTGAGGGGGGCTGTATCACAGACGTGCGCATGGGAGGCAGCTAGAAGGACCAAAAAAGGTAATTCCATGCCAGGCCAGGGGGTGGCAGGGAGCAGTAAACCTTCCTCTTTTATCTCTGCAGACCAGACACAGGAAATTCTGCCTGATTCTGACAATGTCACTTCCGGTTCCGACCTGATGATGTCACTTCCTGTCCCCAGGATTGGGTTGGGGGGAGTTTGGTTTGGGTGTGTTCCCTGAGGACAACACTTTAAGTTCTGGGCCCCTAGGACGTTACTTCAGGTTCTGGCCCCAAGAATGTCACCTCCGATTCCGGCCTCAAGAACGTCACTTCTGGTTCTGAGCCCTGATGACATCACTTCCGCCAATCTGCCATTAAAGCAAGACAATCTCTGCTTTGTATTGAGATTTATTTTTTACTCAACTCTGTACACATCTGTGCAACCTATTTTGC
>JANRMT010062814.1:126985582-127012358 GCA_026402145.1 Polypterus bichir lapradei | reverse complement strand
AACCAGGATTCAAGTTATACAGGTGGCTGCCCCAAACCTTTTTTTGTGTGTCAAGACTATTTATTTTCGCAACATGTCCAGCATTTTGTCATGATTCACATTCATCTTTTTTAAGACAAAAATAGAACATTTTAACTAAAACTTCAATGAATCCACAGCATGTAAAAAAGGCATTGGTTGTGTAGTACAACAATATTGATATCGACAAATTCTGACATTATTGTGTCAAAGAGACTTACACTTTAAATATGAAACCTCCAGTCACTTCTGCGTGTCAATACAAAACTTTCACCCTCATGGAAACCTTCACCCAATGATGACAGTCTAGTACTGTCTGCCAAACCCTTTAAGCTAAAGTTAATGGTAAACTTACCTTAGTTTTTGCTTAGTTTGAACTTGAATATAAGGTAACTTTAACACAGATAATGAAAGACTATTTTCCACCCACTCAAAGTTAAAAGTAATGGAATGTTTTTAATGTTAGCTCTGTGTGGCAATAGTATCGCTCTTATTCTGAAGTAAGACAGCGAGAAAGAAACATGAACTGTTGGCATTAAGGGCCTTTAGTTTTCTGTCTTTAATGTTAATTATGTACATAAGTCATAGTGTATGTTATAACAAAAAGAAACCTTAAGAGATGTAACATAGATACTTACCATAGACAAGAAGTTTCCCTTTTTCCCTTTTTGCATGTTCTTTATTATCTACCATTTCCTTATTTTTTGTGCAAACTGCTTTCAATTTAACTAAGATCTTTAAAATGAAGACACTTGGAAGGTGAAGTTTTTTGTACAATGAGTCATACTACTGGTGGAATGCCTTTTGGATAGCTGCAGTTGAATTATTTTGAACTATTTGTAAATCCTTGACAAATGCAGTTACACTGTCACTGCTATCAGATCACTAATAGCTGGCCTTCAAAAATATATATATATACTAGCCGTTCCCCATGGCTCCACCAACGTAGTAGTGAAACAGGATAAACTTTAAAAATCAATAAACGAAAAGGTGTTGCTGGCTAAGTGGGGGCAAGTTATGCTCCAAAAACAGAGGAAGGCTGACTCCCCACTCGTGACATCACACTTCCACCTCTCCTAGGTCCACAGCCTCTGTCTCAGATTAGTGCGAATATATTGCTCCTGAAAGCGAAATATGATTCTTAGCGCGATAAGAGAAACCACAAAATCATCAAGAATGTTAAAGCAAATTCTAGAAAAAAACCCAATCTAAGTAGCTCTCTCATGAAAAGCGAACGGACATACAGACAGAGAAGACAGACAGACATTGGATTCTGTATATATAGAGATGTATGCACTATGCTTCTGAACTTGGACAACCAAGCCACTTCTACAAGTTACACCCTATCCCATCCAATGAACACAAGCTATCACCATATGCAGAAAAACTAGCCACATTACAAGTTATTTTTTTAAATTTAAAATTAGTATATTATTAAATTATTAAGCTGCACATAGATACCTTGATTTCCATTCTGATTGGCCTGTGTGGAGATTTCACTATTCTTTTCATACAGTATGTGGACCTTGGGCTGTTCTTCAAAGAGTAAAAGAAGATTTAAGAAAATTTAAAAGTGGACTGTAAATGAAAAGGAATGAGCCACCTACGGAAAAAGAAGAAATTGTAAGTAGTATTACTCAAGTTCAAGTACTGCTTCCTTTAAATATAAAAGTACACTCCTAGAACTTAGACTTGGTCACCAAGACAATCAAATACATTGATCCAGAAACTTAGAAGTATTCACTGATAATGAGTTGAGCGGTAGAGGCTTGGAATTGTTTAACAGAAATGAGAAGCGTTTTTCAAGCAGGGTGAAAGTCAATTGGGCACACTTTTCGTAAGGACAATTTAAAACTCTGAAAGTCTGGAACTAGCAAAATCAGAACCCTGAAATTCTTTATTTTAATTAAATATTTAGGGAATCTGTAGATTTTTTCTATTTTTGCTCATAAAGATCAATGCTAAGAGCAGCCCCCTGTGTTCTTACTTAACCTGGCATCTACTCAATATTTGAGTAGGCCATCAATATTTGATGGCTGTGTACTGACAGCCCCAGAACTGGAATGTGTGCCCAGAAACAAGTGAAATGTTGGTACTGAATCATGTCATCAACACAAACATAATAAAAGGTTGTGACCTTGACTTAATCAGCATAAAAGGTCAGCCTTTCGGCCAGAAGAACCTAATCTGATCTGTGGATAAAATCCTTAATTTCGTTTTGGTCTGTTGTGCTTTTTCCCTTCTTGTATTGCCTGGTTAAAACGTATTACCTGTGGTTTGGACTTGATTTTGCCTCTTGTCTGAGTTTTTCGCCACAGTTTATTTTTATTTTCTTTTGTTTTGCCTTTTGCCCACTTCTCCCAGTTTACACACAGAATCAGTTCTCCTGTTTTTCTGCTGAGTTAGGACGGTAAGGTTTCTGGAATTCCCAATGAAATATGTACTGTATGCAGGTTTGGCTTAGTAAATCTACTATTGATTATGTCACTAGTACTCGGCTGTTGTATTGTGAAAGCCATTATGGATGTAGTGAGAAGTCAAGCAAAATTACATCTTGCCCGAAGAATGGGCCTGCATTGCCTCAAAAGCTTACATATTGTAATCTTTTTAGTTAGCCAATAAAAGGTGTCATTTTGTTTGGCTTCTGATTATGTCACTAAAATTTACCAGTTTTCATTTATTTAATTTAAGGAATTTCTAGAGCTAAGTAAGATTGTACTGTATGAAAGAATGCTGACAGCTCTTCTTCAGTGACGAGTCTCACTTTAGGTTGGATCAAAGTGAAAAGTGACATCTGGTTTACAGACGGACTGCAGATAGGACTTTTGAGTGACAACTGTTGAAAGGCATATGGGATGTCAGCCTTGAATGACCAGGAAATGTTTTACAGGGTATACACAGGTAGGAGGTGTGGGGGGATTTGAGTGGGGTGTGACGCAGTCATTAACTTCTTTTGTCTCTGGAGCAGTCAGGAGGACTTCTGACACCACTTCCCCTCAGACCACAGAAGACTCTCTCATCCGCTATTTAAGTCAAAATTGGACTGTAAGTAGCCCTTCAGTAGAGAACCTACCTCTGACAGAGACAGAATTCCATAGCTTTACCTGAAGGCATCGCATTACACAACATATTGTCCTTGTATCACACAATTTTCATTGTTGGCAGCATGGACATTAAATGGATGATCCATAACGGAGCTCTAAACTTAATCTGCTCGTTTTATATTTCAGTACAGAAGGTAATGCACACCACACAGTGTAACCATCATTTACTGATATTCTCTGAAGCACAACTACCAAGTATCCTGAAAACCACCTAACCTGAATCTATTCAAATGCATCTGAGACAGTTTTGGGAGATGCCAGAACGTGGCCACGCCCAACCACAGCTACTCACAAATCTGATCAAGAACATCAAATCAAAGCTGTAAAAAGAACGTGGGCCCTCTTGACTCACTCTATACAAGTCCCATTTAACATATGATGGACATGCAACTTACTGAATTTTCAGCAATAAAACCTTGGAAACCTTATGCATGTTTGGGATATTACTGAAATAATGCATGACAAGTTTGATAGCAATCAAATGATTTGTTTATGGTGTATTAAGTAATGTGGGCTCAGTCATTGTTTCATATATAATAAGGTTTGAAACAATTATCTAATCTGGAGAAGTTCATTTTAAGTTGTCCAATACTCTGCTTATTCCTTTAACTGACAGAACTTTTAAATTCTGATTTTGTTTTTCAATTATTCAGTACATCTTTATCTTATTTAGCATTTTCCAGTGTAATTTTTATCTTAAAGCCATTTAGATTACAGAACAGTTTACTATTAAACATTGTTTTTTCCTTCCCTAAACAGACAATACACTCAAAACACACCCATCCATCCATTATCCAACCCGCTATATCCTAACTACAGGGTCATGGGGGTCTGCTGGAGCCAATCCCAGCCAACACAGGGCGCAAGGCAGGAAACAAACCCTGGGCAGGGCGCCAGCCCACCGCAGACTCAGAACACATATGATATTAAAAATATATTAATTTCTTGTGTTCATATTCAAGGACTTAAAGCTTAAACACATGTTATATGACCACTTTATCAGAGACTTAATCTGAGGCTCATCTTTTAAGTCTAATTCTCATTCCATTGTACTACAGCATTAAAAGCTTTAGGTATCCATTCTCCTGTGCTTTAGAACAAGCACATTTACAGTTGTGGAGAGACAAGCAGTGATCAGTACAGAGAAGCCTGAGCCGACTTTAGCTCTGTTGGAATCTGTATTTCCGAAAGGGATTTGTATTCCGAACTAAAATAAATACAGTAAAACCTTTGCATCAAGTGAGCAGTACTATATTAGTGCTGAGGGCCCCTGGGAGCTCCACTTGCACTCCGTTCTCCAGCTGTATCTTTTGATTTCAGGCAGCTTGTCCCTGAGGTGAGATGACTGCTGCATTGCAACGCAGATGAAACCTGATATTCTGTATGAGAGTGCCTGAGCCTCTCCTTCACTGCTGGCTGAGCCTAAAGTAAGAGAAAGAAAACGCTGCAGTGGCTAATATACTAGGCAGAGGTAACCTAAACATTTCAAAACTTATAATCTGGCTCACTAAATACCCCTGAAATAAAAATGTAAACTAAGACATGCAAGAAGACAATCAGTGTGATACATGAAGAACTGTATTCACTGAGTTGTCACAATTTAATAGGATTACAATACTTGAGAGGGATATTGGCAGACCATATATGTGATTTAATGTCTGTTACACTTTTACTAGAGGGCATATTAAAAACTACACCATCATATAGGAAGAAAACCTTTAGGAAATTTCATCAACTTGTTTAAAGAGAAGTACTTGACAAGTTTCTGTTGTTCTGATCCTTTCCTGATAAGCAAAACAAATGGCTTTAATAGACATGGTCACAGGACCGCCATCTTTCTATACTGTGACTTCAGAGATGTTAATCTTCATCATTTGGAGAATACATTTTTTCAGTTCCCTGGGCCTTTGATGCAGTGTGTAGTATGAGAGCACCACTAAACTAGTAGTGCTGTTAATTCATTCATCTCATGATCTTAACAGATCTTGTGGACAGAGGTCTCTGGGTATCCATTACTTAACACATTGTCATATGCATCAACACTCAAAGGACAAACAGAGACTAATTAACAGGGGACATGGAAGAAGAAGAATAAAGGAAGTGCACTCCACTCTTGCTTGTCCTTTTCCTCTTCCACTTTCCATCCCCATCCTGGCTCCATCTTTGCCCCTGGCAATCTCTGAGGCTTTTATACCATAAAAAAAGGACAAAATTGTTATAGTTACGCCTCTGAATACTGAAATGTGTTTTATGTGTGGTGATGTTATTTCAATTATTGCATCACTTTCTAAACATTTTTGCAAAAGCATTTGTTTTACACGGGTGCACCATATTGGGTTTTTTACTGTGGGTGCCAAAATATTGTTAACTGCTGCTAAGTGGTGAATCAGGAAAGAAAAAAGCTTTGTTTTTGTTTTTATTTTTATTTTAAGGGGAGAAGGCAATCTTGTTGGTTAAATTCAGGCAGAGATTCAGTAACCAAAAGATAAGACTGACTAGCAGATTAAAGTAAAGAAGAAAGACAGCAAATCTAATTAAGGTGTCAGAGCATGGTTCAGGAGACAAACTAATAAAGAAAGTCCCAAATCAAAGAAAACACTAGCAAAAGCAGCCAAAGGACACCGGCTTCTGAAAATCATCTTAAATAGTCACTGCATGATGCATCAGAATCAGTCATATAGTAGCAACCATCTTGACATATGTTAAAAAGCATTGCCATAGTCATGATGAACCTCTAGGGTAAGTTGATGTGGCCTGCATGACTTAAAAGTCCATCTAATAATTTTTGTTTAAATCACCTATTGGTTTGCTCATTATCATAAGGGTCTAATTTCCTGCAAAAAAATATGGTCCAAAAATGGCCTAAAAATGAGGGGTCTTCGGATCTAGGGGAGCAAAAATTGGAGAAACCCCAAAAAGTTGGTCATCTTCCATAACTAGACATCAAGACGAGTCGATTGTTATATGTATGTAGGAGCTTTCTTGTGCCTGTGATTCAGGATGTGCCAGAAAAATAAAAGATTTCATAAGTAATTCTTTTGAACACAAAACTACATACTGTATTATGCTGAAGATTTAGTTAGCGAAAGGCTCTTTTAATGTTTGCTTCACATTTTGGTTTTGTTGTTTGGTACATCTGGTTTACAAAACCCTGCTTGTTAAACTAACTTTTTTGGACCTTTTAACCTGCTTGTCCTGTTTTAACCTGTTTTTCTCCCAGTTTATTTCCTCATGCCTTGTCATTATGGAATTCCTTCTATACAATCCACAGTCTCTCATGTACGGATGGAATGGTTTTCTGGTTTCGGCGCAGTGCTCACAGAAACAGTAGTACACCACTTTTCACCTATTGCTGAATTGTGCCTATTGCAGTAACATAACTCCTCATATGTCAGTTTGAAGGTGACGACTCTTTTCATGAATATAGCATGTCTTCTCTCCAGCACCAAGACTGATAAAGGACCTAACAAAAGTCAAGAATACGTGAACAGGTGCTTGCCACTGTTGTCACTTGACTGTGATTGTGGCTGCTGAAATCACTGAGGGGCTACTACTTTATTGTAGGCCACCCAGTATATCAATATAGGTAGCGGTCCTGTCATTTTCTAACCTGCTTAATCCAGACATGGGTCTTGGTGTTTGGGGGGTTTTGTTTGGGAGCTGGAGCCAATAAATAAGTCTCTGTTGTCATTAATTTTCAGTTATTCTCAATAATAGTTCAAACCCAGGCCCCCGTCCCAGTATACATGTTTTTATCATGTACTTGACAGACAGAACAGGCATATGAGGAAACGCAAACCTGTAGGTTACGAAAACTCACCAAAGATCCAACTTTGAAAAAGTGAAAGATTAATCCAAATAGCAATTTCTTCTACGTCCTGTTTACTTGTCTATCCTGTACACACCTAGTTCACTTTTAAATATCTGCTAATTAAAATTACTGCAAGGTTCCATTCCATTATCACTACAAGAAGTGAACTGGACTTCCATGATTGCGCTGTGTGTTATGGTTCTTGGGTTCTGCCTGAGGACACTTCTAACCCCTGTGGACCATCTGGGCAAGGCAGTAAATGTTTTTTGTTTACTTGGAGCCATCCAGCTTAGCAGGTAGACCAACCCCAAGCTGACACCAGCTAAGGTCACAATACGGGCCTGCATTACACAACCTATCAATCAGCAGGACAAATATTTGTTTGTCTACCGGAAAATTGAAGGAAAATATACGGTTTGGCTTGAATCTGATGTCCTAGAGGAGATCAGTTCAATAGTCTTAAGTTATTAATAACCAAAAAAAAAAATCCACTGTAGCATGCAGTCTGCTTTTTTTTATCATTTTAGTAGCATAGCCCAGAGCAGTTTTACTGCATGCCATTCAGATCAGGCAATCTCTTTCTTCTTTCTTCCTACTACTTTTTGCATTGAGATTGCATATTAATATAATACTGTCTGTTTAAATGTGGATCAAAGCAGGATGCAATGAAACAAATGTTTTCATAAAAATTACTTATTTATCATTATTGGGCAAAATTTTACATTTTTAATCAGTTCTGCTACTGGTCTGAAGAAAGAATGAGCATATAACATGGCCACTAATATATAACTTACCATAATTAATGATGTAAGAAATTATAAAAATGACAGGAAATATATTTTGTCAACCTCACTTTGTCCCAACATTTTATTCAATCATTTTTTGGAAACTGTCCTGGTCAATTCAGTGCTTTATTTCAGATTCCCATGACCTGTTGTTTGATTAAGTCGAATGCACTGCTCCTTAATTTTCATGCATACAATCCAATTTGGTAGGTCAATTTTGTTATTCAATTTACAGAATATTGAAGATCTGGATTAGGATCAAATGCTGCCCACTCTGAACAGACAAAAGAAGTTTACTTATCCTTAGCCTGTCAGACTACGACACACCTTTTAGCCTCATGATGCACTTGTGTTTCCTTTCTCAATAGCTTCATTACGTTACCTTTACTTATTTGACTGACAGGCAACTTACAACATTTATGATACAATTGGTTATATTTCTTTTTGGTTTTTTTTTTCAAGTGCTCATGGTCACACAGTGTCAGTAGTGGGATTTGAACCCACAACCTCAGGGTATGAAGCCAAAAGCCTTAACCATGAGAACACACTACTTCCTAACCTGCTAACTCTTTACTGTAGCATGATGATGAGAACTTCACATAGAGATGTGTGCTTAGTAGCACACCAAGTTGGTTCATAATTTTCTTTTTGTTCATACTGGACAGTTCTACTCTCTCTTCTGTTCTTTGTTTGCACCACCACCACCTAATCAAAGCACCATGATGTCCCTACATTGAAGGATTAAAGGCCAGAAGTGTACATGACTGTCATCATCAAGTCCTTCCATGAGAACCCTGAATACAATGAGGACTGATTATTTATGTTAGGTAGAATGCCGAGAGGGTGCTGGGCAGTCTTGTGGCCTGGAACTCCTGCAGATTTTATTTTTTCTCCAGCCGTCTGGAGTTTTTATTGTTTTTTCTGTCCTCCCTGGCCATCAGACCTTACTTTAATTCTATGTTAATTAGTGTTCTCTTATTTTAATTCTTACTTTTCTTTTTTTTTCTCTTTCTTCATCATGTAAAGCACTTTGAGGTACATTATTTGTATAAAAATGTGCTATATAAATAAAAGTTGTTGTTGTTGTTAAAATATAACTTAACCAGTAATGGCGCACTGCACAATAACGTGCAGGGAATACACTTGACACTTGAGCATTCATAGTTTTCATTCTCTTTCTCTGTACATTTAGCATTCGTTTGCTCAGAGGTTGATGCGCTTGCTACTTCCTGAGCAGCTCTTATTTTCTCTACCCTAGCGGCCCGCTTCTTCTCTTCTTGCGTCGGCATCTTTTTGCGTTAAATCTGATTAAGCCAGTGTTTGTGTTGCAATTAGTACATTTTCTTTAATTTTTCACTTAAGCTGGCACTTCAATCTGCCTCAAGAATGATTTAAGATATGAAGAGGTAGGGGAAGTGACGGCAAAGGTGGTATGGAATGAGAACGGCGCCTGTACGCTTGTGCCGCATGGCCACCCTGCTGGCCGCTGCCAAGAGTTGATTCTACAATAAAATAAAATGAAAAATAAAAAGAGGAATAACCTTGGAGGTAAAACATCACCCCAAAAGCAGATAGTAGAAGTCACGTAGTATGTGTGTACCAAATTTCAGGTCAAAAGTTAAAAAGTTTTGCGAGCTACAGGTGATTTAAAATCCTGGACAGACAATTGGACAACCACAGTAGCGTATTATATATAAAGATGTGTGTCGTCTGGAAAGTAACATTATCATGTAAATGTAAACCCCTATATCTTTTTCAAAGTTTCCTTTCAGCAAGTTAGTATCATCTACCTAATTAATTTTTCAACTGCCTTTCCCAACTTTGAATCATATTCTATAGTTTATAAAATGCCACCTACTACATCTTGTCCAGAAGATGAGAAACTGTGTCCACATAAACCCCTATTTACATTTCAGAGTTTGATTCCTGTTAACTAGTGACACCCATCTTGAATTTAAATTATATTTTTTAACAATTAACCAAATTTGACTGATGGTCCTGTAAAGTATTTGCTATCCCACCAATTTTGATATCTACAAATATTACTATACCAGATTCTTTGTCATTACTATTAATTAGAAAAATTAACAGTGCGAGAATAGATCCCTGAGTGACTCCACTGATGGCCTCACCCCATGTGGAGCCTTCTTCTCTTATCTCGATCCAATTTCCTTAGTTACAGTTCATGTCATTGGCTTTGTGGATTAATCTTTGGTGCAGAACAATATCAAAGACTTGTTGAAGTCTTTTTTGCCTTTGCCTACTACTTACTCTTCAAAGAAGTTTTAAATAGACACCTCACTTTTATGTCACCCTCAGGCATTACATTTGTTCAGATTTTTATAAAATCTTAAATATACAGTACCATGAGTTTATTTTTATAGTATTTCATGCACATATTCAGTGACAAAATGGAATATGGCTGGCAGACAGAACATTCAAATGGTCATAGTTACCAAAAATAAACATTAACATGAAGAGTGCAACATAAACAATTCTTCAGGACTTAGAGAATCTGCAATGGTAAGTCAACTTTAAACATAAAGTTTAAAGTTGGGTCTACTGAGTATTTATTACTGGTTTAACTATGGAAGAGTACTTCACTGCACTGTTCCGCTACACAACATTTTTTGGCACTTGGTATCATTCATCAAAATTCATGAAAGACTTAAGGAAATTATATCACCATAATGAACAATGGGGAGGACTACTGAGTTGTCTTTGAACTGTCATTGAACTAATGGCAAGACAAAAAGAGGTTTATCAAAAAAAAAAAAAACAATAAAGGGAAGAGAACAGCACAGGAAAATCAAACTATAGAGGAATGTAAAAAGCACAACAAACACCTGATTGCCAATCTGACCCTTTCTAAGACAGGTCCAGTTCCCCACCCAATTTTTGGGGTATTTGTCCACTTACTCATATCTCATTACCATGCCCACTTGTTTTTGCGTCTACTCTTCCTGCAAGTTGAGTCTGCGTCTTTCCTCCTCTCAAGCCCACACTTCTTTAAGGACTGGTTATGAGATGGCTATGCCGTCTGCAGACTTCATTCCAGCTTAGCCATGTTCCACTGGTTCAGGAGGCCAAATAATTGGTACAGCGACACCAAGCTAGGGCTCCCTTCGGTGGCTTCTGATATTCCTTCCACCACAGCATTTTAAAGGTCCATACCACCTTTGTCGTCTCTATATATATATAAAATCCAATGTCTATCTGTCTCTCTGTATGTCTGTCCACTTTTCATGAGAGAACTTCTTAATGAATTTTTATCTGTTTTTTTTCTATAATTTGTTTGAACATTCTCTCATCATACTAAGTATCATAGTTCACTTGTGGTACTGATTTATTTGCGTGAATCTAAGAGACATGTAGCGGGATGAGTGGAGGGGGCAGGGCCTTCTTCACACACGCGCCAGCCTCGCGGCATTCTTACCTCTGCTTAGGTAGCGAATGACAGAGCTACTTAACTGATTTAGATTGGGTTTTTTTCTAGAATTTGCTTGAACATTCCGGGTGATTTTGCGACTTCTCTCATCACGCTAAGAATCATAGTTTGCTTGCAGGTGCAATATATTCATGCGTGACATCAGGAGTGGGGAGCCAGTCTACCTCTGTGTTTTGGAACAAAACTTGCCTTCGCTTAGCTAGCAGTACTTTTTGGTTTATTGATTTTTAAAGTTTCTCCTGTTTCACTACTAAGCGGGCGTAGCCACGGGGAATGGCTAGTAGAGAATAAAGAAATCCTGTTGTTGCCAGTAAGGGTCATTCTTGCAGACCCCAGACCCTAAGAATGCCAAGGAGATCAAAGATATAAAGAAATGAATAGGAGTTGTTCTTACAAAAGTGTAATAATATAGGACTGTAGAGGTCCTTGGAAGTAAAGGTACAAAAATAAGAAAAAATAAGGACAAGTCTTTAATGTTTCTCCTTGTCTACTCCCCATACAATTCTTCCACCTCTCATCCTCCTGCCAGCTGAACTTTTGTCTGCTTTTCTCTTGACCATAAGCTTACCTGGCCTGAAGCATGGAGTTCACTTTAAGTCTATTGTTAGAGTTGTGTCCAGGGATTAGTTAATATTTTTGGGGTCAGAAATGAGCTGAGAAACCTGCCCTGTAAGAACTCCCCATAGTGGCTTCAGACATTTCTGCAATTCCAAATCTCTGCCTATTATTAAAGTCAATCTCTTCAGACACCTGGCTATCATAACTGAGAGCAAGTAAGTTTCTATTCTGCCTCTTAATGGTGTGGAAGCTGTTTTCTTTTATTTTTCTCTGCCTCTCTTTGGTTTGAGACCTAAGGAATGTGAGTTTCATATTGATTTTGTAAAATGTACGAGGGACATTCAAAAGGTTTCTGCATTTTTATATTATCATTGGAAACGGTGAAGACGGGAGGAGTAGTAATTGGTCGTGTCTGAGAGTGTCATGTGACCAGTTCTGTCTGGCAAGCTGGCTGCCCTTACAGTTTAGTATAAGAGTTGTCACCCTGTGGTGAAGATGGCTGCGAAACTTATAAATTGCACCAAAGAGGAACAGTGTTCTGTTATACTTTTTTTGTAGGCAGAAGGTGTGCTAGGAGCACAAATTCATCTCTGCATGTGTGCTCAGTATGGGAATAAATTTCTCTCTCACATAGTCAAATATGAGTGGATTGAAATTTTCAAATATGGCCATACTAGTGTGACGGACGCAGAGTGACATCCTACAGCCATAACCACGGGGAATGATGTGAAAACAGCAGTGCATCAGTGGCTACGGGCTCAACCAAAAACATTTTTTTCTGATGGCATTAAAAAGTTGGTACAACGCTGGGAAAATTGCTTTGCAAAGGAAGGTGACTATGTAGAAATGTGATGCAATTTGTTTTTGAAATTCTTAATAAATTGAATTAAAAAAAATGCAGAAACTTTTTGAACATCCCTCGTACATAGGTTAATAAGTTCTATAGCATCTTATCAGGATGGCATTTTGTTTGTTTATTGAATGGCAGCCTTTTGATAAGTTAGCATCAGTCATTGCCACACAGGTCAATCCCAAGAGCCTATGGGAGTTTGTGGCACATGATGTTATTCAGAGTGCCGGATAAAAGTTGACTCAAAGTTTTCCTGAGAATGTGATATTAGAATTCTCTATTTGATTTCACAGCTTTTTCTCTGCCTGACTTGCTGGTTTTTTGAACAAAATATTTTTTCATGCTTTAAACTTTGACTTTTAGATTAGCATTCTTATTTTTTGTCAGTTGGTCAGCAGTTCTTTTGGTATTGCTTGTATTCTGACCATGTCTTTCCTCTCAATCCCATTTTCAAATTTCAGTCAATACTCATGCATTCTTCTCCCAGTGCTCCAGTATCCTGTAGAATTGTTTCCAAAGCCTCAAAACCAATAATGGGGCAAAATGCCCCCTGTCAAAGAAGTCACTGGAAAATTACAACATCAACATTGTCCCAATCGCCTGGACATTTTGTAGCCCAAGTGTGTTCCTGCATTATAGCAGCGTTGTTGCAATTTTGGTCCAAGCCACACCCTCTTTTACAGAGTTCAGAATTAAGCTGACTCTGATTAGATTCATAAGCCAATAGAGAATAGACTTGTAGACCTTCTGTAGCCCCCAAACTTTCAAAAGTCTTTCCACCCTTTGACAGTATCCATGCTACTGTACTGGCATGGCAAGCCAAGTCACCAGTGCCACTGCATGCAGTACCAGGGCCTTGAATCACTTTTGGACTTGACTGGGCTCCTAACTGTACAATCAATATCAATATACTAAGCAAGAGAGAAGGGAGTCATCCATAGAAAATATATTGTCAGTATACAAATATAGCAAAGACAATCAAGAAGCAATGGGTGAATTAGAAATTATGGAAAAGAAGCAAAATCCCTTCAGTAATAAGTCCAGCAAGAGAAAATAATTGTGCAAATGTTCTGCACTTCAGAATCTACAAATCAAATACTATACAAAAAAAAATTAGCATAGGTTTACATTATTAAATAAAAAAAATATATAAGTGTTTATTGAATAATTTGCAGGAAAACAAGCTGCAATGAAAACTATCTGCATGCAATGGGAACATTACTTACACTTTATATAATATTGAGGGAATATAAGAGGCAGACTTCTCTCTGTATTTATTATACACTATTAAAATTAAGTATTAAGTACAAATTCACCATTTGACATACTCAATTTTCACATTGTACATACAACAAGGAGACAGTAATTTAATTGAATGAAAAGAACTGAGAGATAAGATATGGTAAAGAAACAAGCCAAAGTCAAGAAGATCTGTCGTCAAATTTAAATCATAGTCCCTAAACACATAAACTAGAAAGTCTTTTTCAGAAAGGATTTGCACATCAACACAAAGAACAGATTAGACGCCAGTGCTTACCTTTTAACCTGTCAAACTGGTGGCATCATGCGTCTGTCATCTTCCTAGGTAACGCTACAGCAAACATTATAAAAATGGCAGTACCCATGAAAACCAATGATGACATCAGGAATGACACAAAATTATTTTAACAACTAAATAAATAATCAAAAAAAAAACTATTGTAAAAATGAGTTCTCCATTTTTCAAAACCCAAACTAAATTAATCAAACCTAATATAAATACAATGTAAAGGTCATAAAACAGAATAAGAATTCAAGATCATAACACATGGATTATTTTTACATCTTGCTTTTATTTTGTGTAGGTGAATTAATTCAAGCTACAGAACCTATGATTAAAGTTGCTTACAATTTGTAGTTTGATTTGTCAAGCTGAAAATGAAAGCAAACTATATTTAAATCAGAAAAGTATGTAAGTGTCTTTTGGAGACTGGGGAATAGGTTGCATGTTCTGCCATAATGAGATTAATCTGCTCTCATATCATATACAACAATCTAATTTAGCATAAGCATCACATTCATAATCACTGACGCTGAAATAGTCTAAATGATTTCTCACATTCCTATGTTTCAAATTTGTCATTTTTCAAATTCTGGGAGTGGTTCTTAGGGGATTAGGACCACAAGTAAAGAATTCAATACCATCAATATAATGTTCACGAAATAACAGGAAATGACATTCCACATGCCTATATTACCAGTCCTCATTTATTTTTAAATTATGTAGAAAGGAGTAATTCTGACCCCTCTTATCCCATTATGGGAGATGTGGCTTGTACAAATTCAAGTCCTTCTGCTTATTTTTGCTGAAGATACTTATTGATTTATTCTTTATCATAACAGTGCAAAGAATATTGTCAAAAGTGGTCTAAAAATAATGGTTTTACAGGTCTAGAGGGTCAAAAATAGAGGGGTACCCCAAAAAGTATAGTAAGTATAGTTAAACCTATGCCTATACCTATTCCTATATGTACACCTAAAGTACACCCCAAAAAGCATACCTAGACATCAAGACAAGTCGAATGGTGTATCATATGTGAGGGTTTTCTTGTACCAGTGTGTCAGGAGACACTGGAGAAAAAAATAACTAAAAAAAAAAAGAAAACTACAGTGATTTCCAACCGTTCATAATTAATTCTTATAAACACAATATTTAACACAAAAAAAACAGGGAAGACAACCCCAATGCCAAAGCTCCATTGTATAGGCTCTCTTTTCTTAAATAGTACTTGGGTGGTTCCTCTGCTGCAGCATCATGTGGCCTCATTCTTCTCAGCCTTACATGATTTAATAGATGAAGCACAAAATAATTAATAAACAGAATTTTTTTATCAATGCATATAACAACAAAAACAATATCAATTATATTTATAAAACAACAATTAAAACATCAAATAAAAAGAAAATACATTTGCAACACTGATAATACCCTGGTGAACATAACAATAGCTACAGTAGATCTTTGCTTGGTACTTCGACTTTTGGTAAATGCTTTGGGTTTTACTTTTTGTTCTTTGATTGTTTTTCTTGATTCACACCCTTCTAGTGTCACAATTTGCTCTTCCTCTCTGCTTGCAGTCCTTTTTTACTCACTAAATGCCTTTTCACATGCCAGTTTCCATCTTGGCAGAACACTGAGCAAATAACGAGTCGCTATGGGTAGGGCAAGTCAGTCAGGAGAGCAGTACAGACAGCAAAATTTGTAACTAGATGTCTGTAATGACCAGATAGACCTTGTAGTCAGATCTGCATCAAAGCCTCAGTGTGTTGTCATTTTCCCCTGGTCCCATCCTCTCAGTTGTGTCCTAAGTTGGTAGGAGCAGGGCTTCATCCATTATTAGACCTGTTAGATGATGTGGTCATTAAAGGCACAGCAATCTGGTTGGAGATGAGTTTAGGCTGCAACAGCACTTTGCCAGTGCATTAGTTAGCTTGCTCCTTTGCCTACTTTGAAGATGATCCTGATTTTTCTAGTAAAAGATTTATTGCCTAGATTTGCCTTATCAGCGTTGACTTTGATTCATTTGAAGGTGTTTGCAATTCTGCCTTTTTCAGTTTGGTATTTTGTACTTCATTATTAAAAGTTTAGAGTTTCTGTTTCAATTATTTTTGGTTCTGATCTTTCAGTGTTTCCCCTTTGTCAGTTCTTCCCCTTTAATTATTTTTTGCCTTTGTTCTTTGTAATTTTGATTTTTTAAATTAATCATTGGTAATACATCCATTCATCCATTATCCAACCCACTATATCCTAACTACAGGGTCTGCTGGAGCCAATCCCAGCCAGCACAGGGCACAAGGCAGGAAACAAACCATGGGAAGGGCGCCAGCCCACCACCGGGCACGCACATACACACCCACACACCAAGCACACACCAGGGACAATTTAGAATCGGCAATGCACCTAACCTACATGTCTTTGAAGTACCCGGAGGAAACCCATGCAGTCACGGGGAGAACATGCAAACTCCACGCAGTATTATTAATTATTTTTTGTGAAGATGTTGGTGGGGTAGCACTTTTGCCTGCAATTTGTCTTGAACACCTCCTATCACTATTATTATGCAACATTAACAAGATGGTAGTGATGTGAGGGCAGATGAAATTAAAAAAGGGAGTGTAATGCAAGTTCTTTGATCTAGAAATGTTCATGACCATAGGTGAGGGTAGGAACGTAGATGAACCGGTAAATTGAGAGCTTTGCCTTATGGCTCAGCTCCTTTATCGCCATGGCAGACTGATGCAGAACCTGTCGATCTCCTGCTCCACTCTTCCCTCACTCGTGAACAAGACCCCGAGATACTTGAACTCCTCCACTTGGGGCAGGATCTCGCACCCAACCCTGAGAGGGCACTCCATCTTTTTCTGGCTGAGGACCATGGTCTCGGATTTGCAGGTGCTGATTCCCATCCCAGCCGCTTCACACTCGCCTGCGAACCGATCCAGAGAGAGCTGAAAATCACAGCATCATGAAGCAAACAGGACAGCATCATCTGCAAAAAGCAGTGACCCAATCCTGAGCCCATCAAACCAGACCCCCTCAATGCTCTTGCTGCGCCTAGAAATTCTGTCAATAAAACTTATGAACAGAATTGGTGTCAAAGGGCAGCCCTGGCGGAGTCCAACTCTCACTGGAAATAAGTTTGACTTAACACCGCCAATGCGGACGAAGCTCTGACACCAGTTGTACAGGGACTAAACAGCCCTTATCAGGGAGTCCAGTACCCCATACTCCCGGAGCACCCCCCACAGGATTCCCCGAGGGACACGGTCGAACGCCTTTTCCAAGTCCACAAAACACATGTAGACTGGTAGGGCAAACTTCCATGCACCCTCCAGGACCCTGCCAAGGGTGTAGAGCTGGTCCAATGTTCCGCTACCAGGACAAAAACCACACTGTTCCTCCTGAATCTGATGTTCGACTATCTAACGGACCCTCCTCTTCAGGACCCCCGAATAGACTTTTCCAGGGAGGCTGAGGAGTGTGATCCCTCTGTAGTTGGAACACACCCTCTGGTCCCCCTTCTTAAAAAGGGGGGCCACCACCCCGGTTTGCCAATCCAGAGGCACTGTCCCTGATGTCCATGCGATGTTGCAGAGGCATGTCAAACAAGACAGTCATACAACATCCAGAGCCTTGAGGAACTCCGGGCATATCTCATCCACCCCCGGGGCCCTGCCACCATCGAGTTTTTTTGACCACCTCGTGACCTCACTCCCAGACATGGGAGAGCCCAACTCTGAGTCTCCATGCTCTGCTTCCTCATTGGAAGTGTTAGTGGGATTGAGGAGGTCTTAGAAATACTCCCCCCCACTGACCCACAATGTCCCGAGTCGAGGTCAGCAGCGCACCATCCCCACCATACACAGTGTTGACACTGCACTGCTTCCCTCTCCTGAGACACTGGATGGTGGACCAGAATCTCCTCAAAGCCGTCCAGAAATCGTTCTCAATGGCCTCCTCAAACTCCTCACACACCATGTCAAGCACAGAAGTCCAATAACAAAACACCACTCAGGTTCAGATCGGGGGGGCCATTCCTCCCAATCACACCTTTCCAGGCCTCACTGTCATTGCCCATGTGAGCATTGAAGTCTCCCAGCAGAACAAGGGAGTCCCCAGCTGTGTGTCCTCTAGCACCCCCTCCAGGGACTCCAAAAAGGGTATTCCAGACTGCTGTTCGGCACATACGAGTAGACAACAGTTAGGACCCATCCCCCCACCCGAAAGCAGAGGGAAGCTACCCTCTCGTCTACTGGGGTAAACCCCAATGAACAGGCTTCAAGTCAGGGGGCAATAAGTATGCCCACTCCCACTCTGCGCCTCTCACCAGGGGCAACTCCAAAGTGGTAGAGAGTTCAGCCCCTCTCAAGGAGATTGGTTCCAGAGTCCACGCTGTGTGTCGAGGTGAGCCCAATTAATTATAGCCAGAACCTCTCAACCTCGCGCACTAGCCAGCTTCTGTAGCCGAGGATTGAACCACCAAGGTCCTCGCCTTCGGCCACCACCCGACTCACACTGCACCCAACCTCCTTGGCTCCTCCTACAGGTGATGAGCCCATGGGAAGGAGGACCCACGTTTCCTCTTCAGGCTGTGCCCGGCCGAGCTCCATGGGTGCAGGCCCCACCACTAGGCGTTAGCCATCAAACCCCACCTCCAGGCCTGGCTGCAGAGGGAGGCCCCCGGTGACCCACATCCGGACAAGGGAAAACGCCGTCCAAAGTTTTTGTACATCATAGGAGGTTTTCTGTCATTTTAATTGCCATTAAAGCGGATCCTCTGGCTAGGACGTTGCATATCTCTGTTCTTCAGGCTGATCCTCAAATTAGCTGTTAACCACTGAGTCTCACTGAGATTGCACAGGTGGTGAACCAGCTGAGGGTAGGGAAGGCTGCGGGTATCTGTGGTATCCAGGGTGAACTTCTCCAGACTGGTGGTAAGGCTGTCCTCTTGGCATTGCAAGCAATCTTTGATTCCATTAGGGAGATGGGTGTCATCTCAACTGACTGGAAAACGGGACTTGTCTTCTCTATCTGGAAAAGGAAGGTTGATTGCGGCAACTACAGGGAGATAACACTGCTCTGTGAGCGAGTATCAGTATCGGCACTATAGCCATGTAGCTCGATTCCCCAAGGGTTATCTGGCTTGCAGAATCCTCACTCTTGAGGACACAAGTGGCTGGACCAGGTCAAGGGGATTCCCACATAACACCTGGCTGCAGCAGATAGATAGTCATTTCCGGAGGATGGGAATGGTGTGTGCTCCCTAACCTGACCTGACCTGATACATTATATTTGAATATTTGTAATAAGCTATTTAAACATGGAAGTAGACTGATTTTTGATTTTGGAAAATATCACTTCTGTGCTAGACCATTAACTCTTAGGGTTTGGATGTGTCTGTGTATTTAGTTAATTAGGCTAACTCAACAGTTGTGAACAAAGCAAAACTTCTGGAGAGGGCAACAGAGTTTGATTCAAAAGTTGGAGGTCTTGTCTCGTGTTTAATCACACCTTGCAAGTTCTCTGCTCATATTTATCAAGAGTCTCAGAACTACTCCTAGGAACTGCATTAAAAGTCTAACTACAATAAGAATGTGTCCTGCACCAGAGTAGGACATAAGAAGTAGTTATGTAGCATCTTACACCTACTGCAAGCTAGGAAAAAGAATTCACATTTGAGAGTGAATGACATCACCATTTTATGGGACATTGAGTCACAAAATGGCAATCATGATGACATTTTGTAGTTTTCCCAGCCTAAAGCTAAAGTTTCACCATAAAGATAATATTTACAGTAGTACTATGATAAAAAGAAGAAGAAGAAGGAAAATATAATAAGTTAAAATATTTAACTAAGCTGTAAATAAATCAAGAATAATACTGCAAAAAACAAAGAGATGGGCAGACCAAGGCACACAGATCAGATGAAAGTAAATCCTGATAAGAGGCATGCGTATTTAACAATGAATGATCCATCTACTTTCAGAAGAATTACCTTCCAACAGCTATGGTCACAGGGAATACCTCATAAAATAATAGTTACTGAAAATAGCCATGGCTATTCCCATGCTATTATTGAAGTTGTGTTCCCTCTTTCAGTGTTACTGATAGTCTTCCAATATTGTGTGCCTTGCCTCTCTTCTTTATCCCCCTGTTATTTTCTGCAAGGCTCTGTTTATTCAATGCCCTTTGAGTACCCACTTGCCTTCTTAAACCTTCTCGGGCTTGTGAATTGTAACACGATGTGAGTGTGGCAATCAACTGTGCTGTCTCTCAGACATTCAGGGTAATATGCCGACTACTATAATGTAGTTCATGTCCATAACTACCTGTGTGTTGATACTATGATATAATTTGTGATTTGAATATGCATGGTCATCCACACTTGGCACAATGATCTTCATGTTTGTTTTGTTAATTACATTAACAACTCCAGGAAGATCAGTGACTTGCAACTTGGTTTAATATTATCCCATGGGGAATTGTGAGGAAATGTAGAAATCTGTGCATTACCACACACGCTGTAAGGGCATACAAAGTTTGGTGCAAAGTTCGAGAAATGGTTGATTGTGACTAACCTAAATCATCACTATTGTAAAGCTACATTTTCCCTAAAATTACCAACATTTCAATTGACAGTGCATGGTTTCTCTGTGTAGATGAAGTAATCAAGTGACATACAGGATTTGTTATGAATATTATTCCATCTCTGCCACATAAATATCTTTTATTACCAGTTGATTGTTGTCAAGTGTTTCCCAGATATTCAGCCTTTCCTGAGATGTGCATTTCTATCTCTACCTGAAGACCATTTTCTGATAGCTCCTGGCAGCTTAGGACAGCTCATGAGCGCTCCTAAATCCAGCTGAAGATAGGAATGGTTTCCTAAATTAGAAAAATTAATACAATGCTTTTAGTCCAACTCCTAAGAGTAGGACCAAATTTGTGTCACTCTGAGACTCTTGATAAATACAGGCACTGGTCTCTACTGGGCTTCCACAACAGTGTAGTCTAAAGCTGGGTTTGAAAAACTCAAAGAGGGAAAAGTAGCATGGTATTCAAAGTACCATGTCCTGGAACTTAAATATTTCATGATGTGCTGTTTTGTAAATGTAAACCTTTGTATGCACATTGTGTACAGTAAATACTGTATATACAGTATATTGTGTAAAGGATATTGGTACGACACAGCAATGCTAAAGTTTAAAAGGCATGGAGATGAGATGCTTGTAGGTTATGGACCAAAAACGCTCCATATTTTATTGGAGTGACCTCAAAAACATACAAATGACACACAAAAATTAATCCATGCCTAAAACTGAACCTTGGGATGAAGCACTGGGAGACAATGATGCTGCCAACCATGCAACCTTTCCAAAGCACCACCATGAAATAATTAACTAAAGAAATGAATATGTTCACAGGAAAAAGTGAGCAGATTATATGTGGAATGATTTGCAGACATGCAGTTTGTTTTTTTTTTATTTGATGAAATGAAACATTTAGAAAGACATCTGTCACAAAAAGCTATAGTGCTAGATAACATTTTATTTGATGTCACTTTGTTGTGGGAAAAAGTACTTAGCTTTAGGACAACACATTAGTGACTGTAATAGGCTGGGTGGAAATGGTGGATTAATAATTAAACAGCTTGTTTACAATTATTCCCTCGTACTTATATAAATTAGCTTTTCCCTTCAAGGATGGGATGGGAAAGCAGTAGTCTGTTATGGAAATAAAGTCATGAGCTGGAAGTCAGAAAACATGGATGTGTCCATTTATAAATCTATAATGTAATAACATACAAACACACTACTGCAATGGATTGCAACCCCATCCAAGGTTGGTTTCTATCTTGTACCCAATACTGTCATAACAGATCCTGACCTGTTGCAACAATGAACTGGACTGGCTTTGACAATGTTAAATGACTTTATGTTAAGTATGTCATGTGTGTGATGTATGTTACAAACAAATCATAACATAACACATAAAAAAGTAAACGCCAAGCTAGACTATAAATCTCCCTTTAAGATGCAATATGACCTTTGGCACACATGACCTTTCAATTGTTGGTACGATTCTGTAGTAGAAAACCCAGTGAGAAGAAAAGTGACAAGTTGTGGTGGTTTGAATGGTTTGGTCTCATTACCACTTTTCGATTACTCACTCAGGCTTTGGAGGAGTGACTCTTTTACTAAGTGAGACACCAGGGAGCCCAGGTCACTGCTGTTTACTGGCAATCTTGTCTGTGAAATGGCTGAAAATCAATATATTCTAATTGCAGAAAAGCAGCCCTCTCCTTGGTACACATGCAGTCTTTGGGCCTAATTCATCTTCTTGTATTAAGAGCCTATTGTTTCCATGGAAACCTGAATCAGCTATATTGAAAATATCTTTTTAAGGCACTATTAGTAGCAGAGAAACATGAGAGGTAAGTGATAGACATTGTGAGTGGACAAATGCAAAGGTTCCAAAAAGATGAATTTAAAAGTGGTAGAA
This sequence comes from Polypterus bichir lapradei, assembly GCA_026402145.1. Classification (NCBI taxonomy): domain Eukaryota; kingdom Metazoa; phylum Chordata; class Cladistia; order Polypteriformes; family Polypteridae; genus Polypterus; species Polypterus bichir. Next base: position 126,989,742 of record JANRMT010062814.1, on the reverse strand, counting down.
TATTAAACTCAGGTCAGATAAATTTCCACTTTATAATAACACGTGGGCAGTAAAATTCTTCTCCAAGACTACATGGAGGCAGATACAGACAATTGGCAGTGTTGCTGTTTATTCTGTATTTCCATTCTTTGTTGTGTATTAAGCTATTAAATGCAGAGGGGCTAGCACTCCTGTATAGTTTCTGGGTTCAAATCCTCCCTGAACTTTGCATGACCTTCCCATTGTCATGCATGACTTTTTTTCTGGGTGCTCCACTTTTCTTCCACACCCCAAAAAAACAGCATTAGCATGGCGAGCAGTCAACTCTCCCTAATTTTTTCATATGTTTTAGTCAGTGCTGCTGGCATAGTGTTATTATTTGGAGTTCCAAACATAGCAGATGAGGCAAGGCCTCCAAAAAGCCCCACAAAAGGCAGGCCGGAACTTCACAGGCCAACCCAGAAGAGGCTCACTTCAGACCAGCTTCTTCCAGAAATCTACATGCAGGCTACAGGCTACTTATCTCATTCTCCTGCCGTCTGGAGTTCTTTTTTTGTTTTTTCTGTCCTCCCTGGCCATCGGACATTACTTTTTTCTATGTTAATTAGTGTTCCCTTATTCTAATTTTTATTTATTTTGTCTTTTTTCTCTTTCTTCATCATGTAAAGCACTTTCAGCTGCATAATTTGTATTAAAATATGCTATATAAATAAATGTTGTTGTTGTTGTTGTACTCATGAGTAGGCCCCAACATGTGCAGCTGGCTTTGAAAGTTCAAAAAGACTTGGAGTCCCAAAATATATAAAAATGTCTTACAAGGAGGTTTAAAGAAAACTCTAGCTTGTAAAGACAAACTGTAATCTTTAAAAAACTGATGTTTTATTTACAATAATATGAGAAGTAACAAAAATGTACAAAATAGCAAATAGGATATGCATAAAAACGCAATAAAGGCAAACAAGTCCCAATACGTAATTCACTAGCAAAAAACCAAAGATAGAGATGTCTGTCTCAAAACCAGACTGATCACAGAAAAAATATATAAAATATTTCTTAAGTAAAACAATTTTATTTACTTTAGTTATAAATGCACTAAAAAGAAAAAAATACATTTTTCATTAACCACAATTTTAGTGGTTATATGTGAATAAATAAAATTGTGGGGTGCACATAAATTAATTGATTCAAACAATTTTTTAAACTTATTTAGCATGGTGGGGAATTACAATGTTGTTGTTTTTTTAATACTGTATTTTATGATGAAAGTAGCTATTCTATTAATTGATTGAATGAGTTAATTTATGTGCCCCCATGATTTTTATTTAGTTACTTTAAATAAATTTAAACAAAAATGTATTTTTTGCTTTTTAGTGCATTTATAACTAAAGTAAATAAAATCGTTTTGCTTAAAAAAAGTTACTTTTTAGTCTTTAAGTATTTTGCATATGATTTTTCTTTAATCATTTTTCATGAATGGGATCTCTCTATTATAAAAAAAAAATCTTGGGGAGGCAGACTAGGGAGACGAGACGTGATATTTTCAGAAGGCAATTTGAAGTCACGCGAGAGACACTTTAACTTGCTCCCAGCTCTTAAAACAATGACAAGTGACAAGCAAAACACGCAGCTTGCAGCAGATGATCCGACCATTTCTTCTTGCGTGTGTTCAGCCACCCTAACCCCCCCCCCCCCTTCACAACGTGAGCAGCAGAGACACAAAGTGGCGAAAAGGGCAGCGGCTGTACAGGCTTTAAAATAATCGACGGGCAGGGCGATAGCAGCTGCCCCCCTTTCACAATGCGAGAAGCATTATATGTCCCGCGAGAAAGAGATTTAACCACACCCGGGGCCAGAAATAAAGGACAATTATTGTTTTTACAACGTCACGCAAGACAAGGCAGTGAGCCATCATTTAAAACAAGTCCACGGACATCTAATCTAGCAGTTGTTGGATTGCTTTTGGCAGACACGTATCATGCGCTCCCAGCTCTTAAAACAACGACATGCTACAAGCAGAACAGGCAGCTCGCCAGCTGCTGAAAGACAACAGATGATCCAACGGCATCTCCTTAGCGCTCTTTCAGCCGCCCCCCCCTCCCTTCACACCGTGAGCAGCATTATACTTTCTCACCGTGATCATCAAGGCTACTCCTTCACAAGAGTAAACAAATAAGGTCGGCACAAATATTTACCCACTCCACTCACTGGAAGAGGCAAGTGGGGGCAATCTGATGCATCTCTCACTTGTATGCTCCTATATCTCACTATATTCTCTCTCCGTCATTGTTGTGTGTGCATTAATTGGAATCACATGGCCATTAATTACGTCAAAATCAGTTTTGATGGATTATTGTTTTGTTATTGATACTGAACATATTTGCAAAATTTGAAGAAATTTGCTTTGCCAAAAGTGGGTTTAAAATCAGATTTGACCCAGACAAACAAAACATAAAATCATTTTAAAACTGAAAAACCACATGAAAAACACAATACTTACTATTACCTCTTTCATACTACAATGCAATGCTACTAACTCCTTCACTCTTGGCTTCTTATCAAGCCAAAGGGAAGACCCAGCAGCAGTGAGGTCAGAATGGCCCTGCCGCCTGGGGCTCCACCAACAAAGAACAAGGAGGAAAATAACATTTAAAGGGACAGTACACAATCATCACATCACATATAAAACCAGTAGAAATAACATAAAGATGTGAGAAAATAAAACAAATATAAAAAAAAAATTAAAGGAACACTTTGAAAACATATCAGATCTCAATGGGAAAAAAAATCATACTGGATATCTATACTGATATGGACTGGGTAATGTGTTAGGAACAGAAGGATGCCACATCGTTTGATGGAAATAAAAATGATCAACCTACAGAGGGCTGAACTTAAAAATACCCTGAAAATCAAAGTGAAAAAATGATGGGGCAGGCTAGTCCATTTTGCCAAAATTTCATTGCAGCAACTCCAAATCATACTCAGTAGTTTGTATGGCCCCAACATGCTTGTTTGCATGCCTGACAATGTCGGAGCATGTTCTTAATGAGATGACAGATGGTGTCCTGGGGGATCTCCTCCCAGATCTGGACCAGGGCATCACTGAGCTTCTGGATAGACTGAGGTGCAACCTGGCGGCATCGGGTGGACCGAAACATAATGTCCCAGAGGTGTTCTATTGGATTTAGGTCAGGCGAGCATGGGGGCCAGTCAATGGTATCAATTCCTTCATCCTCCAGGAACTGCCTGCATACTTTCACCACATGAGGCCGTGCATTGTTGTGCACCAGGAGGAACCCAGGACTCACTGCACCAGCATAGGGTCTGACAATGGATCCAAGAATTTCATCCCGATATCTAATAGCTGTCAAGGTGCTGTTGTCTAGCCTGTTGAGGTCTGTACGTCCCTCCATGGATATGCCTCCCCAGACCACCACTGACACTCCACCAAACCGGTCATGATGAATGATGTTACAGGCAGCATAACATTCTCCATGGCTTCTCCAGACCCTTTTGCATCTGTCACATGTGCTCAGGGTGAATCTGCTCTCATCTGTGAAAAGCACAGGGTGCCAGTGGTGGACCTGCCAATTTTCTATGGCAAATGCCAATTGAGCTCCACGGTGCCAGGTAGTGAGCACAGGCCCACTAGAGGATGTCAGGCCCTCAGGCCACCTTCATGAAGTCTGTTTCTGATTGTTTGGTCAGAGACATTTACACCAGTGGCCTGCTGAAGGTCATTTTGTAGGGCTCTGGCAGTGCTCATCCTGTTCCTCCTTGTCCGAAGGAGCAGATGCCAGTCTTGCTGATGGGTTCCATTCTCCATTCTGGAGAGTTTTACTACCTGTGCAGCCTCTGAAGGGTACAGGTATCGCCTCATGGTACCAGTAGTGACACTGACCGTAGCCAAATGCAAAACTAGTGAAAAAACAGTCAGAAAATATGAGGACGGAAAAATGCCAGTGACCTCCAATTATTAAACCATTCCTGTTTTGGGGGTCATCTTATTGTTGCCCCTCTTGTGCACCTGTTGTTAATTTCATTAAAACCAAAGTAGCAGAAACTGATTAACAACCCCCTCTGCTACTTAACTGACCAGATCAATACCCTAGAAGTTTCTTTGACTTGATACTATACTCTGATTAAAAAGTGTTCCTTTAATTTTTTTGAGCAGTGTATAT
>JANRMT010062814.1:126900079-126976550 GCA_026402145.1 Polypterus bichir lapradei | reverse complement strand
GAGGCGGGACCACGGAACCAACGTCACCAGGAGTAGACTGGAGTAATTGAGTGGGAACCGGAAGTGACGTCATCGTGGCCATTTTGGAATTGTGATTCTGGAAATGTTTTATTTCTCTTCCGGTTTTCTGTAGATAGAAAGAGATTCAGGTAAGTACCACGTGATAAACCCTTGTCTCGCGAGATTTCACTCACCTTTAGGCTCTTTGACTGCCTCCAATTCGCACGTGTGTGACACTAGGTATATTTACAAGCTTTAAGTTTTACTCTGTTGGCCATTCTTTCTTTCTTAGGGGTAGGGGTTAAGTTGTTTTCATCCTATTTTTTTTTTTTTTGTAAAAATTGATCTATTTGTATGGAATGATTACAATAAAATTAATAAAATTTAAAAAAAAAAAAAAAAAAAAAACAATAAATGATCCATAGCTGTACTTTCAGAGGATTCACCTTCCTGCTATTATAGCCACAGAGAATGCTTTGTAAACAATGTCAAAAATAATGCTGCAGTAGCAGCCTCATATCTGCTTAAAGATAGGGTGAGAAGCTCAGTCATCCAGGAGGGGCTCAGAGTAGAGCCGCTGCTCCTCCGCGTCAAGAGGAGTCAGATGAGGTGGCTCGGGCATCTGATCAGGATGCCTCCTAGACGCCTCCCTGGTGAGGTGTTCCAGGCACATCTAACCAGGAGAAGACCCCAGGGAAGACCCAGGACATGCTGGAGGGACTATGTCTCCCAGCTGGCCTAGCAACGCCTCAGGATTCCCCTGGAAAAGCTAGAAGAAGAGGCCGGGGAGAGGGAAGTCTGGGCATCTCTGCTCAAGCTGCTGCCCCCGCGACCCGATCTCGGATAAGCGGAAGAGGATGGATGGATGGATGGATGGATAGCCAGCATACTACTTTGAAGCTGATTAACAGGAAAATATCACACAGGTACGCTAAACTCAGGAATATTTGCATCACACTTTACAAGCCCAGGAATGTTCAAAATGGCAGGTGGAGACTCCTTGGGCACACAGAAGATACGGGTGTATCACTGAGAGAGGAGGCACAGCTTATGACTCTAGAAGACAAATAAGAACACTGGAAGAGTAAATGCAGCTTCAAAAACTGCAGCAGAATAGCTGTGGTGGTTTTAGTAACTGTTACTTTATAAGATCTTTCCTGTGGCCATAACAGTGGGAGTATGTCAGCGGGTGTGTGCCTCCATCTTTCAGTCACAGTGCTCATTGTAATAAACTTCGCATCCATGACCACCTGTTTGTTGATACCATGATAATCTTGGTGATTCATATATGTATGCTTCTCTACACTTGGGATAATAATCTTTATGTTCATGCCATCAATCAAGCAAGCAACTCCATGAAATCCTACAGTTTTCATGAATGCAACTTGCTTTAACATAACCTCACGTGGAGTGGTGAAGAAATACACAAATCTGCGTATCACATGAAGCATTTTGAGAGCACTCAACGTTTGTTGCAAAATCTGAGGAACAACTGGTTATGATATTGTTAAATTATTGCTATAGCACAGCTGAGTTTTCCCATGGCCAAAAAATATAACATTACCAACACTTACATTTTGACTGACAGCTCATTGCTTCTCCACATAGATGGAGCAATCACATGATGTATAAGATACATTACAAGTATTACCCCATTTCTGTCAAATCAATATCTTTTTATGAGTTCATTGTTGTCCACTGTCTACAAAGCATTCCTCTTTTCTTGGAATATGCATGCCAAATATGTGTGTCTGAATGCCAACTTCTGCCAGCTCACAAGTTCTCCTAAATCCTCATGAAGTTAGGAGTTATTTCCTATATTAAGAAACTTGATAAAATGCTATTACTGCTCCTCCTAAGAGTAGGTCAAAATTTGCATGACTATGAGGTTCTTGAGCTAATTAGGACAGTTTTCCTACTCTGAGATGCTTAAGTATTATGGACACTGGTTTCTGAACATTTACCATTGTCACACACGTGTGAATGGAAGGCAGTTAGAAGGACCAAAAGAAGGTAATTCCACACCAGGCACAGGCGGTGACAGGATGCAGTAAACCTTTCTCTTGTATCTCTGCAAACCAAACATGAGAAATTCTGCCTGCTTCCAACAACATCACTTCCAGTTCTGTCCCAATGATGTCACTTCCGGTTCCGGGACCAAAAATGTCACTTCTGGTTCCACCCCCAGACGATGTCACTTTCGGCAACCTATTTTAAAAGCCAGTCATCCTCCATTTGTGCTCAGTTCTGTTGTTGTTGTCAAGGTCTATTCATTTCACATCATCTACCAGGAGTTACTTAAAGCTCCTTCCTTAGTGTTTCCACTAAAACATTTCTATCCACATGAGAGCCGTCTTAACGTAAGGACAGGGCACAATGGGCACTGGCCAGGGGCCCCAAGAGCATAGGGGCCCACGATGTTTCTGATGGCTATGTGCATTTTTGTTTTGCTTTCAAGACACTACTTTGCCCGGGGGCCTATGATGCTGTTAAGAAGGTCTTGATCCACATGGTATGAAACTCATGTTCCATATTAAATTTATTGGTTTACAAGAAACTGACAGAAAGCATTGAAGAAAGTTACCCAAGTGTTAATTACACAGACATAATGTTCACACCTAACATGCTGTAGGTTGAGACTCAAGAGACAGCCAAATAAGTCAATGTAAATGTAAAGATGTATCAGTGAACATGAGTTAGAAGGGGAGACCATGTTTTTAACGAATATGCTAGAGGAAGAAACAAGAAAAGCATTTGATCAAAGAGAGCACATATGATTTTTATCTTGATTTTCAAAAAGTTTTTGAAGACTTAACGCATGAGAGGTTTGTGATCAAAGTGGGACTGGGAGCTCAATGCACAATTGGTAAAAAATTGGCCGAAACACAGAAAGCAAAAAGCTATAACTTTTTCTAAATTATGTGTCCCTCAAGGATTTGTGGGGTCTCTGCTGTTTTTAATTATCATATCAATGATCTTGATAAAAATGTAACTAAAAGCTGGCTAAAGTTTTCAAATGACACTAAACTAGACATTACTGCAGATACCCCAGAGAGTCTGCAGAATCATCACAGATGGACTTGGAGACAATTCAGATCTAAGCAGATATGAGGCAGATGACATTTAGTGTAAAGAAATGTAAAGTGTTTAATGTAGGAAGGAAATAAAAATATTAAGACATAAATAAACAATGGGGGGTCTGAAACTTGAAGGCATACCTCATGAGAAGGAACTGTAACTCAAATGCAATTTATCCTTTAAAGTTTATATATTCTGAAATAAATGGATCACAAAAAGTTTTTAGCATATCATCTTTTTTAATACATGTACTGAAAAAATATTAGTGATTATAAATAATATTTTTTCTGTGAATTTTGTGTTGTCTGGATGAGAGACAGAATTTCACATTTGGGTAGCAACATACAGTACATGCGGTTGTGTATATTTGATTCAGTATATGAAACAGCATTTCAATAAAGCAATACTCAATTTTTTTTTTGAAAAGGCACCTCCCTCATTCATGGCTATGTACCATGTTACACTGGTTTTCCCATTTTCACGAGGAAAGCCCACTATTTATTCTCGTATTCACATACCTCATTGAATTGTAGTGTCTTTGGGTGCACTTGAATGCAAGCTGCTTCACTCAAGGACTGCAGCATACACAATGTGCCATCTCCCTTGTTCTTCTTCTCCCACCTCAAATTGATGGTGGTGGTGTACTTCGTATTCCAAAAACACTGCAATGCAATTTTAGGTGAGATTAGATATGTTTTTTGAGCTGAATGAAATAACTGAAGCACCTTTTGACAAGGTTATCAAACTCAAGTTAAAAACAACACATTATATACCGAACATGGGCCGGAATGTGGTGTATCAACAAACAACTATCACTCATTTTACATTACAAACAACCCACATGGATATGTGTCTGCTCATCACAGTTGTGTATTCTGCTTTGTGTCCCTTTCAATACTGTCTTCTGTCTTGATCATCTTTTCTTTTGTGGACAGATCCAAAAATCAGCACTGAGCGTAAAAAATGATGTCAGTATTATGGCCAACCCTAACATTTTTACTGCTCTAGTCGGGTTTAACAATCTGAGGATGGCAAATAAAATAAAGAGCAAACTTGCTAAAGGAAAAACAAACAAAAGTAAAACTACAAAATATTCTCCTGAAGAAAATAAAGATGAGCAGTGTAAAAAGTGCCGCTGCCAAGCTAAGCATATTGCACCCTGAGATTTAGAAGTCCACCGATAAAGTACATGTGTAAGTGCCCTGGTCTGTGCATTAATCTGAATGAGAGTGACAGTCTGGACAGAGGTGAGAACTTGGAGCTAAATCAAAATACATCCATGTACACATGTAGAAAATCGGCACGGACACAACAAGCTGGACCTACTGTATTCAAATATAAACGTAAATGGCTTTTAAGTCTAAACCTATGATATATATGGACAAGTCTTATCATCTTACTGCCACCTACAAGACTGTTGTTGACAGCAGTAATTTTCTATTATCGGAGCTAGAAGTTCTTATGTGTGTTTGGGGGGACATTGGTATATATGTTTATCTGTCTATGGTGGGCAGGCATCCCAGCCAGGAAAGAAGGTGATTTTCTACTTGGAAGGGATGCCAAAGAGGAACGGCAGATGGATTGGCCAGCAGAACAAACCAATAACTTGCTGTCAGGCTGGTATCAAATAATGGAAGAAGTGAGCAATTCCATCCCACAAATCGTAGATGGCAGTGGTTCTCACATGGAAACTCATTTGACACACTCGCAGGAGTACTTGGGATATGGAGTCAGGAAATGCAGCCCTGTCTTGGTCCCTAGGTAACAATAAAGGGTTGCTATTGGGGGAGGACCTCCTTACTTTCGGAAGTGTGCTATGGAAGACATGGTGTGGAACCAGAAGCATTCCTGGGTCTGGCGTAAAAGAGAGCCTGCTGCCTTACATGGCCTAGTCAGAGTTTGGAAGCAGCGGGCAACACTCAACTGGAGGAAAAAGGAGAAAGAATTGTGTAATTATTGTGTATTTTGGATGATTTCTGGAGAGGTGATTGTGAAACGGGGCACTTTTGGAATACGTATTTTTTATTTTAACTTGAAAGTTTGCTGGGTATCACTTTGTCCTGGGTTTGGGGCTGCGTGACACCACCTGGTGGTTACAATTGGTGTAGTCAGCAGGTTTTCTGGCCGTCTGGTTGGAAAAAACCTGGAACAAAAAATTTATTGTGACCTTATAAATCCAGACCTTTAATCCAACAACTTTGGACCTTAAATTGGGTAAAAAAATTCAGGCACCAGGAAACTGATATGTGGTCTATGGACCCCTGGTCATTACTAAGGAGTGCACAGGACAGGAAGAATACCTTGCAAGTGAACAATGGATGGCTTTCTCAGCAGACCTCTTCACAAAAGAAAGGTGCATGAGGTATGTACCGTCGAAGGGCCAAAGTTTCTGAAAAATATCATAAAGACCTACACAGACACATTCTGTGAAAATGGAGGACCCATGGCAGGCCATCTTCGATATATTTCAGCTTCCTGACAGTCAGGCCATGAGAGGCCTAGAAGCCGGAGTGACGTTAACACAGACATCATTATCGTCAACCCGAAGGCTAAAATCACATCGACTTGGGGTATGTGACTTTTCCTCCTTTGAACATAACGAGTCTGGACCTTGTCACCAAATTATTTGAGAAGGAACAGGCTGTCCCAAGAAATGGACTTCCGAACTCTATTTCCCAGGTTGGCAAGTGAATCCCGACAGAGCATGCGTAAAATCAGAACATGGGCTATGACTCATCTCCAAAGAACAAGAGAAGCCGAAGTCCCATCTGAAGTGTGACAAACTTGTCAGAAGGCCGGCTCAATCTTCACACCTGGAAGAGCTCCTTCATCCGATAAGAACAATCCAGACTATATTGACATATTTAAAAATGAGATGAAGGAGATGGCCCGGGCATGGCTCAAGGCTGTGGACCGGTACCTCCACAGCACAGGAACAGGGCTGCCTGAGTGTATTAATTTGTCCATACAGGTAAATCAGTCCTGTATTGTACAGAGTAAAGGGACATAGTGCAAAACTCTAATGTAACTGAGGGGAGCCTCGCAGCACTTGATCTAACAGAGGTGTTTAAACCTGAAGAGTATTTTCTGAGGTCAGAACCTCAAGTCTCAGAGGTGTCTACTTAAACTGCTGTGGTCCGACAGGATAAATAAATAGGGAAACTGTGTGAAGAAGCCCCAGATAATGTGAAAGAGTGCCAAGTAGTGGTTGTTCTGACAGAACTAAAATGAGTTAGGGGAAAACATTACCCTAAAATTACAAAAAAACCCTGATTGTGAAGGGCCCCTCTTTAATTGATAAAGGGTCTCAGATTGTCCAGAGGCCACAAAAGGAAATTGGCAGTCTGGCAAACTGGCAAATCTGAAAGACTCACCTTACAAAGTGAATGTGGGCAATCAGGTACGCCAATCTGTATCATGTGAGACATGTGAATGCTTAACCTCACCTACGGCAAATTCATCAGGGGACAACATGCCTAAGCAAGGTATGCTCCAAAGAAAAACCTCGTAGAAGGCAGCAGAGCATAATCAGCTTACCATCTACTTTACCAGTTGGACGGGGTGGTGCTTCACTTGTCATAGTTTGGGACACTGCTAGAGGCACTGTCTGGCATGCTGTGGTATTGGGTCAAAAATTGCATTTTTTACAACAGTGGCCACAAAGAGTCCGTAATGACTGTATTGTATTCTTTTTGCAGAGGCCAGATTGTGACTGACCAAATACCTCTGTTCTGGAGATTGATTCCTGCAGGGGAGAATTGTAAAAGTAGGGTAGGCTTCCCGACTAAGAAAGGGGGTGGTTTTGTACCCGAAACAGTGCATTGTTGGAATAAATATTCTTTATTTTAACTCGGAAGTGTGCTGGGTATTACTGTGTCTTGGGTTTCGGGCTGCATGCACCACCTGGTGGTTACATCTATCTATCTATCTATCTATCTATCTATCTATCTATCTATCTATCTATCTATCTAAACGTGCTTGTGATTGATTACTCAGACCTCATTCAGAGTTGGTCAGAACTGAATAGTGATCACATTTAACACAAGTGTAATTGTAAATGTATTTTCTATCCACATACAATAATCACGTCAGCAGAAAATAGTAAAGAATTATGTAGGACTGAGATTGCAAGACAAGCAGCTTTAAAAAGTGAGCAAAATTGCATTCTTCATGAGACTATCATATCTTTGGCATCATGCTAAAACACTAGTGTCCTTGTGGCAGAGTGCCATGACACCTTCTTTTCACTTGTTCATTAAAAGCAACAAGTTTTCATTTTAACTACAGGTTGGTCATTTTGGTGAGCTGTGCTGTGCAGATAAACGAGAGCAGACACTGGAGACACATTTTAATGCTCTGTGTAAATGCAAATTTTATACAAATAGAATTTAAATATTAAATGCACGTTAAAGAGGGGCATCTTTGAGAAAATTAACCAGCATTGCAGGATCGTGTATAGCATGTTTTGAACATTGAGGAAGTGGGCTGCATTATAAAGGTCTAAGGGCCAGATCCAGCCCGCAGGCTTTGAGTTGAGTACTTATGGTGTAAGACATTATAATGATACATGATTAAATGTTTTACAATTATGAAACCAAATAGTACAGTGAGTTCCAGCTATTACTTTAAACTGAGGTATTATTTAATCTGACACAAATTAGAAAATTGGTACCGTACCGGGACCCAATAAGAGGATTATTATCATAAGCACAGAATCATAAAGAGACATGTAACAATGACAGTATAACAAAAAATGTCAAAGTTTTTGTTGCCATTCAAGCATATTTCTCACGTAACTATCACTAAAAGAGAAAACTTAGAAGCAAACATATTGTTAATACTTTCTCTATCTATTTTCTTAAGCAGGGTCGTGGGACAGCTGGAGTCTATTCCAGCAAGCATAAGGCACAAGGCAAGAACGACTTCCAGAGAGGAAGCCAGTCCATCACAAGGCGAATACACACACAGCAATTTAACATTGCCAATCCAACTAACCTGCAAGTCTTTGAAATGTGGGAGAAAACCAGACCACCAAAAGAAAACCCTTGCAAACACTAGACAAGTAGCACCTAGGGCTTAACTCTAAAATAATTATTATTCCAAACAGGAATATATTCCTGAGGTATGTATTATCACTGCCAATGGATATGCTCAATGTAAGCTTTAATAAAGCTGAGAGAAAGAAATTCTTGGGGTGAGAGTGGCATGACAGTGTGATGATTTTTGAAATGATACTTTGAAAGGCCACCTAACTTAGTCAATTGACTCATGGTGCCAGTTAAGGAACAAGTAATCAATCAATGCAGCTTATTACATATTATTTAGTAATGCTTTTCAAAAGAATTCCACCAATAATCCATTAACAACACATTTTACTAAATGAGTTTATATATAGTTTAACATACTCCGCTTTCCATTTAAGAATTCAATTACCTGAGTAAAAAAAAAAGTTAATTTACTCTTAAAAATGAAAAATGCATTCTCTACTTGAACAGTGCAGTTTGAAAGGTTTAACTCTACCAGCTGACATCGTGTTCAATGTCTGCATCTTGTCTCAACTTTTTTATATTTTTTGGATTTGTTATAATTCTCAGTGGTTTAACAAACATGTCCTTCACAATACCAGTAGAGGGATATTTATTGAACTACTTTGAAATACTGTGATCAGAAGGAATTCTTCCTTACTGAAGCACATTAAACTTAATACAAAATCTTCCTTGAACTTTAGTTACAGATTTAGATTCAACATAGTGTATGCTGTATCGGAGAACATGTAATGAGCCGTAAGAGAGGTGTCGATGGCCACTGCAGTTACATTTGGTGTGCAATACTGACACTGCTCTACGTAAATACTTGTACTTGAATTCTCTCGCCTTTCATAAAACCATGCAAATTGTTATTTTCATTTTGACATTTAAACTTAGCACTGTGCTTTATGTACATCACAAGCTCATCTGTGTCAGTCCATCCATTCTCTCCCTTTCTCATACATGTTTTTGTTGTCAGTATTTGTCTGTCATATTGTTTAATAAGGTTGTGAAATGGGAGGTAGTGAATTCTTGTTATATTTTTGTGGGACAGAAATTAAATTGTTCCGTGATGCACCCCATACTACTGCCACAATAAATAGTATGCTAAATAGCAGGTGGCATATCACTTGCCGCAGAAATCACTTTCATTAATTTAGCTAATTTTACAATTATATGGAGACCCATCGCAGACATGTCCACATCCTATCACCCAAAATTTAAGAAACACCGAATTAGAATATGGGGTACAGGTGAAAGCTGGAATTGGGAGCAAGGAAAAAGACACATAAACAAACCAAGATCAATACCAGGAGATCAGGAATCTAGAGAAACAAGCACAGGACATGAAACCGAAAATAGTGCTGTGGGCATAGGAAGAAAATCAGGGATGAGCAAAGGCTTGCAAGCTAAGCAAAATACACTTGCTGAAGTTTGTAACCAGTAGGAAATTACAGTATAATGCCAAGAAACTAACTCTAGGGCTTTTTTGGTTGTATCCATAAACTTGGACAGATGTTGACCTTTCACACCATTACAGTAATGATGTCATGTGTCATACACTTTTATGGCAGCATACTGTTGCTGCAGTCAAAACATCTGCCTCAAAATAGCATTGCAGGAGAACATGATTTAATTTTAACAATTTTAAAAATGCATCAACTCGAACAACAAATAAACCACTACATTCATTGGTCTACAATATACTTAAAATTGTGTTTTAAATAATTTCTGACATCTAGAATTAGTTGAAAAACTAAAGGTAAACACTAGATCATGACAAAGGCTTGTTAAGAGTAAATTTAACACAAATGTTGAAAAACATTCTTCTCAAGACGAACAAAATATAAAGGAGAAAACGTTACCATTTGGAATATTGGGAACGTTCAAACATCACTTAAAGATATATTGCAGAAGTTAAGTGAATAGGAACTGATGAGTTATGTTGGGGTGAATGGCCTGTTTTCATCTAAATTGTTCTGAGAGTGTTACCTGCTTGGACAGTTCTTCAGGTCTGCATGGGTTTTTCTTCAGGTTTTCTGTTTCTTCACATATCTTGAAGGTTTCTATATTAGGCTTATTAGTGATTGTAAATTGGCTTAGTGTGAGTAAGTGGGGTGTGCATGTGACAGTCCCCCACACTGGCTTGAAACTTCATTCACAGTTGGTTCTGTCTCACTGCAGCGCTGACATTAGATTAAGTGGGTTCGTTAAGTGGATGAATGGATTGTAGGAAAGACCTTCTAGAGTTCTAAAAATTGCAGTTTGTGATTGTGCAGTGAACATTGCCATTTCAATTATTTTGACATTTCATCAATTTGCAGAGACAGAGATAGCAATAGAGTTTTTAAAAAGATTGTTTAATGGAATCTTGGAAAGTGAGAGGATGCCTGAGGAGAGGAGAAGAAGTTTACTAGTACCGATTTTTAAGAATAATGGGGATGTGCAGAGCTGTAGTAACTACAGGGAGGTAAAATTGATGAGCCACAGCATGAAGTTCTGGGATAAAGTAGTGGAAGCAAGGTTAAAAAGGGAGAAGATGATTAGTGACCAGCAGTATGGTTTCATGCCAGAAAAGAGCACAACAGATGCAATGTTTGCTCTCAGGGTGTTGATGGAGAAGTATAGGGAAGGCCAGAAGAAGATGCATAGTGTCTTTGTGGACCTGAAGAAAGCATATGACAGGGTGCCTCGAGAGGAGCTGTAGTACTACATGAGGAAGTAGGGAGTGGCAGGGAAGTATGTAAGAGTTGTACAGGATATGTACGAGGGAAGTGTAATAGTGGTGAGGTCTGCGGTAGGAGTGATGGATGCATTCAACATGGAGGTGGGATTACATCAGGGATCAGCTCTGAGCCCTTTTTTATTTGTAATGGTGATGGACAGGATGACAGAAGAGATTAGGCAGGAGTCCCCGTGGGCTATGATGTTCGTTGATGACATTGTGATCTGTAGCGAGAGTAGGGATGAAGGTCAGTAGGAACAAGACAGAATACATGTGTGTGAATGAGAGGAAGGTCAGTGGAATAGTGAGGATGCAGGGAGTAGAGTTGGTAAAGGTGGATGAGTTTAAATACTTGGGATCAATAGTACAAAGTAATGGGGATTGTGTAAGAGAGGTGAAAAAGAGAGTGCAGGCAGAGTGGAATTGGTGGAGAAGAGTGCCAGGAGTAATTTGTGACATACTGTTATCAGCAAAAGTGAAAGGCAAGGTCTACAGGACGGTAGTGAGACCAGCTATGTTATATGGATTGAAGACAGTGACACTGACCAGAAAGCAGGAGACAGAGCTGGAGGTGGCCGAGTTAAAGATGTTAAGATTTGTATTGGGTGTGACAAGGATGGACAGGATTAGAAATTAGTACATTAAAGGGTCAGCTCAAGTTGGACGGTTGGGAGACAAAGTCAGAGAGGTGATATTGCTTTGGTTTGGACATGTGCAGAGGAGAGATACTGGGTATATTGGGAGAAGGATGCTAAGGACAGAGCTGCCAGGCAAGAGGAAAAGAGGAGGGCCTAAGATAAATTTTATGGATATGGTGAGAGAGGACATGCAGGTGATGGGTGTAGCACAGCAAGATGTAGAAGGCAGGAAGATATGGAACAAGATGATCCGCTGTGGCAACCCCTAATGGGAGCAGCCGAAAGAAGAAGAAGAAGATCAATTTGCAACCAATGTACAACTCCATGCACTCCCCTTGTATGCTCATATTAACATTTCTGGTTCTTAGCGGTCATTCTGGATATCCTGATGCACTATTTGCTAGGATTTTATTATCTTGGCACATAAGAGAATTCATTTCCATTTGTTCCCTTTGACGTTCTAAACTAGGCCGCCAAAAATGGCTTCAAGCTACAGCTTTGCTTTTGACTATGCCAGTCATGTAATTTTTTTTAAAGATTGTTTATTTTACAGCAGAGATGATATTAACACTTTAAGATGCTGTAACATGCAGTCTGTCTCAACTGTGAGATCCTACTGTGAATACCAGAAAAGTCTTGCTTGAGAATCTGTCACATAGTTTGGTCATCCATTATTCAGCTCACATCCAGTTTATCCTTATATAGCCAATGAAGTAGCTGGAGAGAAAGGCACCGCTCATGGGGCACTATGGCTTATAAATAATACTATAAGAACCCAGGACAGAATCTGCTAAGGGGTACTAGCATGGACGAGGGAGGTTGCAGAGGATTGAAAAGAAGCCAGAACACCTGTTGGCCGATAAGGTTTCTCTTTAAAGTTAAGGATTGGCAAAAGGCCTATTATTACATTACAAGCTTAAGATGGCAATATACTGCACACTAAATGGAAAGAGAGGTACTGTGTTGTCATTTAAAACAAGCAACTAAAAGACAACTTATTCCAAGCAGAAAACTTGAGATACTTGACCTGCAAGAGCTGTTAAAGCCTCAGGGGTGCAGAGATACCATGTGCCGGATAAAGAGGTTCTACTCTTGTTTTTTCATTATGTGTTACTAAATTCCCAGAAGGAAATGGCAAAACTGACTAACAAAGACCCTTTCCAAACCTGATGCTATATTAAATATTTTTAATTTAAATAAAGAAGACTAAAATCAAAATTTATTAGTCATCTAATAAATCATAATAAAAATCTGCAAAAGAAAAAAAAGGCTGCAAACAAAATGGAAATAATTCAAGAAACAAGCATACTTCAATAAAAAAAGTAAGAACTGTGGCCTGCAAGGGGCATCACTGAGCCCCAAATCCCAGACACAATTACATCACAACAGTCCCATGTATCATAGAGGCTTTATCCAAATCAAAACAATTCCAGTTTTTTCTTTCCTTCTCCGTTGTTTTCTTTTCTTTTCCTCACTTCTTCCTTTACTCCTCCAGGCAAGTGTAGTCCTCTTCCTCCCGACTCAGACTCCACAAGTGAAGTGAGATGGCTAGGAGGAAGCACTTCCAGGATCCTCCCTCTAGTGACACCCACATCACCCCGTAAAGCAGCCGACTGTGAAATTGGCATTCCAGCAAACCAACATCTATTATATAACCCTGACAGGCAGCCCCCCCAACCCCTTCCTTCCACTGTATGAACCTTCCAGCCAAACAAGGGTCCATCCATCCCATTCAGGAAATTAGTCCATCTTTGATGTCCATTACAGAAAATGAACAAGAAAACAAATTTAAATACTCAAAAGATCCAAAACCAAAAAGTCTAAACTTGACCGTTATGTATTAGGCAGGGTTTTTAACCCTGGCGTAGGATTTCATTCTTTTTCTATGTCACGTCTTTTTATTTGTAGGTGTTTATAATTGTGTTAATATTGTTATGTTTATGTTTAATTTAGTATCTGTATGTAATATATCACCCTTTGTGCTTTGGGGGTGCTAAGTCCCAAGAGATGGAGCCACTCGAACATCACTGCTGCCGAGTTCTCCCGCTAGCTATTTTTTGAGCCTGAGATGAGATCTCAGTGTTATGACTAGGTGCCAAGTACTTAAGAATTCCAAATGCTCCAAAAGCACTTCTCACAATGCCCATTAAAAGGGGCGCATACTGACAAACCCCTGGCTAGAATAGGAGCAAACACAGAATCCTTATAAAATAAAAAGATGTATTTTCTCAGAATGCTGTGTCACACAAAAGGAGTTGCCTAAAACAAAACAAAGCAAGCATAATCCTGATACAGAATGCAGTAATGAAGTCAAGAACAGAACAAGTCAAAAATCCAGTAAATCGCATAAGGAATCACCAACTCCCTAGCGAACTCAAAATGAACCACCAGAAACTATGGAAGACACTTCTATTATACAGAGCAGGTGGTCAGCCACAAAACACATAAAACATAACACAGGCTAAGAAAATATAGCAATTGACAAAAGTAACATTAACATAAATAGACGGCCCCTTGATGAACAAAAATGACACATCACATGGATCTGAACCCCAGCCATGGGAGGAATCTGAAATACTGTATAACACTAGGAAGTGAAGTTAAATATTTTGGACAAGCCAGTAAAGATCATGATCTGTTTTTGTGGCACAATTTGGAGGTTTCAGGCCCTTTTCTTTAAGGTTCTGACTCTTTATCATGACATTTGCAAAGGAAAAGGAAGAAAATAATTCTCAGGAACACTGCAGCTAAATTTGTCAATGTCACAGCAATTCACTTTTGGAAGACAAAAGTCTTATAGGGGATTCTCAGGTAACTGCAGCCCTGATAGCCACAGTACCTGAGAATCTAGATTGCAGAAATGTCTTCCACCCTACAGATAAGGGACATAAGTAAGAATAAAGGATCAGAGTGAAACTATACCCATAAGACAAGATTAATTGGAACAAAAGTAAGAGAGTAGAGAAAAATTAAAAATCCAAAAAAGACCAAAGGATGAGGTCATTCTTTTTTTTTTTTTTTTATTAATTTTATTACAATCCATACAAAGCAATCAAGTTTTTACAAAGAGAAAAATTAAGAACAGATCGATCCCCACCCCTGAGAGAGAGAGCATGCCAAACGGCGTTAAATTTAAGGCTTGTAAACATACCTAAATTAATAAATTCTCTGTGCCTTATGAACTTATTTTAAAATATTACTGATTAGATCCTGCCATGTTTTGAAAAAAGTCTGTACAGATCCTCTAACTGAGTATTTGATTTTTTCCAACTTCAAATAATATAACACATCGGTTTCCCACTGACTTAAAAGAGGAGAGTTTGGGTTCTTCCAGTTTATGAGAATAAGTCTACGTGCCAAAAGTGTAGTGAATGCAATCACAATTTGTTTGTCTTTCTCCGCTTTAAACCCATCTGGAAGAACACCAAACACAGCTGTTAATGGGTTTGGAGGGATTGTGAGACAAAGGCTATCTGAAAGGTAATTAAAAATGTTTGTCCAGAATAATGTTAATTTGGTGCAGGACCAGAACATGTAACCTAGTGAGGCTGGGACTTGGTTGCAACATTCGCAGGTTGGATCATGCCCTGGAAACATTTTGGAGAGTTTTAGTCGAGACAGATGTGCTCGATATATAATTTTGAGTTGTATGATTGTATGCTTTGCGCATATGGAGCTCGAGTGAATTCTCTGTATTGCTACTTTCCACTCCTTTTCTGATATATTAATTGAAAGATCTTTTTCCCAGTGTCTTCTTGGATCTTTGAAAGGGAGGGATTGTAAAATGATTTTATATATTGTAGAGATGGAGTCTAAGTCCTTGAGATTGAGCAATATTTTTTCCAGCATGGATGAGGGTGCAAGATGAGGAAAATCTGGAAGGTTTTGTTTAACAAAGTTTCTGATTTGAAGATAGTAAAAGAAATGTGTAGCTGGAATGTTAAATTTGGAATGTAATTGCTCATAGGATGCAAAGACGTCGTCTATATAAAGATCTCTAAGCAAGTTAATTCCAAATTTTTTCCAAATATTAAAAACTGCATATGTTTGTGAAAGTGGAAAGAGGTGGTTCTCTTGCAGGGGTGCCACAGATAGAAGCTTCTCCGTCTTAAAATGCTTTCTACATTGGTTCCAGATTCTAAGTGAGTGGAGCACAATTGGGTTATTAGTGTATTGCCGATAACGTGTGTTTATTGGAGCACAGAGCAAGGAATACAAAGAAGTACTGCAGGATTTTACTTCTATTGCGGACCAAGCCTGTGTATATTCTTCTATTTGTGTCCAGGTTCTTATCGCCTGTATATTTGCTGCCCAGTAATAAAACTGGAAGTTAGGTAGAGCCATGCCGCCTTCTGCCTTTTGTCTTTGTAAGGTCGCTCTTTTGATGCGTGGATGTTTTGAATTCCAAATAAATGAGGTTATTGTCGAATCTAATTGCTTAAAAAATGATTTATTAATATATATTGGGATGTTTTGAAATAAAAAAAGGAGTTTAGGAAGAATATTCATCTTAACAGTGTTAATTCTTCCAGCTAGTGTGAGATGAAGGGTTGACCATCTATGCAAGTCTTGTTTAATCTTTTCCATGCAAATGGCGAAATTTTGTTGATATAGAGCTTTATGTTTACTTGTGATGTTTACCCCTAGGTATTTAAACTGTTCTGCAATGATAAAAGGTAGGGTATCTAATCTAATATTATATGCTTGAGAGTTCACTGCAAAGAGTACACTTTTATTCAGATTAATTCTGAGACCAGAGATCTTTTGAAATTCTGTGAGTGCTGCTAAGACTGCAGGCACAGAATTTTCTGGGTCTGATATATACAGTACCATGTCATCTGCATATAATGAGATTTTCTGTTCCAGTTCTTCTCTGCTAATCCCCTTTATCTGATCAGTATTTCGACAATGTATTGCCAGTGGTTCAATGGCAATCGCAAACAGCAGCGGTGACAAGGGGCATCTTTGTCTAGTGCCACGTTCTAGTTTAAAGTAGTCTGAGCAAATGTTGTTGATGCAAACTGAAGCTTCTGGGTTAGTATACAGTAATTTAATCCATGCACAGATGTTTGGGCCAAACCCAAACTTCTCCAATATAGTAAAAAGGTATTTCCATTCAATCATGTCGAATGCTTTTTCTGCATCCAATGATAATAATATTTCTAGGGTGTTTGATTTATTTGGTGAGTATATTACATTAAACAGACGTCGAAGATTGGAAGATAAGTGCCGGCCCCTAATAAATCCAGTTTGGTCTTGTGATATTACCAAGGGGAGCACTTTCTCCATCCTTCTGGCTAAGATTTTAGAGAGTATTTTAACGTCATTATTCAGAAGTGAAATTGGTCTGTATGATGCACATTGTAATAAGTCCTTATTTTGTTTTGGAAAGACAGTGATTAGTGCTTGGCGAAAGGTTTGTGGAAGAGATTGGTTATCTCTGGCTTCTGTAAATGTTGCTAATAAGAGGGGAGCTAGCTGAGCGGAGAATTTCTTGTAAAATTCTGCAGGGTAACCATCAGGGCCTGCTGCTTTCCCGCCTTGGAGTGATTTTATAGCATCTAGTAATTCTGATAACGTCAGAGGTTTATCAAGTTCCTCCGCACTAAAAGCGTCTATTTGTGGCATCTGTAATGTATCCAGAAATGCATTAGATTGTGTATTGTCTTCCTTAAACTCAGTAGTATATAGGGATTTATAGTAGTCTCTGAAAGTGTGCATTATATTTTGGTGTTCGACGATTTTATCTCCGTTCGTGCTAGTGATTACCGAGATTGCATTGCGCACTTCTTGCTTGTGAATTTGTTGAGCTAAAAGCTTATTAACTTTCTCCCCATGTTCATAGTAATGATGTCTGGATTTGTAAATTAATTGTTCAGTTTCTTTAGTTGTCAAGAGGTTTAATTCCGAATGTAGGGCCTGCCTTCTCCTATGTAGAGTCTCGCTTGGTAGTCTGGCATGTTCTTCATCTATTTTAGTAATTTTGCTTTTTATCTCTGCTATTTTCTTGGCCTCAGATTTATTTCTGTGGGAAAGATATGAGATAATCTGTCCTCTTAAGAAGGCCTTAAGAGTTTCCCAGAGTATTCCTGCAGAGATCTTGGGGGATGTATTTGTCTCTAGAAAGAATTTGATTTGTTTGGATATAAATTCAGTACAATTCTCGTCAGCTAATAGAAGCGGGTTGAGGCGCCATCTGCGGGGTGTGTGCATGGGGCTTAGTAATTTTAGCTCCAAGATCATAGGTGCATGGTCAGAAATAACAATAGCATCGTATTTGCAAGATTTAATCTTAGGCAAGAAGTTATTGTCTATAAAGAAGTAATCGATCTTTGAGTAACAATGATGTACTGGTGAGTAGAAAGAATATGTTCTTGAATTTGGGTTTAAAAACCTCCAGGGGTCTGATAAGTTGTGGTCAGTTATAAACTTTGTAATTATTTTTGCAGTATTAGATGCCGTTCCCCCTGTGGAGGAAGTCCTATCTAAAAGTGGATTTAGAACACAATTAAAGTCCCCAGCCATTATAACTTTCTGAGTGTTCAGATTGGGAATGGATGCAAATAAATTTTGTATAAATTCCTTATCATCAACATTAGGTGCATAAACATTTATCAAGATCATTTTACACTTAGATAAGTCTCCCATAACCATTACATATCTCCCTTCAGGTTCCAATACTACATCTGATGCTACAAATGGATCAGTTCTATGTATGAGAATTCCCACACCTCTAGTTTTCTTCATAAAGCTAGAATGGAACATTTGGCCAGTCCAGTCTTTTTGCAGCCGGAACTGATCCTTGCTTATTAAGTGAGTTTCCTGTAAAAATACTATTTTAGCATTTAGACCTGTTAGGTGAGAGAGTACTTTCTTTCTCTTTAATTCGTGATTCAGGCCTTTAACATTCCAGCTTACGAAGTTAACTGTGCCATCATGGAGACACTGATTCTGAGTTTTTGATGTCATTTTATAGTCTTATTATAATTATAAAGACTGAGAGGATAGATTAGGTATAGATCAGGCCTGCTCTCTTTCTCCCCCCCCCCTTAACCCCCCACCCTCCCTTTTTGCCTCCCCAAGTGAGGCTAAAACCCACTTCACACAGTCCCAGTCCTCTGACATACCCAGAGACAGAGTACGTCCAAAGCAAAACAAGGTCCAATGCAGCGGCGCTTTAGGGTTAAAAGATAGAGATATCTCTAAAAAAAAAAAAGGATGAGGTAATTCTAACCTGATCGATCATAGTCATGTCTTATTCCAGAAGTTACCCTAGAAGAAAACTTATAAATGACTAATGCAAGTGGTCCAGGTGGACTGCGGGGTTAGAGTTAAGGCAATTTCACTTGTTGGACTCAGAATAGCCCTAAGAGAAAAAAAGAGTTATATAGATTTAAAATGGAATCAGAAAGTATTTAGACCCCTTAGCTTGTGTGACTAGGAGACATCCCAGGTAAGAAATACCAAAGCTGGGACAAGAAGGGGTGATCTTGCTGATGCAGCATCTTTTTTTTCTGCAGTTCAGAGAGTACTTGGTCAGAAGGTGAATAACTTCACTTCCGACTCTCTGTCATTAAGCCTCGCCCTTTCCAGGAACTAGCATCTTAAAACCACCCAACACCAGAAGGAGGCAGTCAGTCTTGGACTCAACAGCGACTGAGTCAGTATACTCACAAGCACATCTTTCTTTTGAGTTTATAGCACTGTGTGTACTGTTTATTTTCACTTTTCTGCTGTTCACCAGCTACTGGCATTAAGTGGGGGGTCCGTAAGTTCCCCAACACTTTGTTTAACTCCTGTGTATTAATTTACAATAGACAAATTTTCAATTTTTGCATTTTCAGTTTTCAAACTTTAATAAATTAGCTTTTTCAAACAATTTTTTTTTTTTTTTTCATTATGGATGTCACACATATGCGCATGGGAGGTAGCTGAAGGGCTCACAAAGGAATCATTTCTGTGCCAGACCAGGGGGTGGCAGGATGCACTGATCCTCCATCTTTTTCATTGGCAGACCAAACACAGGAAATTTCACCTGGACTCGAGGACATAACTTCCGGCTCCAGGCCCAATGATGACACTTCCGGTTCCTGCCCCGATGACATCAATTCCCCTGTCTGGCTTTAAAACCACCATGTTTCCTTGTTATTATTGTTCTATTATTGGACTGAAGTCTGTTGAGACCTATTGTTCATGGAACCAATCCTTCTTCTTTGGCAGCCTAATTCAAGTATACGGGCAGCTGCCCCTAAACCTCTTTCTCTGTCTGTCCAATCCTTCCACATGGGTAATTGAGTGTAGATTGGTGGGCAAAAATGACAAAGGAATCAATTTAAAATGTAATCTACAAACACAATAAAGTGTGTAGAAAGTGAAGGGGTCTGAATATTTTCTCAATCCACTGTAGGGTATCAGTGGCATGGCAAACAAAACTGTTTTTTAAAGAAGAAAAATTAGAAAAAAATACTGTGATTACCGAAAGTACTTTTCTAGGTAAAAATAAGTTTTTTTTGTTTTTTTTTTTGTTTCTTGGGTGGCAGAGATTTGAAAATACTAAGCAGAAAATGACAAGCAAGGATTCAAACAATAGGACATATGGTCATTATTGCCACGTTAACAGAGTATAATGAGATTCGTAATACCATGTGTTAATTAGCACATTACCTCCATTATTAAGAAAGCCAGGCTGAGATTGTTCTTCCTTTGCCAGCTAAAGAAGCTTAGCAGATCAAGGCAGATATTTTTACATTTTTACTCAGCCATCATTGAGAGTATTGTGACCACCTCTATCACTGTTTGGTTTCCTTCTGCCTCCACTCTTTCTAAGACTCAGGTACCACAGGTGATTTGTTTAGCCAAGAAAATCATTGTCGAAAAAGAAAGCAAGAAAGATTACAGCTGACTCCATCCATCCCAGCACCCATCTGTTTGTTAAATTGCCAAAACAGAAGAGCTAAAGGTCTATTGTAACCTGTACTACATGCCATCTCTGTAGCTTCTATCCTCAAAGTATTTAGATCCTAAACAAACTTACATAGGGCTAATCTTAACATTTTTGCAACATTTAAATGGTAACTGTGCTGCTTGTTTTTTCTTATATATTCATATTTGCTATAATTGTACTCTCTGAATATATTATTTTGAATGTTTTTTTTTCTCATTATTGAGCTAACTTATTGAAATTTGAAACTTTTTTTAAGAAATTGTTGTTTTTGTGTAGTGGTTTGCACAATGTAAGGTGTAATAGTGGGTTGTAATTTTGCTAGTATTTCATGTTGCACCTAACCAAAGTCAATTCTGGTATGTTTCACACACTAAACTGATTGTGATTCTGATTCTGATTAAAACAAAACACATCACCACTCTCTGGTGCTGTGATAAGTAAATATAACTTCTTTACCTGAAAAATCTCATTTATAAAAATGCTAAAAACATATGGAAATATTCTAAAGTCATATTTTAACCACAAAATGCAGCAAAGTTTCATTTAAAGGGGTAAATCAAAAACAGTACTCTTAAATGCTTAGTTGGAAATTGAAATTCCTGAACAAAAAGCTGTTCTTTTCATTCTTTTTGAAGAGATGTTTTCCTTTGCTAAAGTACTAATAGAGTCTGAATTTTAAACCCTTGTTCTGACATGTTGTCAGCTGTCTTATGTAGAGTGAAAAAACATTATGAGGAAGCGTCCTTGAATCACACATCATGAAAAACAGAATAACCTCATCAAGTTAGCAAGTAACAAAAGAAAGGAACCAATGAATTAAATTAATTTTTAAAGAAACAGAATGTGGAAAAAATAGAATGTGTCCGGATATCCAGGCAATGATGATATATATATATATATATATATATATATATATATATATATATATATAAGTTGATGTGAAGGGACGTTCAACCAAAAAATAAATGTTCTATTTTTTCCATTTACTAAACCCACTTAATCCAGTTTCAGATTTGCCACAGGAACCAATCCTGCATGTGCTGTCATTAAATCACTCACAACTTTGAATGTCTAACTACTTTAATCTGATCATCTTTGGTATCTGGGAGAATCTGATATACCTAGAGAGAAATCCACATTGACAGTCAGAAAACATGTAAATCATATTCATATGCACCCATTTCCAGTTTTTCTTGAAAACAGTGTGCTGCTTCTGGAGCATTCTTTACTCCCTAACCTACACGTCTGATCATGGAATCCTTATAATAAAAGAGTAATCTTTATTTGGAAAGTGGTAATGCTGCATTATTTAGAATCTTTTAAGAATCCTTTCAGATCACTTCAGGTAGAAATTTGCTTTTCACAGAAGCTCTCTAAATAAATAAATATATACACAAACAATGGTTTGCCACACACAAACCATAATGACTGAAAAATTTAAAGAGAAACATCTGCCTTGACTGTTCCAGTCCAAGTGAGGCATTATACAGGTGTATTCCTGTTGGCATAATCGAGCCCCAGTAGCGTTTCTTGACACAGTTTTACTAAATGATTCATTGACTGAAAGTCCTTAGTGTTAGTGTGTCAGAGAGAGGATGTACAGCTTTGTTCATAATGACACTCAGTTTTGTTTTAATTATCTTCTTTTCTACATCTTTCAGGGAGCCTAAAATGCATCATATAACTTTTAATTAGCATGTTGATTCAGTGGGTCTCTCCTGAAGTGATGTTACTATCCTAGTACACCACAGGGTAGAAAATCACACTGGCCATCACAGAGTTATAGAAGATGTGAAGGATATTACTACCCACATTAAAGGAATACAGTCTCCTAAGAAAAAAGAGCCTGCTCTGCAATTTCTTATATAGTTCTTTGGTGTTCTGAGACCAGTCCAACTTGTCATTAATGTAGACCCCCCCAAGTACTTGTAGGAGTTGACCACCTCTACATCCACTTGATGAATAGTGAAAGGACATAGGGGTTCTTTCGAGAGGTGAAAGTCAATAACCAGTTCCTTGATTTTGCGGATGTTAAGATGCAGACAATTCTCTTTGCACCAAGAAACAAACTTCTCCACCTGACTCTTATACTTGGTCTTATTCCCTTTATCAATACACCTTATAAGTGCAGAATGATTTCAGAATTTCTTCTAGTGACATGGCCTGCTGTTATATTTATAGTCTGAGGTGTACAGAGTAAAGAGAAAAAGCAACAGGACTGTTCCTTGTGGTGCTCCATTGTTGCTTACACAAAAAAATTCCTCGAGTCTCACAAACTGCAGGCTGACTGATAGTCCATTAGGGCACCATAGGCTCATCCACCTGCATATCTCTGAGTTTACCTATTAAAAGGGATGGCTGGGCGGTACTGAATGCACTGGAGAAATCAAAAAATACAATCCTCACAGTGCTGTCAGATTTGTTCAGGTGAGGTTAAACTTTGTGGAGCAGATAGATCATTGCATCCTCTACTCCAATCTTTGTTCCTTCCCAGTTGCTAGCTGTGTCTGTCACCTTCCATTTTTAAAATACTATTGCTGGCCCTTAATGTTCATACTCTGTCTTCGGAGATGATTGGATACTCCTGGTATCTATAGAGTTTCCTTCCCCCCAGGATCATGAATGTTTTGTCACTGTCTGTTTCCCTTCAGGATCACCATGCCTAATGGCTCCTCTGTCTTCCTTGACTTATATAGAGCCTCTCCTTGTTCATGTGTGCTTCTCTGTCTCTGTCTCTGTCTCTGTCTCTGTTTCTCTGTCTCTTCTGAAGGTCCTCTTTAGGCCATTCTTCTGCCCTCATCAATGCTGACAGTGTCCTTACTCTTATCATTCTTTGCACTTGCGCAGCCCTTTACAGTAATTTTATAATTTTTGCCTCATGCTAATGCAATCAACAATCATGACTGTATTATACCTGCATTTTTTTTAAATCCTCCATTGTTTATAAAAATACAGAATTATTCCCAAGACAATACAGGTGCAATAATTCTATTTATTCTGCCCATTGTTCTTATTTACTAGAAATTCCCTTACTGCACAAGTTTCCAATAGTCCATCCGTTATTCTATTATAAAACTGATTGAAGGTTCAGGAGTGTTGGAGTCTATCCAAGCAGCGTCTAGCACAAGGCAGCAACTAACCCTAGACAAGGGGCCAGGTCATCACATAGAACACCTCCTCATATGGGGGTCAAATTAGATTCAACAGTCAATTAATCATGAATGTCTGTGGCAGGAAAATCAGAGGGCATGAGAAAGGTGAAACACATGCAATGGGAAGAACATACAAACTCCACATAGAGACCAGACTAAGGTTCAAGTAAACGTTTTTGTAACTATGTCTTGTGAAATTTTGTAATGACATAATGAAATACCAGGAAAAACAAAGATGAATGTTTTTCACAAATCGTGACAAGATCAGAAACATTATTTGCTCTAAACTATCTTATTTGTGATTGCACAGTCCCAAAGCACCAACTTTCCACCAGCAATGGTAAGGATTTATGGTTTTAATCTAATTTCCCATGGTTTAAAATTGTCACAGCTTTGTTTAGTAATTTGTGTCTGCTGTGTTGTTGTACCCTGTACTACACTGCCACTGATTTCTGTACCAGTGGAAAAAGTCATTATAACATTTCATTGTACTCGAAGGTATAATTACAATAAATACAACTAAATTGAATTGATGTTAACATGGCAGGAGTGAGTGTGGGTGTGCAAATCATCAGTTTGCTGTTACTCAGACCCCCTAAAACTCTTCTTGGGACTTTGTTATGCTCTAGAAAAAGCCTTGTGGTAATTAAGGACTCAGCAACTAGCTTGCATGCTGGGGTCTATAAAGAATGGCCTATCATACTACATTCATGTCACAGTAGGCAAGAACATGTTTGTTCACAGAACTGACCCCAAATCCCTTTAATTAAGGTTCTGTGGTGGTTGGCCCAGAAACGTAGGAAGGCACAACAAAGTCACATTTATTATGGATGTCTTTACTAAATTGTCTTAAATTACTTCACAGTCCGAACAGTTTGATACTGATGCAAGCAACAGCCTCAGATGGCTGGTTTGTGGTCACTAGGAGGACATTAGATGTTAGCCTTCAAGCCCATCAAATCATTGTTCAGTTGAAATCAAATAGCAGTTTGGAGGTGGAAACAAAATAAAACAAAATACATTGTAGTGGTGTCACCATTTGGCACAATCTGTACACCAGAAGAGAATTACACTAAAATGGGGGGAAAACATCACTTGTAAAATAAGAGATTAAATATTTTGCATTTTATATTTGTAAATTATTTAGAACACTTTGTAGAGATCTGATTTCACTTTGACATTAAAGACTCATTTTCTGTTGCTCAGTGTTAAAAAAGCCAAATTAAATCAACTGTGATTTTAGTATTGAATAATAATAAAATGTGAAAATCTCCTATCTATCTATCTATCTATCTATCTATCTATCTATCTATCTATCTATGGGCTTCCAGTACTGCCCTAAGTAGGACATGTTTGCGATGCTACTTACTGTCAAGAAAGCTTTTCATTTTAAAATTGTGCCAAAATCTGGCTTTACTACTGGGGAGAAAAGAGTGAATGGGGGTTCTCATCTAATACAGTAAGCCTTTAAGAGAAAACTGATACGTTAGTTGCAAGTGTTGGAAAATTATGCAAGTACCCACATTTCTGCATAATATGACTATTTTAGGAATCATGGCAGCTGTTAAATATAGCAAGCTTAATTTTAAATTGGTCTGAAATGAAAAAAATTCTAAATATCACAGCAACATTACATAAGTAACAGTACAGTATAACCTATAAGTCTAACGATACATTCACATTGGATCCTAATCATTTGATTTGATTACTCACCGAGAGTAATATTATGTCCCTATTAAAAATATGACAGGCATAAGGAAAGGTGCTGATGGCTGGCAGCTCCGTACAAAGTTTAATTTGTTGTACCGCTTCCCCCAGGTCAGAACACCCCCTTTTGTATTTGTGCTCTGGTGTGTTGTCATTCCCAGGAAATCTAGAACACACAGGGGCCACTGGGATTGCACACTGCAATGTTATGGACCTTGCTCTCTCTCCTGTGAAGGTTTCATGAATGACTTGCAGCTGCCCTGCTTTGTTGTTGTGGTGCCCTGGTATTTTCTTGCCAGCCTGGTATTTTTTTAATATAGGCACATATGCTTAAAAATAATTTTTCAGGTCACCCCAACTATTGTTATTTATTTCCAATAAGCCTGGATGTAAAAAAAAACCCTACCATATTATTTTTGCTTTATCCCACAGAAGAAATTCCCACAAAACACAGCAAATCAGTGAGTCTCAGTTGAGAACTGCTGGAGGCACTGTAGCACTCCAAACCCCCAGACACAACGACACAACAAAGTCCTGGGTTCAAATACAAGGCATTTATTTCACACAATACCTTTACAGTTTTTCAGTTTTGTTCCTTTCCATGCCACATAACAAAGCATTAAGTTTATCCTTCTCCTTCTACACCCACCTTGCAGTCTTATCCACCTCCTCCTGACTGTGATTACTGAGTGGACAGAGGTGGCCCCTTTTATATTGGCCCCATTACTGCTTTCAGGATCAAGGAGCAAGCACTTCCAGGTCAGATGGAAGCCCCCGAAAGTAGGGACAGTCCTCTACTGTCGGCACCCACAGAGCCCAGCAGGGCTGCTCTATGGGACTACAACTCCAACCATTCCCTTCAAGCATATGAATAGATATACTGACCCAGGAGTGCTGCCACCCAGTGTGTCAGGGGTTTATGTACTCTTGTTAGGCATTCCCCCAATGTTCATCCACTACACTGGCCTACCTGTCAAGTAAGGTCACAGGGGTCTATCCCCAGCACAGCGCAGCCCTGCCATCCATCACACAGTTCAGCCAGGTCAAGCCAATCAAACCTTAGCTCCAGACTACTCTCACTTACTTGCCAAACACTTGGTGTTCTTGTTTTATGACAGATTCTTTGCCAGTGATCTCAAATCAGATCCAGTGCCCACATGTTGGAGCAACTGTACCATCCCATCCCCTCAAGTATGAACAAAACATTTTTTGAATCCTATTGCTTGTGTCCTAACAAATAGCTGTAAATTGTCAGTGGTCAGACCATTAAACTACTCACACGCCACAAGCAACATCTCAGCGCTCATCTGTCCAATACACACTGACTTTGCCTCCATTCCATTTTTGAATGATGCATGCAGGAATAAAAACAGCAGCTGTTACTGTATATTTTTCATTTTTTTCATGTTTATCTTACATTAATATTTATAAATACTGTATATTGTTCTAAATATCAATGAATCTTTTAAGTAAGATGAATGTTGGAGAAAATCACTGATGCAAGCATATGACTTTTTTTGAGCAGAGGTAATTAATAGGATAATGAAGTGTCCATCAAATAAATAAAGAATCTGACTGAATGCCAATTTATAGTCGTAAGCAATAATTGTTACTGCACCGGCTATTGAGGATGAAAGTGAAAGGAAACTTTCACTTAAGCCGATGTCACATTACAAGACAAACAGTTGTGGGGTATGTAAGATTTGTTGGTCATGTTGGCAGACCATGTCAATTTAAACAACTGAAAATTGCTGCCCATGTCACATTTTCCAACTGAATGACCAACCTTCTAGCACAGTCATACTTGTTCCTTTTTCTGTCAGCCAATAGTTTACTACCTAATGGAGTTACACGAACTATACTTCAGTCCATTTTGGGGTCTATTTTCCTCTTGTGGCCATGTCCAGGGAATCTGGCTACAGTCCCATAGACCTTGAACGTCTTAATAACATCTGTAACTCCTGACAGAGGAACATCAAGCTGCTTGGAGATGGTATTAAAGCTTTTGTCTTTAACATGCTTGTCTATAAGTGCCTTTTGGATCTCCTCAGACTACCCTCTCCTCTCCTCTCCTTTTCTCTTTTCTTTTCTTTTCTTTTCTTTTCTTTTCTTTTCTTTTCTTTCTCTGGTTTATGTTCAGTGCAGGACTCATGATGATACCAAGCAGCAGGGTGACTACTCTTCTCCAATTAAATAGGCAGAATGATTGATTGCATGATTAAAGACATGTGTGATACTAATTCAAGAAAACAGCTCATTAGAAAAATCACTCAAATCCAATTATTTATGATTTTTTCAAGGGGTACCAATAAATGTGTCCTGGCCATTTTAGACTATCTATTAATGACAAGGGGACAGTGTTAAGTGATAAGCCATACTTGATCTCTTTTCACACTTGCTTTGCTTTACTCAATGACATATCAAAGGATTGCAGGTCTACATGGGACAAAACAATTGCTTTTCGTTTAATCACTTTTCAAGAGGCATATGGCACTTTTTGCAGTGAGCTGTAAGGGTTCCAACAAATTTGTTCATGTCTGTATGTAAATTAAGTCTACAACGGATAATTGCTGGAAATGTTTTGTCATGTTACATGGGACTGGGAGGTTTCATTATTGTTGATTCATCAACTTTAATGAGATGCGGCTAAAGGAGCAAAGTAAAGGGTAAATTGCCAGTAATTCTCCGGCTCATTGTTCATTGTGTGCAGAGGGGACACAGGACCCGTTCTGTACCAGAATCAAATAGCCCAGATGGAGTTCCTACAGCTTTTACCTAGCTACCTGACCTTCAGATGCTCTTTTCCTTTTGTTCCCGGCCACAGAAGACCTTTAGGTGAAAAAGTGTGGGTAATGGGGTGACCTTGTATATGAAGGCAGTTATTATTAAGCAAATGTTTGTATATTTGTTTGGAGAGAGGGATGCTGGTTTAATGAAAGGGGGCTGTTGAAATCAGGGCATGTGACAGGACTCTGAAGAGGCTCATTGATGGAGAGGCATTACTCAGAGCCCACAAGCCTGTATTCATGTACAATAGCAACTACTACACTGGAACATGACACAGGTGACATAAAGGCAATGACATACATTATTGAGAA
Source organism: Polypterus bichir lapradei (assembly GCA_026402145.1). Classification (NCBI taxonomy): domain Eukaryota; kingdom Metazoa; phylum Chordata; class Cladistia; order Polypteriformes; family Polypteridae; genus Polypterus; species Polypterus bichir. The sequence goes on along the minus strand of JANRMT010062814.1, from coordinate 126,948,181 downwards.
CCTGTCATTAATGTGGTTACTTTGTACATTAAAAATTGGTTGAACAATGGGTTTGTAAACAACTGGATGATCATTTTTTTTCCCAGTCTCCTTTTTTCCTTGGGATCTCATGGCTCAGCTGTCTCCAGTTGTTTTTTTTTTCCTTTACCACAAAATAGTGTAATATGGAGATTGCAATCTCTGGGTAAGATTTCAAAGACAATACAGTGGCCTTTGATCTCTCTCATTGCGATAACCAAATTGAATTAGCAGATACCAGAGTGATGCATGGATCAGGTTACAAACTGCAAGGAGCAGACATAATGATGCAGCTCAACCTGGAGGCTTTGAAAAAATGTTGTGGCTTTAGGAGCTCTGTTACGTAATGCTGTCAGGAATACTGAAACACTATCCTCTTGTCATTAATAGGAAGGCAGAAGTGATACAGTAGCTGAAAAATGGCACTTGGGCTTTGTGGAGTTTTTTAATTTTCAGGTTTTAGCTTCCAACTACAGAAGGTCAAACATCATTAATGTGAAATTAGGTTGGATTTGTTCCTAATCTTCAAGATAGCCAGGCTGCACTGTTTCAGATATTAGAAATCAGCTCTTCAAAACCTTAAACTGGGGAATGAGAATAGACAAAGTAATGGATGAATGATATCTGACACACAAAATAATATCAAAACTCACACAAATGCTTTGCTGTTCTGATATGATGACCTGCATTCCCAATCATGAGGTGCGTTACCTGCATTGTGAGGGTGCATCAGTTACAGCACTATAGATATTGATTTGGCAAGCCAAGGAGACGTCCATGTGTAACACCTGGCTGCGGCAGATAGATGGTCATTTCTGGAGGGTGGGACTGGACCGTGTGACTGCCTGGGGGGGTTGCCAACCAGGATCCTATTTCGTCTATTTGGGTGCAACATTGCGCTGTTACTGTGCATGCTTCTCAACCTGAACTGACCTGACCTGATTCTCAATAATATTTTATAGCTTCTAAGAATCATCCAATGAAATCTTTCTTCAAAGTTCTGGGTATGAACATCAACCTAGTCACAATCTGTTCAGATGGAAAACTCACTTGGACAGTGGTATCTTCTTCTTGACTAAATGCAAAAAGGAAAACCTCATTCCTAAAGGCCTCTTGATACAAAATCCAACCATACACTGTGGCCCCCATCCGAGACGCCCCTTCGTTATATGTTCAGGAGGAGCAGCCATGGACTGTGCAATACCTCTTCATGGATGGTAGATGGCCACCCTCCTGGGTTGGAGCGGTGCCTTGGTTTCCCACAGGGCTCCATGGGAATTGGAGTTGAGTGCAGCCCTATTGGGTCCCGCAGGTGCCGTCAGGGGGTGCTGCAGCTGGGACTCCTGAGCCCGTATGGGCAGCGTATTCGCCACACCTGGAAGTGCAGCCAGAGCTCTGCAATCAATCACCTGGAGCACTATAAAAGGGCCCAGCAACCACCACTCAATGGCCAGAGTCGGGAGGAGGAGAACGAAACTTGGAGGAGGAGGGGTGGAAGAAAAAGAAGAGTGTGTTGTGTTGGTGCTTTATTGGTGTTTTGGAACTGTGCTGTGGCTGGGGGACACGGGGAAGACGTGCCCTACAGCTGAAGAAAAATAAATAGTTATTTTATTTTACATGTGCCTCCATTTCCAGTCTGTGTTGGGTTGGGTGCCTATATAGCGCCATTTCACAACACACTTATAACAGCCGATTTACAGATCAGCTATGCATCAGAAGCTCAGAGAGGCTACGAAACCATCCAATAAAAATTTGCTACAGCCTCAAAAAGAATATCCAAGAAGAGGTCTACAACTTCATTCTTCTCCTGGAGAACAACTTGCAAGGTATGGTTAAAGAGTTGCAATTATATTACAGGAAACTCCAGAGACTTCTGATCAAAAACAGAAAGAAAAAGCTACAAAGACTCAAAGAGAAAGCTGGGCACTTACCTGCATCATCAATAAACATGGAGCACCAGACCTGTATTGTTAATCCTTCTTCCTACACACCGAATGAAAATGAGATGTCAGTACTCTCAAAGGGCATCTCATTCTGTCCGGCTAAACGTATTGACAAAATCAGACTCTGCAGTATTATGGAAGAATATTTCAGAAAGCTCCGACTTAAAGAATTCTTCCATAATAAGAAGGACAGTAATACACAGGAAGCAAGCATGAGTCAATACAATAATTCCACCAAAAATCCCACATGGACACCAAAACCCAGAAGACAGATACATAGACAGCTTCCAACAGAGGGTCAAAACTGGAATCCTGGACCGAGAGCAGAACCAGGTATACAGTATCAGTTTACAAGAAAAGCAATCCATACATTCACTAAGGGTAAACACAGAGACCATTGTCAAACCAGCCGATAAAGGGGGTGTCTTAGTAATCAAGAACACATCTGATTATATAAAAGAGGTACAAGGGCAGCTTTCTAATACCACTTATTACTGCAAACTACAGGAGGACCCCACTGATGTTTACATGAAAGAACTGAAGAAATTGTTTAGCAGCTTACCTGTTAACATCAAGGACCACATCAGTAGTCGAATCCCTGAGGATTCAAAAGTGGAATACTTCTACATGCTCCCCAAGATCCATAAAGATGGGAACCCAGGAAGGCCATTAATCTCAGGAACTGGCACACTGATGGAAAATATTTCAGGATGGGTTGAAAGCATTCTCAAACCCCTTGCCAGAAACACACGCATCTACATACAGGACACCACCCACCTCCTTAAAAAACTTGCGGCCCTAGACACCATTTCTGAGGGAGCCTTCCTTGTTACAATGGATGTGGAGGCATTATACACAAACATCCCCCATGATGATGGAACTATGGCCTGTTGATGTACCTGCAACAACATGGCTTACAAACAGAGCAAGTGATACATTTGATAAAATTAATTTTAACTCACAATATGTTTTCTTTTGGTCAGGACATTTACTTACAACTAATGGGAACTGCAATGGGATGTCACTTTGCACCCCACTACGCAAACTTATTCATGGCAAGATTAGAACAGGACTTCTTGTCAACATGTGCAATAAAACCAATGCTTTACCTTCGCTACATAGATGACATTCTTATAATCTGGACTGCAAGGGAAAAAGACCTTCTTTGCTTCCATAGAAATTACAATTCATTCCACCCTAACATAAAACTTAAATTAAATTATTCACTAACAGAAATCAGCTTTCTGGACACTACCATTCGCGTAAAGGACGGTACCCTTATGACCTCTATTTTTCATAAACCAACAGACAGTGTTCACCCAAAGCATATATAGAACTCCATCATCTACAGCCAGGCAATACATTACAATCGTATTTGCTCAGACACAATGGATCGGGACACACAACTGCAGAAACTCAGGACAGACTTCATCAAATAAGGATACACTCCCAAATCAACAGACCTACAAATCAGGAGAGCTACGGTTATACCCAGGGAAAACCTTCTGGAATACAAAGGTGCAGAAACCAAGAACCGGGTCCCAACTAGTTGTAACTTATCATCCACATCTGGAAACACTTCACAAAATTATGAAAGAGCTTCAACGCATAGTACAGAAAGACAATAAACTGAAGGAAATATATTTCCAGATCCTTGCATACGGACAACCACTGAACCTCAAACAACTGATTGTCCGAAACTCTATGTGTGGCTCAGCAGCAAGTGGCACATCTCCCTGCCTACAGAACAGGTGTGGCACCTGTGCAGATATCTACATGACAGATCAGGTAGTTATACCACATTGCCAGCAGAAACATAAAATAAAGGGTTCATTCACATGCAAATCTGCTAATGTGGTCTACCTAATCATGTGCATAAGGTGCCCCAACACTGGACTGTATGTAGGGAAACTGGTCAGACACTGCGCCAGCGAATGAACTCACATAGATTTCAAATTAATCAGAACAGTGTTGATCTTCTGGTGGCAGCACACTTTAACAGTAATGGCCACCGCATAAAGGATCTGAAGGTCACTGTGCTTATGGGTAATTTCAAGACACAACAGGAGCGGAGAGAATGGGAATACAGATTTATGCTTAAATTCAATACTCTACAAAATGGTCTGAACAGAGACAAGAGTTTTATGACCAGATATGTGGACTAACAGACTGATTGACCAGCTGACTACATCAGTGGCCTATCTTACAGACAATGCACTCCAAAAAAACTGTACCAGGACTTTTTCTAGCGATGGTTATCTTATCTCTACATTTTATTAGTTCATTGTTCTCTTCTTTCAGGGTTAAGTCATCTAAGGTTTATTAATTTTGCTAACATTTGAACAAAAAGGTTGTTAAAATGAAAAAAATAATCACTTTGCTGTCCCAATATAAGCTAGAGTATTTTTCAGTTTCTTTGTTACACCTTGCCTGATGAAGGGGCCTTAGCTGCCTCGAAAGCCTGCATTTGTAATCTATTTAGTTAGCCAATAAAAGGTGTCATTTCACCCTACTTTCTCATGTATCAATCTATGGCTAACACGGTACAACACTCTTCTGCCATGTTCTCCTATGTCTTCGTGGGTTTTTATTCCAGTTTTCTTCCCACATCCAAAAGGCATGCATGTTAGATTAACTGGTCAGGCTACACTGCCCCAGCATGAGTATGGATGTGTGTGTGACCCCACTGTAAGGGACTGGCATGCCATCTTTCATCTCTTTTCTTGTGCTCTGTGCCACCAGGGTAGTCCCCAGAAATTTGTATTGGATAAGAGCATTAGAAAACTGATGGCAGGGCCAAAAATGTAAAAAAAAAAGAAACCAAATGAACATTCAAAACATAATTCATGTTGTTATTTTTAAAGTTTAGAAAACTATGATAATTCTAAAATTGAATACAATGTTACTCATTCTCAGTGTTTGATATTATGCTTATCTGCAGCCATTTTTTCATTTTTATTTTCCAGTATAGGATCTCGGAGAGTTGGAGCACATGAACCAACTTGGAGTGGACAACAGTACAGGTTTATTGAAAATTAGTAAAGCATGTTCTCTTAATTCTGCATTTTATACTTCTATACAGCCATTTAGACAAAATTCTTGCTCATGAAGTGTCTATCCTTCATTTATGTAATTATTGTAATCTTTCAGTGGTACACGTAAGAGCAGAGAGGCCTGACATTGCACATTTACATTTACTTATTTGGCTGAGACCTTTATTCCAAGGAGACTTACAACATTTATGATACAATTGGTTACATTTCTTTTGGTTTTCCAATTGGAGATCAGGTAGGTCAAGTGACTTGTTCATGGTCACACAGTTATCAGTAGTGGGATTTAAACCCTTGCTTGTCTTCAGCTCATCCAAATCACTGCTGCCAGGTTTCTAACAGGCACATGAAAACAGAATCACATCACATCAGTCTTAACTTCTCTTCTCTGGCTACCTGTTTGCTACAGGATTGAGTTTAAAATGTTACTGTTTGTTTGTAAGTCCCTGAAAGGTTTAGCCCTCTTTTATCTTAATGACCTCTTACATCTTTACTCTCCCTCACAATCACTGAAGTCCTCTGACCAGAAGTTATTGATTGTGCTAAATTCTAGATTTAAGCTTAGAGGGGATCATGCTTTTGCAGTGGCTGCCCCTAAGCTTTGGAACAGTCTACCTTTTTATATTAAGTCAGCACCAACTTTGATCACTTTTAAATCCCACCTGAAAGCCTATCTTTTTGCCATAGCTTTTTAAACTTGTATGTAACTATTTATTATTTGGTGTATGTGGTGTATTTATATATATATATACTATAAATATATATATATATGTATATATATATATATATATATATATATATATATATATATACAGGGGGTCCTCGGGTTACGACACAGTTCCGTTCCTACAACAGTGATGTAACCCGAATTTTGGTGTAAGTTGAAACACACTCTAGCCTAAGTCACTTACCTATCTTAACACATTTGCAAAATCATAATCTAGAACATAAAAACACAAAATCTAAGCCTGAGAAAAAGGAAAAGGACATAAATATACTGTACTGTACACTGTACTGTAGTAACAGAAAAAATGAGTGTAAAAAAATGCTTACCTTTATTTTTTCTCATGTCTCAATTTTTTTTTAAGTTTTTATGGGAGTGAGTGTTGTAAACTCGAAATGTTGTATGTCGAAACGTTGTAACCTGAGGACCCCCGGTATAGTATGTACTGTTTGCATTGTGTATTGATGGTAGCTGTGTAGCACTTTTGTTTTCAAATGTGCTCTATAAATAAATTGACTTGATTTGACTTGACTTCAGGGTTTTGAAGTCCAAAGCCATAACCACTACACCACACTGCCTGCCTCTGCCTGCACACACACATGGAGATTGAAAACAGGGGGATGGAAGGTCCTGCTATTACTCTGTAGAATGAATCTTTGTAGACCAAAACGTGACTGACGCCTGGCCAGTGGCCACCGCAGAGTGAATTTCCATACTGGGACAAGGATGACATCGAGGCATAATGGTTAACATTGCTGAATTACAAATTTAGGAACATTGGTTTGATTCTCATTGTTGAGTTTTTGCATCCTCTCCATGACATTCTCCATAATTATGGGTAGCGTTCCAAAATCATTCCAAAAACTTGTAGGCAACATTAGCTGGAAATACTAAATATAATTGAGTTTGGATGGGTGTTTGTGTGCATGCCCCATGATGTTCTAGTGTTTTGGTCAGGATTAATGACAGTATGTGTTTAATCCTTTAATGAAGTGAGGTGTTCAGAAAATGCATGACGGGATAATTATTAAGGGACCATGTATGGATCTTTCCAACTCTGTCTTGGTGTCAGTCATATAAACATTAAGGAATGACCATTGGGGTTGTCCAACTCACCTTAATTCATTTATATTGGCAAATTAAACAGGAATTTCCCTGTTACTGTACATATTTTTGACATGTTGTCTCTTCTGTTCGTTTTATGTTGGGTTTGCCAAAAAGCATTACAATGTGAAGTGTTAAAAAGAAAAAAGAAAAACAAATTGCACAAAGAGCAGCATAATATGCAGTGCCACGCATGTGTACTAGAGGGTCACCTTCCAGGTTCACCTAAAGTAAGTAGTATCACCTCAGGATGAGAGGTGGTGCTGTCGCTAACACTCTTGTCTCCTTTCTCCCTCGCTGCCTCGAGAAACCACCACTTGAGGGCACTGAAGCAAAGGAAGCTCTGCCCCTTCCAGTCCACCCAGTACAAATAGAGAATGCTCCCAGAAGGCAGTGTCTCGTTTTGGCACTGACCTTGCTTCTGTGCACACCTAAGTCAGAGCCAGTAACTTGTCATTCCAGAGAAAAGGAATTTATTCTGTAAAAGGCGCATATTTTATTTGTCGTTCTTATTTTTTCCTATAATTAAACAGGGATTTTGCCTGGTTAGCACCCCAAACATTTGGCTTTGTCCTGCATCTTCATTTGCAGGAAATTTATACTTCAGTATGAAGTGATGGCACCCTCACTGATCTATCAAGATGTGTGTTGGAAAAGCCACCTTGACACATGCAGGCTATCCCAGGAATTTACCAAACAATTGCTGGGCTGAGGGCATGTGTGAACAAAATTCAGCTGAGAAAGTCTGCAGTTTCTATTTACAAAACAAAATGAGCAGAATGCAACATCAGCTCTGAAGCTCCGAGCTGCAGTGGGGTTAGTATACGTGGAGTCCGCAAGGTGGAAACTGAGCTTTGTGTAAATACACGCATCTGCAGTAGGGCACGTCTTTGTATTCTTGCTGCTTCGTATTACTGTCTGCTGTCTTTCAGTTTCCTATCTATTAACTTATTAATGTCTTAGATGTGATCCAAAGTAAATAAGTACATAAATATAATGATCCCAGTACTTGAGGACTGCTGTTCTGCCATCAATATCTTTTGGACAAAAAATAAACCAGTAAATATTTTCATGTGGTTGTTGTGGACATTTTGTACACCTTTCATGACCTCCTTTCCCTCATCTGGGATGAAACTTTCATGTCTTGAGGCTGTCATGTCACCATGTGGGAAAGTGCTGGGTTGCCCTTAATATGTCTAAACAAACGAATCCCAGGAAATTGTTTGGATATTTAATCTGGGGATTTTCCACATCCTATGACTGAAAAAGTTTAATGATTTGTAGAAGTGACACAACAAATATCACCCTCACATAAATGATGTTTTAAAGCCTGTCAATCAGTTATGACTTATTTTATATAGTAACATTTAATGGGCAACAATAAATATGAAAAGAGTTACAATTTATAGATTTAATGTACAAATTCTAATTCTGTAATTAAATTTGGAATTCTCAGAAATCTTTCGGCAATATGCTTTATCTTCCTTTTGCCTTATTTTATGACGTCACGTCAACATTTTGTGCTTAGTTTTTCTGGCTGCGGCAATTTTGTTAGTATTGACGTCCATTGCTTATCATGCTATTTCAGTGCATAATGTCATTGTGTAGCTATTATGCAAGATGGTGGCACACTTTATTTTGTTCCCAAGCATTTGTCTCGTGTAAATACATCTTTACTTTAGTTAGGGAAGAATATTCAACAGTTTTCAAACTCCTTAATTTGTTTGTCTGACTGTAACTTTGGACTTTTTTTTGTTTAAATGTAATGATTGTTATTCCTGTGTTTATTTTGGTATTTGACCCCAGCCCTCTTTCAGACAATACTACTTGTTTATCCACTTTTTAATTTCCTAGATTTAACTTAAAGTTCATCCTCTGAACTAACTATAATCCATCCTGGAATTTACCTTAATCTTAGGGTGTCATTGAACTTTGAAATTTATACAAGCAGCAGAGGCTGAAAGTCACTAAAGTAAGTGATGAACAATGATCAGGCTAAGTTCTTCACTAGAGAGACATGTAAACAGCACTAACAAGGGGCAAAGATAAACTCAAAGTCAATATGCAAGCCAAGGTAAATTTCCTGAAATTCTTTGTAAGTAAATTTGCAAAGTAAATATTTTGGGATAACCCAATAGCTTTGGCTTTTTATTTTAAAGTTCAGATGAGAGATGCATTCAGCCTTGTCCTCATATGCTACGGGGCTAACTGACATCACGTCCCAGCACATGCACAAACATGTAATGGCCACCATGTACGTGGAAGCCTCTGCGCCAAACTAGAAGGTGCTGACGTGACTGAAACTGGCAACCAAGATGCAAAATATAAAACAAAAAAATGAATAAAATTCATTTCACATAAACCAAGCAGCAGAATGTAATATTTATAATTAAGTACTGGGAAATCATGTTATACATGTCTAGAGCTAAATGAGCTTGACTGTATTGTACATAATATTTAATTAGCAGTATGACTCTATTAAAAGCTGCTTGATAAAATTTCTGCTATATTCAGTTTTTACACAAGAATGACACAATGTTGGTTGTTTGATTAACCTTTTGTCACACACGTGTGCATGGGAGGCAGATGAAGGGCTCAAAAGAAGGGACCAGAGGGTGGCAGAGTGCACTGATCCTTTCTCTTTCTTCCCCGCAGACCAAATTCAGGAAATTCAGCACCAACCCAGAAGACATCACTTCCAGTTCCACCCTAGAGACGTTACTTCCAGTTCCAACCCCAGATGACATAATTTTCCCCCTTTCTGACTTTAAGACCACCTTGTCTGTACCATAACCTCAGTTCTATTTTGGACTTTTGTCTGCAAAGAGCTTTTCTTAACCAATCTTCAAATTTTCAGCCACTTTCCAATTATACAGGAGGCTGACCGAAAAGCTTTTTACGTGTCACGGCATAATTATTACCACACTTCTAAATGTAACAAATGTCTACAAATTCTTACCCTACTCTGGCCTTCCTTGTTCTCAATTAGATTGGCTTGAAATTTCCATAGAGCCACCAGTCCTGATGTCAGCACTTGCTGTACTTTAGATGTTTTCATGCACATGTGCGTGGGAGGCAGCCTCAGGGCTCGGATGATAGTAATTACCCACCAAAGCAAGGGTTGGCGCTGTTGGCTAATGCCTTCTCTCTTCCTCATTCTGCAGAATGGAAGACTGACAGCCACCCCACCGCTGACATCACTTCTGTTTTCCACCCTCCTGGACCTGTCCTTTCCTGCCAAATCTCCACATAAACCCAGAACCAGACACTTTGCTCTAGTCTGAAATGAAGTAATCTGTATCTTGTTGCATATTTTGTTGTTTTCAACCTTTTCAGGTATATGGGGTCACCAAGGTGGTGTCCCATCTCTTTAACGTAGTTGTGTCTCCTCTTTTACAGTGTCTATAAGAGGCAAATGAAGAGAAAAACACAATGCATAATGCAGAGTACAAAATAAATGAAAAAATACAACACTCTAATACCTCTTGGGCCTTCCTGTACAAAGTTAGTCATCCTGTCTTTTGGTCCACTACTGACCTAAGCACCACAAAAGCACTCCTCTCTTTCATTTCCTATATCCTAGCCACTTTTCCTTTGAGCATTTAAGCCCTTGTCCCAATCTCCTTTAGACTCTGTGCCTATTGCGTTCTTAACTACAAACGGACATTAAAACCTCTGTTCCTCCAGGACCCGCAACAACTTCTGGAATCCCAGAGCTGTTCTTCTGGAGCTCCCTCTAGTGGCCCAAACTCTAGTGGATCCTGCAACTCCAACTCTAAGCAACTCTAAAATAACGTGTTTGGTACAAACAGAAGCAATGCCGCAAAGGAAGCTGCCACCCAAAGGGACCATTGTTCAGTGATCCACACATTTCCTTGTTTCTGTCCCACTGGAGTGACTACTTTCAGGATACTTTCTTACCATGTACATTTTCACACCCAACCCAGCCCTTCTTTCAGTGTTCTAGAAAGACATGCCTCATTCTTATTCATTTTTGTCCCTCCAAAAGTCCATGCTTTGTTCAGTAGTACTCTTAATTACTTGGATTTATTGTTCCTACCTAGAAACCCTCTATGCTTTATGCTATACTGCATTCTTCATAGGGCAACTAATCACAAAGTTGTTACAATGTACTCAAGAATTAGGAGTTTAAAGCAGGAAAACAACAAAGTTCAATACAATACAAGATCACTCTAAAAAAAAGTGACGTTGACAGTGAGAGCTGACAAATATCCCAGCAGCATCGGCAACAGTACAGAAGTTAAACAAGAGTCAATAGGTAAAGCTAATATAAAAATGAACATTAACCATGAAGTAGCTTTGTGGACAAACCTAAGGTCAGCGTTTCCGGGAACAAGAGCCGCAAATCTAAGAGAGTCATTATTATTTGTAGCGTAATGCACTGATACCGGTGTTTATCCAGCATTATTTATTGGACTTTTTCTATGCTTCTATTCTTATGGAATCCTTTTGATCAGATGTGATGAACTTTGAGCCTAGAAAAGGTGATACATTCAGTAAATAAACCATGGGGTGTTTGGATTTACCAATTTGCAAGTCAATAGGATGCAGTGAGACACAAAGCACAGAGATGGGTCTTGACACATCTAAGCTAAGATGAACAAGTAGTCTTTCAGGATCTATTTGGAGTTTTCTGGAAGCTGAAATGTGCTTAGCTTAGCCGCAGAGAACTTTCATTCTTTCTTTAACAGTGCTTTTAAGTAAATATTTTCTTATTGTTACCCTTTCATCTTTCACTACAATGTTGTCATGGAATGTTGTGCACAGTGAGGGAATGAGGAAACCCCTCAGAACAGGAAGAACATGTCAGACTAACAAATAATACCTCCAAGGGGAGTACAATAGTCCATGGAGAGGTGGTTTCCTTTGTCTAGACTGTATGCGTTACAACTAGAGGACCCTTTAGGTATTGTCAGTGCCTTAAATATATTGACTTAAGGAATGATACAGACTACAGGAATGCTTACCTATGGCTGACAGGCCAATGGAGAACAATATAAGTGACCATCTAGGTGAGCATCATAGGAGAAACTTTAATGTCTTCATCCATCAAAGTGAAAAACAGAGGTCTCTATTGAACACTCTGACTTGGTACCCCTGGGTCTTTTAAAGGGCCAAAGGTAACAGTAAGACGGTTTAAATGGGCAGTCCTATGCATGCTTCATTTACCTTACAGCTCACAAGTTAAGTAGAAAGACAGCTCAGTTTAATGGAATGAGAGGTAATCAGGAGATAGCTTGAATGTGTTATAACCAGGTGAGCCAGCCCTACCATTTGGGAATGTACTCAGCCCCTGGTGGGAGCAGGCCCTAGAGGAATTACTTGATATGTATTGCATTTTTGATAGACAGATCCTCCCAAACACACATAGTGTAAGAACCTCTGGGTTGTATAATAGAGCTACTGCTATCAATAACAGGCAGGCAGGTGACAATAAGATGTGGTCAGACCTGTCCAGTTGTACCACAGGTTAATATTTAATGTCATTAACATTTGAATAGAACAGGTCCACCATTCAGAATGATTCATCATTAAGGTATTGGTAACAGAGTGAATAATTTCTGTTGTTGAGTCAACTACAATGCTGAAACTGATCTCCCTGCAAAGTAACATGGATGACATCAGTCCACACTGCAGTGCCTGGATCACAAATTTAGTTTTAAATTATACTATGCTCCCTTTTTTACCATTGCTAATTCACATAAATCTCCATTCCCTTTACTGGCTTTTCCACTCAGTCTAATGAAACATGTCCAGTATTAAAACAACATCTGAAATAAGAGGTTTACACCAGCTCTCTGCAGTACTCAAATTGTCACAGTACCTGTGCACACCATAGCTTGCTGTAACTATTCATACAGCTTATATAAAAGCAATCAAACATTTCTCATTTTACAGAGTCAGGAAAGGTCTTAATCCTTTCCAGCTTTCTTTTATTCTTGCTCCTTGTCATGACTTGGGAGTCCCCAAAGCACAGAAGACCCAAAAATACTATTAAAATTGCCCAATGGGGGGAGAGGATTACCTCCCAAACCCTGACTAGATACTAAGAAGCCCAGAAGAAATCTTTATAAAATAACTGATTTGTTTAACAAAAGGCTATGTAGTATATGAAGCTCCTAACAGCACAAAAGAAATTGCCTGACAAGGCAAGGCAAACCACAGCAAACATAGTCCCAATACAGAATCACAAGGCAAAGTCAAAGCAATACACAAGTAAACACTCCACTCTCCAGCACATTCAAAATGAACCAACAGGAACTATGTGAGGCCCTCCAATTTATAGAGTGGATAAGGTGGAGGGCAGTTCCTGGCAGAGATTGGCAGGTGGTGATGTCTCTTGGGGGACCACCCACAAAACACATAGGACATAATCAAGGTTTTTTCTAATTACAAATAAACAGAAAGAATTATGCACATAATAAAAAATAAATATTAATTCAAATAAATTACATAAAATTGGACAAAACACACAATAAAACAACTTTGATCCTGAGTCATTTTAAATGCTGACTGAAACATGACACTCAGGATCTTCACATCTTCCATCCTCAGACGCACTTTGTAATTTTTATCCTTGCTCCAGGGCTTTGCCCTTTCCACCTTTGGACTAGTAGCTCCTCAGATAGTGTGTAATGGAGCTCCTAGGTGGCAGTAATCTCAGTGCTACCAGCCGAGTACATCCATCCATTTTCAAACCCGCTGAATCTGAACACAGAGTCACAGGGGTCTGCTGGAGCCAATCCCAGCCAACACAGGGCACAAGGCAGGAACCAATCCCAGGCAGGGTGCCAACCCACCACAGGACACACACAAACACACACTAGGGCCAATTTAGAATCGCCAATCCACCTAACCTGCATGTCTTTGGAAGGAAACTGGAGCACCCGGAGGAAACCCACACAGACACGGGGAGAACATGCAAACTCCACGCAGGGAGGACCCGGGAAGTGAACCCGGGTCTCCTAACTGCGAGGCAGCAGCGCTACCACTGCGCCACCGTGCCACCCCCCAGCCAAGAACATGTAATATTTAATATATCCCACTTTTCATGCTTCAGTGTTTCTGATTAGCACCCTATTAGTAAACCTCTTTGCTCCAGTGCTTTTAATTCTGTGTTGGGGCACTCATGCAGGACATGTGCCCCTAATCATTATACATGTGTTAATCAGAGCACAACTGACACTTCATAGGTCAGTTACAAATATTCCTTAAACATACTTCAAAAATGTCAGGTAATAACTAGAGATTGGCCCAATGTCTTCATTCTACTCTTCAAAGGTGTTCCTCTTTGTCTGCAGTTCTGGCTTACTGTGGTGAAGTGGTGTCTAGTAGAAAAACATAACACCATTAAGTATCAACACTTTAATTCTCTAAACTGCTTTAATGAGGTTCTGCTTAGATCAGACTCTTGTCTTTATGACAAATGTGTTCTGGGATTTTCAGGCACATGTTTTAACAGCAATACCATTTATGGTATTTCTATAGCACATTTTCATACAAAGGAATTTCAAGGTAAGGTAGTTATTACTTACTAATCATGGGACTAGTGAGTGGTGATGTGATGATGCATGTCAGTTAGCATATGGAAGTAAAAATTGTACTGTACTCTGTACACGTGACTCTAATAAACCTAATATATATATACCTATAAACTAGTGCAGTTAAATCAAATACACCAATATGTAATAGGATGAACAAGTTTTTCTAAATTTTGCTGTCAGTTTGCACATTTAAAAATTCCTTTCAATTGGTCATATACTGTAAACATGTCAAATTTAGACCTTGCTTTAATAAGTGTCCATTTTTGTATTTTTTAATGCATAACACTGCCAGAAAGTTGCTTATATCTTATCACCCATGCTGAATAAGCAAAATATTGCATAAATTAGTAAGTGGTTAAATGTATTGCTGAGTGCATAAATGTGAAATAGGACTGTCAAATTTAACCTACTTGTACGTAAATCTGTGAAGCTTAACTCTGTGAAGCTTAACTCTTACTTTACATTTCATCCATTTCTCAACTTGCAATTTGTGACCTAAGTATAGTAGATGGCCTAAACACACTCATTTTTTATCTCGACACATCAAGTTGGTCATTCATTATTACAAATCTGACATACAGGATTATGGTGGATGTCTTCCAAGGCATTTTAAGTTTCCAAACACATGCACACTGTGTGTAACTATAACACGTATATAGTCTGCCTGAGCAGGGCATGAAAAATTGTCACCTAAAAAAAGCTGTTCTCACGTATTCAGAAGTACAGTAAGGCAGTCATTGAGTTCTTCAACTTTGAGTTCTCACAAATTACGTAAAAGAAAAGCACTCTTGGGTTTACTTTTACATGGTTACATACCATGTATGAACAGCAACAAAAGCTGGTAAGTGAAAATTCATTTTCTAACTCACTTATTAAATTCAAGGTCCTGGGCATATAATGGTATCCCTGGCAGCAGTGGGTACAAGGCAAGAATCATTCCTGCAGTGGACTGCCAGTCCATCAGAGAGCATGCTCCCTCAAACTGGGCCAGTTTAGAGTCTCCAGTTAATATAACCTGCATATCTTTGGAATCAGGAAGTTAAAACTGGAGGAAATCTCGTGCAAAAATGAGGAGAATGAGCAAGCTCCATTTGTTTTCTCCAGGTATTGTGGTTTTCCTCTCATCTCTCCAAACACTCATGGGTTGAGTTAACTGGTGATTCTAAATTGGCCCAGCCTGAGTGTGGGTATGTGCATGAACGGGCTCTTTCATGGATTGCTGCCGTGCCATATACCCAATGGGATACACTGAGCTTCCTCACGACCTGGAATTGTGGGGTTTGAGAATGCTATATTATTTCACGTTATACTGTGTAGCAATGCCATTTTAACTGGTTTGCTTTTATACCTTTACAACTAAGTTGTTCTTAATTGAAAATCTTTTGATTGAGACTTCATTCAATATACTTAAAGTGTCATGAATTGCAAGTAATGCCAGTAAACCTTCTGAATTACTAGTGTGAATGCCATGAAAGATAGAAGGGCATCCCAGCTGGACAATGGCATGATCTCCCACCAAGATGGAAGGTGCCAGGGGATGGACAAGCAGAAGCTGGAGGCCAGGAGCAGTTCCATTTCCTATTTGTTAGGTGACAGTGATCTGCTGGAGATATTCTGGCTTGGACACCCGCAGGGGTTATGGGAACTTGAGTCCAGAACTACAATGCTGTATAGGTCCCTGGGTTCTGCATGATGGCGCTATCGGAGGAGGACTGTCCTAGTTCTCAGACAACCTGGAAGTACTCCTCACAAGTCATACTGGGTCACCAGAAGCTGTTGTCGGTCCAGTATAAAATGGAGGCGGAAGGAGATGAAAGAGTTTCATGTTTTTTGTGATTATTGGCTAGGGTTTATTTGTATAAAGTGTTTGGTGGATTAAACACCTGTGCTCCTCGCCTTTTTTGAATGTGAAGATGGAGTAATTTGTGGAAAAGGGTACTATTACTTTTTAACCTAATAAGACGTATGGTTTGCATGTAAATGAAATCTAATCATATTTTCAAGTGCATGTTGATGACTCACAAATGCCATAAAAGATGATGATTTCACATGGGTCAAGACATTGGCATAAAGCAATGCCCACTAAATGCCACACAAGATTATCAATAATTACAACAGCAGGAATAAAGGAAACAATAACTATCTCCAGAGAGAAAAAATCAGCATGCTAAAACCTGAGTACTGATGACTATAACACCTAAAGTATGAGCTTATGTCATAAACACTTTTAGGTCTACTTTTGTCTTGAAAATATTATGTTCTGTATCTTGTAACCAGTAGGGGGCATTGCAGCCCCAGACACAACTGAACAGACACAAGTCCCATATTATACAAAATGCCTTACAAAAGGTTTCAAAAGTGGCACTACACAAGACAACTCTTCCTCTCTCTCTGTTCCTCAACACCCGACTCCAACTCACCTCAATGGGATCCAGCACCTTCTTTTTTTTTGGACCTGGAAGAACTTCTCATGCCATAGCATTGAATGGCAGAAGCCCCATGAAACAAGGAGCACTTCTTCCTGCAGCTCCCTCTGGTGGCACCCAAGGATCCTGATACTGGATCTCAGGTCTACAACTCCCATGGATCCCTGCAGGTATCCATACCAGAGCCATTCCCGAGGAGCACTGCCATCTGTTGTACTGGGAAAGGATCTACTCTTGACAGACAACCTCCCTTAGTCCATCTGTTAATGTTCCAACCCAACTGAGATAATAATGAAGCAACACCTCCATATATAGCATTCATCCATTATGGCTTCCTGCCTAGGCAGGAATTTTTCTTCATCCCAGTCAGGGTGCCAGCCCATCCCTTAGGAAACTTACCATCTAAACATAGTATTCTGAGTTTATTTTTACTTGAATGTTGGTGTGGTAGACTTGGGATTTACATGTGCACTGTCACTATGTTGTTTTTCTGTTTACATTTTTTTTTTCATTGTAATGAAAACACCATTTTGGGTGGTCTCATCATTAGTACATCCAAATAATTTATGATAACTTTGTCCTAGTGAGACCACAGTTTCATCCCCAACTCTAGTGTCTTCTTTTATTTTATGATTCTTCTGTATACTTTTCTATACTGTATAATTATAAATTTTCTATACTGTAATTATAAACATAAAAAAATACATAAAAATAAAACACATATCAACTCAGAAACAACAAAAAAACATAAAATACACATGACTTTAGCCCAATACAAGACATCTGGGAATTTCACACTGTATTTTCTACCTCTCTTCAGCAAAACAGACAGCTGCCTTTCTGTGACAGAGCTTATTGGCTGCCTTTAAAGAGGGATCACTAAGAGTGTTACCTCCCCCTCCCAATAGTTATACACCCTGAGAAGACACGGTTGGGACACATACTGTACTTGGAATGCATACTTAGGATGTGGAATATTACAGTCAGTTGCTAATTGAGCTGCTTACATGTGACTGAGCTTACTAAGGGTGCTGCCAGTTACATTTGGTAACCTGTGCACATGAAAACACAACTGGATTGACACTGGTGTCAAAGTATATAATGTGCAGTACCATTTCTCACCATCAGTAATGACTGATATGTTTACAAAATGATGTCAATACAAGTTTACCTTGTTTATAAATAAATAATAAATAGAATTCATTAGACAAATCAATTAACATTTAAATGAAATGAAAAATTAGGGGGTTTATGTACTTCTTCATATATGTAGAATTGCCGTAACCCCAGACCTGCCTGTATATTACTTGTTGAACCTCATGGGTTGGGGCCCCTAGTGCTACAGCTGAGGGACCATCCTTAGCCTTTAACATCTCCTGTCTCAGTTTTTTGTTATTATTATTTTTTTTTGCTTTTGATGTTCTTCTTATTTGCCTTTTGTGGGTAAATCTTTTTGCCCTTTCCTTTTTTATGAAATTTAAACCTTGGCTCTTTTTGGCCTGTGTAGGCCACAAAAATGCTTCTTTGATATGATGCCAGGCTGAATTATGTAGGTGAGACTTATCATTTATGTTCAGACCTTTGGGGGGATACATGTCTGATTTTCATTTTGAGGCATATGACCTTTTGAGTTTTACAAGCTGTGGTTGTTGCTGGTAATGTGACATGCTTCATCCCGTCATCACCTACCACCTATAGAAGAAGGTGCTATAGTGTAGTCAGTATCCTACTACTGGAATATTCACAATGAAACTTTGCTCATGAATCCTTTGATTAATGAATCCTTTGTTAGTTCTAGCATCAGTCTTTGGGTTTAATACTCTCACCTTTGATGTTTTGTTAATGTTTAGATCTTTGTCAATAACCTTTTGTGCCTCTCGCCTTATAAACCTGCTTCTTGATCATTATTTTGTATCTGATCCTCTATTTTGCTTCATCTTCTGGGGCCTCATGTATAAAACGGTGCGTATGCACAAAAATGTTGCGTACAAACGTTTCCACGCTCAATGTATAAAACCTAAACTTAGTGTAAAGCCACACACATTTTCACGGTAGCTCCAACCCTGGCGTATGCAAGTTCTCCACTCGGTTTTGCAAACTGGTGGAACCCAGCATCAAAGCAGTGCTGCTGTTCCTGTGTGGTTACCCTTTCCTTTTTAGATCCACATCCCTAACGCTGCTTTATCATATAAACTGAAATTAACTACATATTGTTTATTAGTTTAAGGCATCTGATTGTAATTAACCTGTAACAAAATAATGGTCTAGGGAATAGCCAAAGTATTCCAATACCATAGCTGCTTCAGTGTTGTTACTCTCACTGCACCTTCTTCTTCTCCTTTCAGCTGCTCCTGTTAGGGGTTGCCACAGCGGATCATCTTTTTTCATATCACTCTCACTGCACCACTCGGAGTATTAATATCACTGCATCTGAGTATGGAATAACAGATCTACAGTAGCTGATCAGAAAGAGAATTATTAGTATACAGCATCAAGCACACACTGCCTTAGCCATGGTGCCTATTTGAACTGCTCTCAAACTGCAAACGCTTCAGAGCCTCTCCTGTACAGACCTCGTGCTTCAGAAACAGTTTCATCCCAAGAACTATAAATGCGCTCAATCAGTCCATCAAGTGCTCCTTGTAGAACCGTTTGTACTTATTAGTACAATCACCTCACTGTAAACTTGCGATACAGTTATAATATTGCACAACCTGTGCCACTTTATAAAGTGCGCATTTACATATGATGACAATATCATTTTTAACATGAAATGCAGCAAAATATGCTTATTATATTATACAGATAAAACTTTAACTTCATTTAAATAATATACTTTGTTAATAATTAAACATGTGAGAACACGATCCTGCAGTGCTAGCGAGGGGCTGGCGCTTTGTTCACGGATTGTTCCTGCCTCACACTGTATGCTTGCTGGGGCTGGCGTGACACTGGAAGAGATAGAATAATTAAACATGTACTATGAAGATATTTCAATGTTCCTTAAAAGTTTTAAAGAATCGGCGTTCTAAGCTTACAGATGGCTTAACGTCTATTACAGAGCTTATTGTGTGGTGATTGGGTATTTGGAGAAAGAAAAGTAAGGATAGGAATTGGAGGTTAGTACGTTTGAAAGAAACAGTACTGCTGCAATAAATTATTTCATCGAAGGTTGAGCACGGCGCAGCAAGCATCTTGCGTGAGGCATGAACAATCATTGCGCCAGTGTGTTGCCATGTTTAATAACATGCTTTAATTCCTATCATCATGAAAATTATATCAAGTATACATCTCAGTATTTTAATTATTCAGAGAGCTGTAATACCACGAATGTAATGGATTATGTGTCCTGTCGGAGGAAGAGAAAGCCTGTTTACGAAGCACATGGCGATTCACACACATAGAGCACATAGAAGATCAAATACAAAACAAAGCATTTAACGTGCTACTTTAGTTACGATGGGATTTGAGAAACTAGTAAATTAAATGATTTTAAGATGAAGTTTATGATATTCTACTAGGTGGAGTGGTGGCTCTGAGGCAAGGGATCGGCATTGGCATTTGGAAGGTTGCCGGTTCGAATCCCATAAATGCCAAACAAGGGGACTCTGCTCTGTTGGGCCCTTGAGCAAGGCCCTTAACCTGCAATTGCTAAGCACTTTGAGTAGTGAGAAAAGTGCTATATAAATGCAAAGAATTATTATTATTACTTTAATGACAAAATAAACTACGTGATTAAAGTGGAAATGTAGAGATGCTTTTTTCCCACTGTGTGCCTATTTTTTTTTTCTCTGTACCGTAATACGCTTTCATTTGACACTCAGATGGTGGGCTCAGATGACTTTTCATGACGACTTTGATATCTGACAACTTCTTTTTTATTTCGGGCACTGTGTGACTTTGTCAACTTGAGCTTTCGAGTTTCTCCGACACTCTATGTCATTTAATCAACTTCCTTTTGGTGTTTATACCTCTGTTTAAACCAACAAATAGTATGTTTTTCCTTGCCTCCACTTGATATTCAGTGAAATTGTTCTATTACGTGCTTTTGCCATTGCCTCACAGAACACTGAGCTTAAGGGCTATTTATATTGATTTGTACATTCAAAGAGGCATAATTCTGGGAGGAGATGGGGCAGGACAGCAGGCGCGTGCACGTATACTACTTTTCACGCTGACTGGAATTTATGGAGCGGAAGAATGTGGAAGTTGGCGTTCATATATATTTATGCATCTGGATTTTTTTGTGCACACGCACATTTCCACTTTTGTCCGTACGCCATGTTATACTATGAATTCTATGCACAGCGTTATGCATGAGGCCCCTGGTCTTTTTTATTCTGTTCTTTTCATGGTAATTTTTACATCTTAGGTGTAAACAATTACAACATTTATTTCATAGCAGCCTTACTTGTAATATGTCAGGCACTCATAAAAAATGGGAAAGTTTCTATAGAGATTAACTTCACATGAGCTGTTTAAATAGTACTTATTAGGCTGTGACATCATCAAATCTGCAAAGTTCTTACAGTATACACACGTGAAATTCCTGCGTATTCTGCTTCAGCTCTGCGATGTCTTACTTGTCTTGCAAAGCATCACGGGGCAGTGGAAAAAAATATTCATCTTTTCCATTAAAATACTCAGCAATCAATATCACCATCAAAAACAGAATTTTCCCTGCTAAACATGCTTTGGATTTCTCCGAGCAACACTAATGCCAAGCAGCAAGTAAAATTTTTTCACTTTGTTAATATTCATTTAACATAAATAAACCAATAACAGAGGGCTTTGACTAGTTTGATTTTAGGACTTTATGTGAAACTGTTGATTGTTAGATTTGTGCCAACATATAAAGTCACAGAAATGAAAGAGGATGCACTTACTTTTTCACAAGACTGTGTTCACCTAAGTTGGTGTAATTGTTTTAATCAGCCAGGCGCAAATGTTTTCAAAGCTCATTTTAATATTAATTAGCTTATTTGGTACAGGAAACGACATTGCATCATAAGGGTCATTAGCCTGCTGCGTGGCAAGTCACTGTTTGTGCGTAATTCAATTCTTTCCCATTATTTGATGTGCATTAGTCAACCTAAACTCCATAAAAGGGTTTATGCAGTGCAACAGAGCATAAAATGCTTGGCCACTTCCCTGGAACCGCAGATTGCTTTGATTTATGGGTGTGGGTTGTTAGTGGTAGTAATACTAATGCACTGGATAAGACTTCACCCAAGTGTCCATCGCCCACTTGTTGAATGGCTCACAAGTACTTAATTCATCCATTTAGTTGCTTCATTAGACATATTTTAAGACTATGCTTGTAAACAATGCTTCTTCCATCAACAGAGGAGTATAGTATCTATAAAGCGTAGCAGAATGAGATATATTAGAATGAATAAAATTTAAGGTGTTCAGAAGAAATCAAAAGCAAAGAATAATCTAAAATTTGACCATATATACAGTCTTAAATGGCATTAAAACACAAATACACAGTTGTTGAATTCAAAATTGTAAAACGCTTTCTAATTATTGTTCAAATACAAGAAACAATAGTAACATGTCAAAATATCAGAACATAAACTGAGAAAGCCTTATTGAGCCTGTATCATAGGCGATATAGCTGGTTGGTTGATAAGAGTGTATCATCATGGTGCATGTGTATTAGCACTTATGTTAGCCAATGGCATAGATATTACTGCCTAGAGAGTATATAACGCAGTGAACATTTTGATTTCAGCCTTCTTTAAATTCCATGCCAGGGTCACTTCCATTCAAGCCCTAGACTCACTTCCATGAACAGTCTTGGCTTTCTGTGTTTAAACGAAGCCAGAATGAAATTCCCTCTGGAGATACATGGGATTTCTCCACCTCCAAGGTTTCAGCAGCCCTTAACACTTATGTGTCAGAGGCAGCTTCTTGAGCAGTTCGCTGCTAAAGGGAAGCAGTTTCTTGAGCTTCTGTTGATCATACAACAACTTCAAGGTTATTTTTCAGGATAGCCATTCACTTTAAAAAAATCAGCTTTAAAGTCAGCCCATCCACATAGCCAATAGGCTAACCTTGCAATGCAACAGAATGAGTAGGTAACAGCAGTGATGGTAAAAGCCCATTTGGGGCTCTAGGCAGGGTTGATGGACATCGGCCCTCATTGTCCTTAGCAGGTATTTGGTATTATTAGACTTCCAGAACCTGAATGTGTGCCCCTTCAATAGCACAAACGGCGTCCCTTTGTGCATATACCATGGACTTTAAGAAGGCTGTGGCCTTTGGTGTGTTGAGTGTGCACTTTTACTTTTATAAATGGCTCTTAGTGGATGAAGGTGCCCATTTAGCATCATCATAGTTTGACGACCCTTCCCACTTGGTGTCCATGGAGTGCACATACTCATAAACACAAACAGCACCCTTTGTGTACATACCGTGGACATTATCATTATATTTCTACATCATTAGCTATCCATAGAAATTGCTGAGTTCCTTGATATCCGGTATCTTTGGAGTACTTTGCATACTCAGACCATATCTGAACACTTCCCTGTATTGGTGCTCATGCGTATTACTCGTCTAAGACATTTAGAGGGTATCCCTTCCCCATAGTGGCTCTCATGTTTCCAAACTGGCATGTGCAGAACCTCCCCTCCTACCAGTGTAGTATTGTCTCCTCTGGAGTCTTTTGTTGGAATATACACTGCAGCTGGCAACTTGTTACCCCCTCACTTTGCTAATTTCATTTTAATTTAAAACAGCTCATGCTTGTACATTTTATGGATACAATCTAGCTGCTGTTTGAGTTCTCCAAATAAATAATCTGCCCTTTAAAAGATTTCTTAGGATCTAGTCTTGTCATTTCAAAAATTACTTAGAAAAACGTTTATAGAAATGATGCGGGTAATACAGGATGTTTACTATACCAGGCTTACTAAACATTCAAAAGATTTTTTGCAAAGGTTGCGTTTATGTAAGGCCTTGCTAACATTATTTAAGAAAACATTATTCATAATTCTTTCTGATTTTAGCTCTGTTGCCAGCCCCTTCATGTTTGCTCTAACCTCTCTGGATTTAACGTCTGTACGCCCAAAGACCTGCTGGAGCCACTCTGATCAACACAGAAAGAATGATATTAAAAATGCACTTTCTTTAACTCACAAATGCACACAACAACTACCCCACCTGTCTAAATAACATGGTGTTTGAGCTTTTATGCTTCCTTTGCTTTAAATGTAAAAAACCTATAATTATTTCTACATTTATAAGCTGAGCAGTTTTTGCAGGGTGTGGAATGTCACTATGAATAACAAGTTTAAACAAGTAAACATTAGGCACATTCATTATTTGGAACATGAAGATAAAAACTTTTTTTTCTCACCTTAGTTTTAGAATTCTTGTATGTATATAGTATGTAGTTTCATAGTTTCAATTATTTTTGATCGTTGCTCCTTTACTAAGGATCTAGGTCTCTATGGACCACCATCAGAGAATGAAAATGGCACTTTTTTTACAATGAAGAATATTTAGAATATAAACATTTAATATAAAAACACATTTTAATATTTCAAATATTTAACATGACCATTTGTAGTTTATGAAGTAAACCATTACATTTCTTTTTAGCGAGGGTGGCTTACGCTAATTCATATTTTTTTGTTTTGAAGTAGCTGAGGGATAATACCATTTTGTGGATTCGATGGTGTGACCTGTTGATGGGTGTTGGAAGGAAACGGGGTGCTGTGACCTCACTGGTATGACAGTTTAAAGGTTGGTGCAATTCACTTCCTTGTATCTAAGTTTATGGAGAAGAATGCAAAGTGTTTGGTGAGTGATTTTTTTATTAGTGGTTTCCTGGGGAATGAATTTAGTGCTTTGAACTTCTAGTTTTATTTAGGATTGTGACTTTAGACTTAAAATAGGAGGGTTTTGTCATTCTTTGAACCTTTCTTCATATTTTGACTCACACTTCATCTTCTGGTAAATTGTTCAAAAAATGCTGCCAGTTCCACCTTGTAATAGGAGAGGTTACTGGTAACTCACTTTATGAATGCTGGATTTGCAAAAAACTGCTCAAAAAAATTAAAGGAACACTTTGAAAACACATCAGATCTAAATGGGAAAAAAACATGCTGGATATCTATACTGATATGGACTGGGTAATGTGTTAGGAATGAAAGGATGCCACCATCATTTGATGGAAATGAAAATTATCAGCCTACAGAGGAGTGAATTCAAAGACACCCCAAAAATCAAAGTGAAAAAATGATGCGGCAAGCTAGTCCATTTTGCCAAAATTTCATTGCAGCAACTCCAAATCATACTCAGTATTTTGTATGGCCCCCACATGCTTCTATGCATGCCTGACAATGTCTGAGCATACTCCTAATGAGGTGACAGATGGTATCCTGGGGATCTCCTCCCAGATCTGGACCAGGGCATCACTGAGCTCCTGGACAGTCTGATGGGCAACCTGGCGGCGTCGGATGGACCGAAACATAATATCCCAGAGGTGTTCTATTGGATTTAGGTCAGACAACTGTGCTGGCTAGTCAATGGTATCAATTCCTTTATCCTCCAGGAACTGCCTACATATTCTTGCCACATAAGACCGGGACATTGTCGTGCTCCAGGAGGAACCCAGGACCCACTGCACCAGCATAGGGTCTGACAATGGATCCAACAATTTCATCCCGATACGTACTGGCAGCCAAGGTGCAATTGTCTAGCCTGTAGAGGTCTGTGCGTCCCTCCATGGATATGCTTCCCCAGACCATCACTGACCTACCACCAAACCGGTCATGCTGAATGATGTTACAGGCAGCATAATGGTCTCCGTGGCTTCTCCAGACCCTTTCACATCTGTCGCATCTCATTTGTGAAAAGGACCGGATGCCAGAGGTGGACATGCCAATTCTGGTATTCTATGGCAAATGCCAGTCGAACTCCACGGTGCCGGGCAGTGAGCACAGGACCCACTAGAGGACATCAGGCCCTCAGGCCACCCTCATGAAGTCTGTTTCTGATTGTTTGGTCAGAGACATTCACACCAGTGGCCTGTTGGAGGTCATTTTGTAGGGCTCTGGCAGTGCTCATCCTATTCCTCCTTGCCCAAAGGAGCAGATGCCAGTCCTGCTGATGGTTAAGGACTTTTTACGGCCCTGTCCAACTCTCCTAGAGTAACTGCCTGTCTCCTAGAATCTCCTCAATGCCGTTGAGACTGTGCTGGGAGACACAGCAAACCTTCTGGCAATGGCACATATTGATGTGACATCCTGGAGAACTTGTACTAGCTTTGCAACCTCTGTAGGGTCCAGGTATTGCCTCATGCTATTAGCAGTGACACTGACCGTAGCCAAATGCAAAACTAGTGAAAAAACAGATGAGGAGGGAAAAATGTCAGTGGCCTCCTACTGTTAAACCATTCCTGTTTTGGGGGTTGTCTCATTGTTGCCCCTCTAGTGCACCTGTTGTTAATGTCATTAAGACCAAAGCAGCTGAAACTGATTAACAACTCCCTCTGCTACTTAACTGACCAGGTCAATATCCCAGAAGTTTCATTGACTTGATGCTATACTCGGATTAAAAAGTGTTCCTTTAATTTTTTGAGCAGTATATATTTTGAAATTTCTGGCTACACTTATTACATTTAAAATTTCAGTTTTTCTAAATATTTACTTGCCCTCTTACCACTCTTATGTCTAACTATAAAAGTTTTGCAGCATCATTGCTGAACCTTGTACAGTATGAGCCTGAATACAATGATAAGCAGTCGGCAAAGAACAAAGACAGGAGAAAAGTGTTGGGTTGGAAGGAAAAGGCAAAGAAAAAATATTTAACACCAGGGGCAGTAGAAGAGAGAGAAAGCAAGGCCAGTAACTATGCAAAATCAAAGTCATATCAAAGTCCTGTCACCTACATGAATTTGTTTCTGATATCCAGAAATTTGGCAACGGAAGAGAAGGTCTCACCATGTTTTATACTGTTGGATGCAATGAAATCATGCAAATTAACTTCCTGTATTCATGCAATGGAGTACCCTTACCAATGATATTGCAGCATCCACAGCTAGAAATGATGAAGAAAATGGCAACAAAAAATAAACAAAATATTAAAAATGTATATTATGAAAAACAAAACAAACTTTTTCTACAAAAAATTCATAGCAGAGAGAGAGAGAAGCAGAAATGGAGTGAAAGAAAGATTTAAAGTTGAACTATAGAGAGGCTCCGGATAACTGGCCATCCCACTGATACGGAAATTGTATTATAATAACAAACAAACACATCTGAAACAAACAAATCCAAATCCTATTATGTGATGTCACCTACTGTTGAATTTTGCTCTGTACTAGTAATATTTCTATTGCACTATTATATTGTATTGAGGATTACTTGTGTTCTGTTCTGTGTATTGTATTGTATTGTATGTACCCCATTTTTTGACACCCACTGCACGCCCAGTCTAACTGGAAAGGGGTCTCTCCTTGAACTGCCTTTCCCAAGGTTTCTTGCATTTTTTTCCCTACAAGGGTTTTTTGGGAGTTTTTCCTTGTCTTCTTAGAGAGTCAAGGCTGGGGGGCTGTCAAAAGGCAAGGCCTGTTAAAGCCCATTGCAGCACTCCTTGTGTGATTTTGAGCTATACAAAAATAAATTGTATTGCATTGTATTGTAATAGAGATGATCAAAAGCAACCACTCTTAATTACTCCAAAAAATGTTCTCTCTATATTTCTGATCTGCATTTAGGGGGAAGGAAGAGGGAAAGATATTGTCACACAAGCGAGCACTGGGAGTGTCTCACAGGTGTTGGTTAGAGTAATAATATGAGGAAGACCCCTTGTGCTTCCTCTGTTGTGTAAACAGTCACCTGACAGGAAGTAGCCATTCATCTTGGACAAAAAAAGTAGAGTGTTATAAGTAATTCTTATGAGCACAATAGACAGGTATGTGAATATCACAAATGGCCAATTACGCTTTACCAATGACATATTGCACAACGTTTCCCTGCCTAACAGTGGAATGATGAAAGAAAGTCCCTACATGGCAAAAATGGACAAAGGTGAAGAAAAAGAAAGAAAAAAGTGAATTAGCTCATACCTATAGATATTTTGTACAAAATTTCCAGATATTCACCGAAGTGTCACAATATGATTCTTCTTCTAAGTCTAGAGTAGAAAAGCTAATTGAGAATTTGAACATGGTGGCTTAATGATTTTGTAAAGGCCCCAAGCTCAGAATCATGCCATGGAGACTAAAATGTGCAATAGTTAGTGCATATTATATTGTATTATTATATTATAAGAAAATGGACAGAAAAGATGGATGATAACAAGGAGAACACAAGTACAAAACAAACCGAAGAAAAACAAGAACCATTCTCACTTTTTGGGCATTTCTGCATGAGTCTTAGACCCCTTTCAGCAGTTGTCGAGGCTCAACGTTTTTCCGCCTCCTTAGTACCACACTTGCTTTCTCACCTCATGTTTCTGTGCCTTTCTTCAAATTCAGGCCTCTCCTCCTTCTAAGAATCACTCATTTGTTCTTTTCTCCTTATGACACACCAATTGACTTTTAAGAAAGTAAGTTTAAACTCCTCACAATGTTAATTTTGTTTTCTTTTGAATTATTTCTCCATTTAAAGCCCCATGGTAACTACAGAGTACCTACAGAGCAGTCAGTGGATCAGCACTTATAAATACGGAGGCATGTGTGAGGTCGTATGCGCGACCACTCAGGTCTGCCACCTCAAGTATCAAATCTCAGTCCAGACTCTTTCATGTGGAGCTCCTAGCAGATGGAATGATCTGCCCATCTTCGTTCAGAATTCTGACTCAGTGTGTTTAAGAAGCATTTGAAGACTCTCTTGTTTGAATTCCTGTTTAACTGATATAAGTGTTGAGGTTTTTATTATTTAGGATCTGTGACTAACTTGTATTTTTGTTCTGAGCTCTCCATTTGTGACCTTGTCCTGCATCAAATTCTTCCAAATAGTCACCCTGAGTGATGTTTACTTGATTATGTTGCCCACTTTTAGATAAAAACATCTTCTAAGCAAATTAATGTGAAAATGTATTGTAATATAAAATGTGAACAGTAGGTGGAGCCACTGAGCCCCCAAACCCCAGACACACAAGACCCAACACAACTCCAGGTCCAATAAAATGGATTTTTAATCTACACCACTCATTTATTACGAATTACTGTAGCCAATACACAGACTTAATTGTTCTCTCTCTCTTTCTCCCTTTCCCTCTCCTTCTCTCCTCCAGTGAGTTTTGCTCGCTGCCTCCCGACTCTGACTACCTGAGGTGTGGTGGTGTGCTCCTTTTAAGATGGACCTGGAAGTACATCTAGTGGCATGTTGTGGCTTGTTGGAAACACTTCCAGGTCATATAGAAACCAGGGAGGTCCTCCCCCGGCAGTGGGTTTTATCGTCACCCAAGGACCCCTACAGGGCTGTACTTCTGGACTCCAATTCCCATGCAGCCCTGTGGGTATCCAAACTGGGACTACTTGTGAGGGACACTGCCATCAATTAATATGGGGGATAAACTGCCAGCTCTCATGAGTCCATCCTTTCTTCCAGTATCCCACCCAGAACGGGAATCATAAAGTGTCCGCAACCTGGTCATCCTTCAGTTATGGCCTCCTGGCCATACAAGAAATCCTCCTCAGTCCTGGCCAGGATGTCCGCCCATCCTCCTGGGTACTTACAGTAAATATGACGGAGGACACCAAGGCTAAAGCCCCCTCTACTGGCCACATGTGTCTCTACACCCTGATGTCCTTATAAACCCAAAATGTCAAAGAGCTGTGAGCACCCCCCTGGTTGCATGTTCTTTGGTGATCAGAAGATATTGGTGTATTCTATGTCTGCCACCTGTCCCAGACTTTTGAGTTGCCTGTCTTCTGGTGTCAAATAGTAGTAATGGCTTCTTCCTAATCTTTTAACAGTACTCTTTTAATTGTAGGTGTCTCAGCTGACTCCTTCTAGGCCACCTACTAGGCATGGAGAAAACACAGAGCTTGTTCACACCTGCATTTCTGCTCCTAAACTGCACACCCGCTTCAAAAACTCAGGCCTGCATATCACTTCGCTACAACAGCCATGTCCAAACTGTTGACAGAAGATGTTAAAGAAAACCTCAGTTAAGAATTAGTTTGTTTTTGAATGTATTTATTTTAATGTTTGCAATAATTTTGCAACAAAATGGTAGGTGATTTGTCTAAATACAAAAGGTAAAGAAAATATAAAGGCATAGTTTGACAGTTTATTTTACTCTAGTCTTCCATTATTTCCTGTACTGACTCGAAACTATAGTTTCATTTATTTATCTTTCTATATTTCTGAAAAAATCTGCTGTTACCTTCTGTTGTGCATTGTTTACTTGTCTTTGTTTTTTGGGCTACATAATTCTATTTCTAATATTCCCATTTGTTTCTTTGTTAAGCACTTTGAACATTGTATAGGGCTGTATAAACACAAAAAAGTTTTAATCATCATTACTACTTTTATCTGACCAGTTGTTTGAGCATGTTTAGTCATTGACAGGGGTATCAAATTCAATTTTTTATTTTGGACATTGCAGCGAGTAAGGAAAACTGTTAGTAACCTATCAGCATTGAGTGAAAAAATGACATCAGCACATAAAGTCAAATGAGAACGGCACTCTGGACACAGGCAAGTATTTACAGTATAATTAAAGCAAAATACATCCATTTAACATGTGTCGCGATCAGATGACACTTGTCCAAATTAAAAAAATGGTTGAAACACACTAGCACAGACGTTATTTGGAGGTGGTCAGAAATGGATAGCAATCACATTCAAAACAAATGGAACTGCTAATGAATTTACTTTCCATATGCAACAATCAAGTCAGTGGAAAAAACAAAAGAATCTTGGGCAAGTGGCGGCAGCTTTCAGGCCTGCTGCAGAAGGAGTAGCAGCCCTAACCCCAGTCCAGTTTAAAAAGTGAGCGGAGTGGCAGCAGCAGTGCATGTGAAGTCGAGCTACCTTCTCTGTCATGAGACTATCCTTGATATCATGCTAGAACATGGCAGTGTGCCATGTAACTATCTTTTTGATTTCATTGTCGGGTTATTATGAGCAGCCAGTTTCCATTCCAACTGCAGATTAGTAGCTGCCATGTGCTGCGCCTTATAGACAAACGCAAGTGCACACTGGAGATACATTTTAATGATAGGAGAAAATGTGAATTATAAACAATCTTTTTATTAAACACATTAAAGGTGTTCTTTGAGTAAACTAACGGTTATCACCGGCAGTATGTAACATATTTTGAATATTCATGAAATGGGCCAATTTAAAAAGACCTAAGGGCCAGATCTAAAGGAGTCTGACATCCTTTGTCTGTGACTATTGTCAACATTTCAATTTCTTCTTTGATTTTTGGCTTAAGATGGGTTTAAAGAAAATAACAAAATGCAGTTGCGACAAATGAAAGCCTTATCACACAATGTTTAAGTACTGATAATTTGATACGTTAATTGTTAAATTAAATCACAAGAGCAGCAAAGTCCCTTAATCTGAAAATTGCTCCAGGGGCACTGTACAGTGGCTGACCCTGCGCTCTGACCCCCAAAGGTCATCCGAAAAGACAATTTCCCCTGGGGAGGATTAACAAAGTACATCAAATGAAAAATACAAATGAATAAAGGGTCACAAATTTGGGGCATAATGTGCTCAATACAAAGCTTACAATGTTGTTTGGTTGAATGTGCTTTTGAAATGTGAGCAATATTAATAAAAACCAACTGAACAAATAAATTCTGCAAATCATAAAGAAGAGCAGATCTTTGTCATGTCCCTTAGATGTGTATGAAAGTTTCTAATATCAGTCGTTGCTAATGTCCAACCGCTGCCATGGGAACTAGAAGCTACAGTACATGTTATTGGCATCAACATCTGCCACAATACCAGAGGTGAGATGAATAAGACAGCTCTGTGTCTGCTCATTAGAGCTCAGTGCATAATGAACAAAGCATCATGTTGTGGTGGTTACATTATGCTTGCAGTTTAAGACAGCATATGCCATTTTTATAATGCGACTGCAGGAAGACAACAGGCAGCCATTATGTTTTAGTTTTGTATGCTGGCATCTGAGTGAATGAGCACATGAATATGTGCAACCCACAAAGACTGCTTTCTTCACTCTGTGCTGCTGCTGAGCAACAGGCATGCAGGAAAGAAAAATGTAGGTGAATCTTGGTTATATAAGGGAATGTGTAAACTAGAAGCAAAAAACTTAGTGATGTGCTGATGTCATTGCCTAAAGACAACATCACTGAGTAATGCCCATGACAACGGGATTTGAAAATAGATTCTGTGCTATTTATAAATGGGACTCTTCAATGCAGCAAACAAGCTAGCAACGGCAGAAAAGATTTCAAAATAAACTGAACTTTTCCCAAATTAGAGAACCGTATTTGCATAAATGTGTTTCTCTGCCTGATCTCTCTTTCTTTATTTAATTGCAGGAAACTGGAAATTTAATGGTGGTGTTATTTTTAGTCACGTAATGACTTGCTGTTGTATCATACATGGATATTTTTCCTGGGGGTTTTACATGGGAAAGATTAAATGTAATCACCTTTAGTCTCACAGAAGTTTTCATCAGTTCTGAAACTGCAACAAGTACGTGAAAGAATGTGGAATGCTTGCCACCGATGACATTTTTACGATCTGTAATTGTTTTTCACTTCTTGCTGAGATGTGCACATGTCATAAGATAACATCATTTAATTATTTTGCCTTGAGGCCATTATGTCTCCAAGGGCTTAGATACTATCAAGCTGGGAACTTTAAACGCTAAAACAACATAATGAAACAACAAGAAAATTGTGCCCTACTACCGTGGAAGCTAAATAACTGAAAAATTAGCTTGATGAAATATCTTGATGATTAAAAAACTTAACATAATGTATGTTCCCTGACCCACATGAAACCAGAGACAACAATACTGCAACATAATTTACTGTTATTTTTCTTTTGTTATGTTATTCTTCTAAGGTCAAGTGTTGCTATTTGTTATTCAGAAATTTGTTATTGAGCAACTTAATTTCACCTCACTTTCCTTACTATAGCATGGAAACTCTGAAAATCTGGTCAGAATCCATTCATTTTTTACTGAAGTTGCTTAATCCAGTTACAGGAATGTAAGTAGCTGGAGATCATTTGCTTTGTTACCTGCTTAATATTAATTTGTCTGGGTTGAAAAGGCCTGGACTGCACCCCAACATCATCAAGTGCAAGGCAAAAACCAACCCTGTATGGAGCAGCAGCCCGTCATTGGGCACACATCCACACCATGCCAGTCAGGATAATGTGCAGGTTCTAAACTGGAGTAGCAGCAGACAAACCCATGTGGACACAGGGGGAATGTGTCATGTGACAGAGTCCAAAACCTGTTTGTATCAAAGAGGATCAGGCGAAAAAAAATGAAGTGAGGAGGAAGCATCTTCATTCCAAATACAGATTTGGAAGAGAACCGTGTGGACCTTCTGCATAATTGCCCTGTGATGAGCGTTCCATTCCAAAAAGTGAAGATATGCTGCATTAATACTTACGGTACACTCGGGTCACATCTATGTTATAGTTTTGAATCCATTATACTGTATATAAAAAATACTGTCATTGCACTGTAGGGTTAGAGAGACAGGCAAGTCTAGAAAGGTTGGTCTGCAGTGATTGGCCTTATATAGTCTAAGGGGCATTAGGGTCCTTAGTATTTAGTGCCACAAAGCTTTAGGCTTAAGAAAAAATGTCTGATTGTGTTTGGACCTTCTAAAAATAAGAAACAGAAGGGAAATTTAAGGATAAATCTACTGTATCATTGCTGTCTTCTGAAAAGAGCAGGTAATCCCAAGATTAGCTTGGGGCTGCTATCTACAAGAACACCTTGGTCTTGGGGTGTAGTGACACCAGGCCCTGCACACGTAACTTGAAGTGATTTCTGGAAGGAGCCCAGCAGTGAAATCCAGAAGGAATTTAAAAAAGCCAGAGCCAGTCAAGCTTAGAGTTGAGAGAAACAGGACAATAAAGCTATGCCAGGGAGGAAAGGGTGTCCAGGCACTGGACAAAATTGAGAGGAAAAGAAAATAGTATGAGGAAGTGAGTGAAAAAATTCCCCTGGCAGTTGAAGATACTCTGAACACAAGAGGAAAAAAGACAATCTTCTTCCTCAGACAATGAAATTCCTCACCGATGCAATCAGAGCAGAAAAACTGTATGTTGGACTTACTGTTTTGTTTAAGAAATCCTACCTTATTCATAAAATACTTATCCACACTCAAAAATCTTACAATATGTATATCTTGTTTAATATAATACAATACTATCCTATTTGTTAAAAATATGAAGACCACCCTATAACCTCTTGATTTTTCTAGTAAAATAGCTTTTAAAAAAATGTGTTTGGGCCTCCTACCACCCTAAACTGGATTAAGCAGGCTTGACAATGTCATGTTCTTAAAATTTCTCTACCCCTGAAGATTACCCTGGTGTTATCAATGATAATATCATTATATCCACCAATACAGAATTTTATGTTGATAAAATTATATTACCTGTTATCTTCCAGCTCCTCTAGTAACTGTTACATAGATTTAGCAGGTTAAGGAACTGGATAGACAGAAGAATATATTTCATAAATGGGTGGTTTGGTGGTCCAGTGGTTAAGATTACTGCCTTTACCGCTCCAGGAGACTGAGTTGATACCCTGGACTAGATATCTTCTATGTGCTGGATATATGTTTTCTCTATGTAGGGGTGACATCTCTTTGAGTATTCCTCCCATATCCCAAAGACATTCAGGAACATGTATGGAAAATTGGTGACTACTGTATAAACATGGCCTGAGTATGCCCATGATTGTGCCCTCTGTGATAGGCTGGTGCCCCATCAAAATTTGGGTCATGCCTTACTAAGATACCGTGGGCTCCACACTGGACCAAGCAGGTTCAGTAATATATTGAAAAGTATATTTCCTGAATGTTTTTTCTGGGTCACATTACCTAAAAGCCACTGACACTAACTGGTGCAGGTTCTTCTCCATAGTTCCCAGTGGTATATAGTATCATCCACTGTATTTAAATTGAGTCATAAATTAAAGAAATATACTTAGTGAAGTCAGCCATTGTCTTCAGTAAATGTTCCGATTAACTAGATTAGAAAACAATCTCCTCCTACTACATTACAAATTAGTTTTCCTCTATGGCATTTTATTGGGTTTTCCCCATGTCTAACTGAGCAATTAAAGTCTCACATTGCAATCAAAACATCCTCTAGCTATGGCTTTCATGGAATTATCAAAATTGTTTAAGTCAGCACATATGAACAGCCTAAACCTTATTGTTTAACTACATTGGCCTTACTAAATCTTTCTTAATCATTCCATGTTGGCAAGCCTTGCTTTATTTTACTTTTATTACAGAAATTGTTTTTTTGTCAAGCATTTACTGTAGAAGTAATAGTTGTCCTTCATTTACAGTCCATTTTATTTAATTCCAGTTATGTTTAACATGACATTTTAGTGTTTAGGTCTTAATACTACTTTAGGCTGTTTTCCTTTGACATATTCTGATTTTCTCAGATACGAGGGTTGCACATGTCTTACCAGCCCTAAACATAATCTGCTCTACTACAATTTTGTCAAAGCAAACTGGTGACCCTGGTTCATGACACTGTATCTTCTCAAAAAGTAACCAATATTTCCCCAAAAAATCCTTCTCACAATTAATGTGTGGTCACTTGTTTTATCTATGAGGGATGATTTAAATCAGTGGTTCTTCAATTTTTTTTCTTGTTACCCAATTTTGCCTTTTGCTGCAGAATGTCATCCAAAGGAACCACCCCCTTATGGAACTGCTGACAATCGTCGTCAGTGTGGGGGGATCTCCCTATGAGAACCACTGCCAATAATCATCTGGGGGATTGTTTTCCCCTTGCAAGCGACTACCCATCGCAAGGCAATTGTAATTCACAACTCAGCGACACCCAAGTTCAAATATCAGGTTGCGACTCACAGTTTTAGAAACACTGATCTCAACGTGTTGAGCCTGACCTTTTAAGAGAAATACAAAATAAACCAAATAAGGAATTAAAAGTAATCAAACCTTTTGTGTCCTTGCAACGTCAAAGCCATTTTCAATACAGATGCATACCCAGATTGCATAGATTTTATTGAGTCTTTGAAATTATTTGTTTTGATTTTTTTTTTGCCTCATACCTCCTGACTCACCAGTACGAGAAAGCCCCACAAATGATATATCATTTGACCCGATTTGATGCCTAGTTATCAAGAGGATTGCTCCAGGGTCTGATTTGATGGCCATCACAGCCCCTGCTTTTTGTTCCACTTTAATGCTGGGCTTCTTCCAAAGCCTGATGGATGTATCCAAAGGCTGCATCATTGTGGGGAGGGTTATGTTATACATTTTAGATTTTGCTTCATTTCTGGCTGCCATGTTGTATTCCATTGTCTCAGAGGTTTTTCCTATTGATATGGGATGTGTCCCCCAGGACTGGCACCTGTGGGGAATTGACTTGATTAGGTTTAAAGGTCTCAATTGGGTATTCACTGTGTTCTCATCCAAGCTGCAGATAACAACCTTGCTTTCTTTTTGATCACTATTTTTCTGACTATGGATGTGATCAAAGAGTTTCTCCTCCCATCCACACTATGATAGAACACACTATGATAGTAAGGGGGCCTTACTCCCCTTCCATTTAGTCTCTTGCACGCACAATATATCAGCGCTTCTTCACTCCATCATACCAGTTAATTCTCTTCCCTTACCAGTCATACTGTCAACATTCAAAATTCCTACACTCAGTTCCATTCTTTTTACCTTTCTCCTCCTCCTCTTTCCTCCAGACACATCTCGACCCCTCTTCTTGTCCTTCTTCGTTGGTTTGGACATGTGCAGAGGAGAGATGCTGGGTATATTGGGAAAAATATGTTAAAGACAGAGCTGAAGGCAAAAGGAAAACAGGAAGGCCTAAGAGAAGATTTATGGATGTGGTGAGAGAGGACATGCAGGTGATGGGTGTGACAGAGCAAGATGTAGAAGACAGGAAGATATGGAAAAAGGTGATCCGCTGTGGTAGCCCCTAACGGGAGCAGCAGAAAGAAGAAGAAGAAGGAGAAGATGTGATCAAAGACTCTGACTTTTCACTTCAGTTTGGTTTTGATGCTGGTTTGGTTTTTGACCCTTTTTCTGTCTTTTGTCTACTGTCCCTCTCACCCTTTTAAAACAAGTCGGCGTGTTTACATAGCAACAGCAGAAGGTGATATCTTTGAGGTTGTCAGGTGCATCCTTGGCTCTATGCTTGGCTCCTCCTACTTGGTCATGATTATAACAGACTTCTCCTTTCAAGTACTGCAGCCCCAAAGCTACACCTGTTTGTAATCAATGCCCAGGAATACTAATTATGTGATAGTTACATAGTGGGAGGAGCAGGAATAATAAAAAGTAATTCTGAACTCCTCACTTTTGCATTTAAGTCTGTCTAGGTTCTGTTCACTCACAGGTCAAAACAGGCAGTTTAAGAACAAAACTAAGAGATAATGAATGTAACGTAAATATGAAGACTAGCCCAGGTCAATTTAAAGAATAAAAATGCCAATGCCCATATGAAAACCAAAGTTTGTTGTTGATTAAACAAAGCAAGTTCATAACTACCTGAAGTTCAAAGAAACTGGAAAGCAGGAGAGCTAAGGGTGTTATTTCTAATAGAAAAGATAAAAGGTAAAGTAGTTTTACTCACTCATTATGGCACGGGAGAGTGGTAATCCATTGCAAGTTGATTAGCACATGTAATTAAGAATTTCACAGTACTCTATACATATAACAGTAATGACCTAGGAACCGTTTGACAGGTTATTGACAGACTTGGCCAAAGAGTTAGATGTGATGCAGGCTTAAATAGTGTTGCACTGATGACGCGACATGATGTCACTTTCAGGACAGGTCCTCTTGTCATAGCAACTAACACTCAGCATGGTGGGGATCACTAAAAAACAAGAGAGCATCACAGTTTTTCCCCAAACATAAGGAATATATAAAATCACTAAAGTCAAATTAAAAAGGAAAGTGAAACTGAATTCCACAACTCAATTAAAGAATAAATAAATCCTATAAAAATTATAATATTTTGAAAAAAATTCACAAATATAAAAAGTCATATTCAGTTCACTGCGGTGGGCTGGTGCCCTGCCCAGGGTTTATTTCCTGCCTTGCACCCTGTGTTGGCTGGGATTGGCTCAGCAAGATCCCCCGTGACCCTGTAGTTAGGATATAGCGGATTGGATAATGGATGGATTTCCAGTTCAGAATATTTTATAGTTTGATGTTTGGTGGGATTGATTTCTTAATGATGTTGCTTTGTTGGGTTAAAGAGTCACGATAGTGAAATGTCAGGAGTTTATTGGACTATTCATTTCTTATGGGAAGTGTCCAGACATCTATTTGAAAAAATTATTAGTATCAGTTATTAGTTTTTTGGAATGTCTTGCATGTTACTGGAGATAATATCAGAGCTAACACTGTTGTGTAAATTCTGTCTTTACATCAGGCGTTCTTGATTGTTGTTAGAATAAATATAATAATTTGTTGATTATGCCTCCTCTCTATAACTCAAACTGTCTGAATCCAAAGCTTTTTGTACAACTGCATTGTCAACCAAGGGAGTGAAATGCTTGTCCTGCTCATATTGTATGTAACAATGACTCAAAGGCAGGGGGTCACCTTGAGTGAATGAAGGCCATTCAAAGCAAAGTGCAAATGTGTTTGTCAAGGGCTTCCAAATAGTTAAAGATTGTTCAAATGTGGCCACTAGAAAGGCATTCCAACTGTAATATGACTTGTTGTACAAAAAAAACAAAACTCCACAGTCCAAGTGTCTTCATTTTAAATATTTTAGTGAAATTCAAAGCAAACAGTTCACACAAAAAATAAGGAAAAAGGTTGATAATACACACAGAATGGGGGAAAAAGGGACACTTCTTGTCTATGGTAAGTATCTAGGTTACATTTCTTAAGGTTCCGATCTGTTATCATATACACTAGGACCTACATTTAGCCTACATACTTAACAATCATTAAACTATATGCTCTTAATTTGAATAACAGTTCATGTTTCTTTTTAGCTGTTTTACTTCAATCTAAGAGCTATTCTATTGCCACACAGAACTTACATGAAGAACATTCCATTAACTTTAACTTATAGGCGGTGAAACAGAATCTTCCGTTATACAGGTATGTTGTGGCGGAAAATCTGGGCCCTTACCCGGCTGGGACCCCCCGATGATGAAAGAACTGGGGGAGAGAATATTTTCAAGACCGTTTCTTCTCCGAACCAGCAGAGGGCAGTCCCCTTGGCTTCCACTGGGGCCACGAGTCATGAGCATGGAAGCTCAACCCTGCTGGGGCTTGTGGCCACTGCCAGAGGGCGTCTGAACGTTTGCAGGGCCCTATTTGGCAGCATTTCTGTCACACCCAGAAGTGCTGTCGGAATAAGCTCATTGGGCACCTGGACTCCTTCCTGGTGCCCTATTAAAGGAGCCAGTCACCACCACTCAATGGCCTGAGTTTGGAGGAAGTGGACAAAGCTCTTGAGGAGGAGTGGAGGCAGAAGAACTGGCAGAAAAAGGGGCTATGATACGGGCTATTGCTGGACTGTGTTTTGAACAAATAAACTGTGTGCTGTGTGGCAAAGTCATGTCCTGCCTGTCTGTGTCGGGGTTAGGACAACTGTACGTGCCCCGTTTGTCACACTGTGTTAAAGCTACATTATATTCACATTAAAACTAAGAAAAAATTAAGGTAAATTTACCATTAAGAGTTACTTAAATGATTTAGCTCTTACACACAGATATGACACAAGTGGTCTGACGTAGATGTCAAGGATAGTCTTAACATAACATTGCAGTTAATCCAGTTCAAAGTGAACATATCGTGGCAGCTTTAGGTGCCCATCAGTTGCACACCGCACACATGAGGCACATTTAAACTCAGCAATTAATATAACAAATTAAATGAATTTCCTGGATACATCAACACAATGACAAGGGAGAACACAGAACTTAAGGCAGATAAACAGGTGTGGGATTCAAACCCTGGACACTGCATCTGTGAAGCAGCAGTGCTAACCAATGCACCACAGTGCCATTCTGCACCTGGGATTAACAAAACTAGATTACTTGTGAAAGATCATTTTGATTGATGAACTGCAAAATCTTAAAAGCTTGGGTGGAAGACCAGATCTCAAGTGATGGTCTTTCGTACCTTTGAAATGAAAGGCATGCATCTATAACTATAAATTACCAAAATGTACTTTACAACACTGCACTGTTCAGTGAGGGGCAGGGAAATCCAACTGTCTTGTGCCAGACTATAAACCACTGTACATATATGTATATTAAGAAAAATAATTAATCATTTCGAAATCCACTTAATCCAGTGTAATGTTGTGATGGCTATGGCTGAGATCAGCAGAACCAAACATGTAACAGAAACCAGACTGGGTACTAGTTTATCCAACAGGGCAACAAATAAATCATTTTTTCATTAACCTTCCTAATGTGCTACATTTTTGCATCCTTATTGTCAAAGCTCCAGTGCCTCATGACTTTGTATCTGTCTGTCCTTTTTTGACCCTTCTGCTATGTCGCCTTGTAAAATGTTATCCGTGCCGACTGTACAGTATATCTGAAGTTACAGACCTTCCTTCTCATTCCAGACCCCAATTTACAGTCTGGATTCTATTCACAGCTCTTGATGTACTGATGCTCCATTCATTACACCTACTCTTCATCTGTCCCTCCAGTCTGGCTCAGTTCTTACTCTCATGCATCTTGCAAAATTTGTCCCTGTTCTGAAGAGACCACCCCTTGACTCTCCCTTCTTGTATAACTTTCTTCCATTTCCAAATCTACTGTACTTTTTCTTACTAAAAACCTTTGTGGTCCTTGTTTCTTCCAAACTTTAAACAACACTGAACCAATAACTGTGTTTTTGAAAGTCTCCAACCACACTGCCCAACTAAAATGGCTTTTGATGGCACCGGGAGTGATCACTCTGTTAATGCTACTGTTGTTTCTTTCATATTTGCCTGTGTGAAGTAAAAACTTTACACAACTAAATAAAAAATGTGCAGGAGAAAGGTAAGCTGAATTAATACATGTTGGCTTGAGCACAGAAAACAACAGATTATTTAATAGGACAAGGTGATGTTAAAAGAAGGGTCCTTCGGGGGTCAGTATTAGGGCCTAAGTTGTTTTTGTTTTATATTTAGGATCTAAATTAGTCTCTAACTAGATGGATCAGAAAGGAGCGATGGATAGCCTAGTGAAGGATCTGAAAAATAATTACATGAGGACTGGAACACAAGACTTTGGCCAATATGTGAAAGATGAAGATGAATCTAAATGAATATTAAGCATTACACATGGGATCGTCAAAATAGTCAGGATATGATTGTACAACAGGGGCTCTGAAATGTAAAAGTACACGTACAGTCATATGAAAAAGTCTGGGAATTCCTCACAGCCTGCATAATAATTTAATCTACTTTCAACAAAAAAAGATAACAGTGGTATGACTTTCATTTCCTAGGAACATCTGAGTACTGGGGTGTTTTCCCAACAAAGATTTTTAATGAAGCAGTATTTAGTTGCATGAAATTAAATCAAATATGAAAAACTGGCTGTGCAAAAATTTGGGTCCCCTTGTAATTTTGCTGATTTGAATGCATGTAACTGCTCAATACTGATTACTTGCACCACTAAATTGGTTGGATTCGCTCGTTAAGCCTTGAACGTCATAGACAGGTGTGTCCAATCACGAGAAAAGGTATTTAAGGTGGTCAGTTGCAAGTTGTGCTTCCCTTTTACTCTCATCTGAAGAGTGACAGCATGGGATCCTCAAAGCAAAAGATCTGAAAACAAAGACTGTTCAGTATCATGGTTTAGGGTAGGGGTACATAAAATGTCGATCGCGATCGACCGGTAGATCTGAAAGGTAGTGCAGGTAGATTGCGTTGCATTAAAAAAAATTTTTTTTAGATGTTAGTCTATCATATCCTCTCTATGGCATTTGCCACTTGATTGACATACAGCCAGTCTAAGATTTCTTTTCTTCTAACACACAGGTCATCCCGCATGAACAATCAAATGTGCAAGTTACTGCAAAACTCTGGCTATCTAAATGATCTAGTTAGCCTTCCGATTTATATTAAAAAAAATTGGTAGGGGGGGCTGGACATGTGGAATTGGAAGAGGAATTTTTTTCTCACAATGTCACAATTGAAGTGCGTTTGTCTGATCTGTCAATCTATCATTGTTATTCCAAAGAAGGAAAATGTGGAAAGGCGCTTTCGAACTGTTCATAAAAACTACGAAACTGACTTCCTTCCGAAAAGCAATCTGAGAAAGAAAAAGTTGAGGGAAGTAAAATCGGCTGAATTCAGAAGCAAAGGCAGACACCGAAGCATCATTCCAGGTGAGTCACTCGATCTTTAAGCATTAGAAGTCCTTCCAAGATGGAGAGATGATATAAGAGGCCTTTGTTGAGGCAGATGGCTAGGGGAAAATTCCTGCAGTGATTACAAAACCCCTGGCCGGAGAAGTTTTTCCTTGTCATTAATCATGCAGAATACAAGCAACTTAATGACAATCAATGCCTGCTAGACTTGGCATTTTTTACTGATCTGACCAACATGTTAAATAAGCTTAATTTACAGCTGCAAGGAAAGAGACAAAACCATGGTCAATATGATTAGCTCAGTTAATGCTTTCAAACGAAAAATGCAACATCTGTCCTCAAAGCTACAGCGCCATGATTTGGGGAACATCCAAAACCTTGAGTCAGAGCTGGAGACGCAATGGAAGGCGTGTGCGCAACTTGACTTCATACGCTATACAGAGCAGATTGTCTGTCAGACTTTGACAGACGGTTTCAAGACTTTGCTTTACTTGAGCCAATCGCTACATTTATGTGCTATCCATTTAGGGAAGATGTTGAGGGTGATTCATTCACATCAGAAATTGCAACACTGTTTCACCTAAAACTCCTCTACAGTGGAGGATGAGATTTTGATACTACATGATGACATTCAGCTGAAGTCTGGGGCTCATGGACAGTTTTGGAACTTACTCACAGTGGAAAAGTACCCAAACATGAGGAAATGTGCTACCTCTTTGACTGCATTATTCAGCTGTATTTATTTACAGTAAGTGAGTCAGCCATTTCCCACATGATTATTAAGTCCAAATACCGTAGTGACCATAAATGTATTGAATTGTTATTGTGTCATAAGGTTTATTCAGTTATGCAAGGTACGCCAACATATATTTTATATATAAAGTGTGTGTATATATATATATATATATATATTGTGGAGGCTGGCCCAGACACAGACAGGCGGACACGTTCACGTCGCCCACAACACGTTTATTATACATTATTTACACAAGACAAAGTGCCACACAAACCCCAAAGTCCCCAAAAGCACTGGCCACAACACAATAATGCCTCACTTCTTCAGACCGCCTCCTTGCCTTCTCCAAGACCTCGTCTCCTTCTCTCCCGACTCCAGCCATTGAATGAAGGGAGGCGGCCCCTTTTATGGTCCCCCAGATGTGCTCCAGGTGTGTCCCAGCAATCTTCCACCGACACACCCCAGTGTGGCGGAAGTGCCGGCTGCCTCCCCGGAAGCACTCCTGGTGCCCCTGCTCTTCTTTCCTCCAGCACTTCCGGGTGTGGCTGCAAACTCTGTACACGTGGCCCCAAAGGGTACCAGTGTGGTCATCCCGACATGGTCTGGGGAAGGCGCAAGCCCTCCTCCGGTCCTCCTGGGCATCCCGGCCGGGTCACCACCCCAGCCATCTCTGACAATATATATATATATTGATAAGAATACGCCAAAGACATCATAAAGGTTTGGGGCAGCCACCTGTATATTGTTTTTCCTAGCTGCAAAAGTTTATGTTTTTGACAGCTTCGGAAGTGACGTCATCAAAGGGGCTGGCTTCGGAAGTGATGTCATCAAATGGCTGGCTTCGGAAGTGATGTCATCAAATGGCTGGCTTCAGAAGTGACGTCATCAAACCCC
Organism: Polypterus bichir lapradei; assembly: GCA_026402145.1. NCBI lineage: Eukaryota > Metazoa > Chordata > Cladistia > Polypteriformes > Polypteridae > Polypterus > Polypterus bichir. The sequence goes on along the minus strand of JANRMT010062814.1, from coordinate 126,904,229 downwards.
TTTGATGATGTCACTTCCGAAGCCGACCCCTTTGATGACATCAGTTCCTCTCCAGACCTTTAACGCCTCCATCTTGGGCTACTATAGCCAGTTCTGTTGTGGACTCTGTTCTATGCACATCATGCTTCAAAAACATAAACTTTTGCAGCTGGGAAAAACAATACACGGGTGGCTGCCCCAAACCTTTATGATGTCTTTGGCGTATTCTTATCACAGTGGCGTAGTCAGCAGGATGTAGTCCCAGAAGAAACCGGGACACGAACATGGAATCAACCAGGTAGGAAAGTACCGGGACCAAGTTTCTGGGGGGGGGGGGGGGCGCTTGGGGGGCAGGAAGGACTCAGTACAGGCTCCGCTCCTCAAATACAGCACCGGACTTATAACTTACCAAAGGGAGAGTGTGAAGGGGACGTACAGACGTAGGCTGGTTTCTGGGGATGAAACGAAAATGGCTTATTATGCTCTCTCGGAGGAGAGAGCTGAGCAGCTCATTGGGGCTGAGGTCCCAGATAAATATGGGCCATCCCCAGTCCAGCAGGCAAAACTAATAAAAAACTGGGAATTTGATCCAGAGAGATCAATCCAGGGAGCAGGTGGCCTTATGGCTAAGGCCATTTGAACTATCCACCTGCCAAATAGTGCAGCAGGTAGCCTGCTTTATTTTTTTAAAAAGCCTCCCTAAAATCTTTGCCCAGCCGGACTGGGAAGATTTCCATTCTATGGAAGAGCTTATAAAGCTTGTAAAATCATCAATGCCAGTCTTGAAATCTGGGAGAGCAGAATCGTCCTCTAGTGGATTTCCTAGAAATTATGTCCTACAAAATAAGTCTCTTCCACATAAATTGGAGCCTGCTTCTAGGTTCCCGGGCTGCCAGGCGTGCAACCTACCCGGGAACGAGGCAGGATGTAGGTGGAAGGGGGGAGACAGTTTGTGTGCTCTTGCCAATCCCCTGACGTTATCGAATACGGGACCCGTAGTCATTAATGGTTACAAACTCAATGCCTTGTTTGATTCCAACAGCAACATTTCCATTGACTGCCATTATGTCTTACCGCGACAAAGAATTAAAGAAAAGACCAGTATTAAATGTATTCACAGAGACACCCAGATGTACAATACCGCCCTGTGTTTCGTAAGTCAGGGAGGATCACTGAGAAAAATTCCCATGGTAGTTAACCCTAATCCTCCCTTTCCAGCGATTCTAGGGGGGGACTGGTCAGAAAATAAAAGCGGTAAACTATTGACTACTCCAGATAAAAACTTAGGCCTCATTATAGATGGGGATAACTTGTCTCAAGCTGTCTCCATGCCGTGTACACAGCCGGCGGAGAGAGATACGGAAGCCCACGAGGAGGACGGGGAGATTCCTGGACCATCGCAGGTAAATACGTCATCCACCCGCGCCTCGACAAGTCGGGAGGAATCCCCTCCCCTTGAGGTCAGACCGGATCCTCTCTCCGACATTCACTTTCAATTTAAAGGAACACTGGCTTCTTTTAAAAGGGAGCAGTGGAATGATGACTCCCTAAAATTTGCAAAAAATGCAGCAGTCCTTGTCAACGGCCAACACGCACACCAGCCCATGCCACAAGGACCTCACTTTGTAATAGAAAATGATCTATTATATTGGGTCGCAATAACTCGCAGGTTTGTGAGTTAGCTCACACCCACCTCCTTGGAGGCCATTTAGGCTCCAAAAAAACTTTAAAGTGGATTAAGCTCAGATTTTATTGGCCAGGAATTAACAAAGAGGTTCGCTGTTTTTGTATTTCTTGTCCAGAATGTCAATTACGGCAAATTCCTAGGAGGGACCGTGCTCCTCTTGTTTCCCTTCCCTTAATTTATGTCCCCTTTGAACGAATCAGGGTCGTTATTGTATGACCCTTGGAGCCCTCAGCCCAAGGATATAAATATATATTAGTCCTTGCGGATTATGCAACCCGATATACGGAAGCTGCTCCCTTGCGCTCAGCTACATCTAAAGCAATTGCATGGGAACTAGTAGTAGTATTTGCGCGTGTCGGTATTCATAAAGAAGTCCTAATGGACCAAGGAACACCTTTTACCTCTGAGACGTTCAGGGAAATGGCCAAGTTACTGAAAATAAAGACCGCGGTGTACCATCCTCAAACCGACGGTCTAGTGGAGAGATTTAATCAGACTCTCAAACAGATGCTTTGCAAGGAGGTAAGCGGGGATGGGAGGAATTGGGATCAACTCCTCACCCTCATTCTCTTTGCCTATTGGGAAGTCCCACAAGCCTCTACAGGGTTCTCACCTTTTGAATTGTTATACGGGCTACGACCCCGAGGTATATTGGATATTTTGAAAGAAGGTTGGGAAGGAGAGGCTCTTCCCTCTACAAATATTTTAAAAAATATCGCACAGTTTCGCGATAAATTTGGGAAAATCTGACCTATTCTAAAAAGTCATATGGAAGAGGCACAAGCAGCACAGGCCTGTTATTATGACCGTGGCACGACACTCTGAGAATTCCATCCGGGGAATCGTGTCATGGTATTAGTTCCAACCTCCCATTCTAAATTGCTCCCCCATTGGCAAGGCCCTTATGAAATTAGGGAGAGAAAGGGATTGGTCGACTATTTGGTGAAACAACCCAATCGTAGTCCAAGTGAGCGGGTTTATCATGTGAACTTGCTGAAGCTGTGGAATTTATCCTCCGTTCAGCCCTTCTCATTCTTTGCTCACATAGACACCCTTAATTTCGGCGAGAAATTAACTTATAGACAAAGACGGGAGCTGGAATCAGCTATCCTGTCAGTCTCAGAGGTGGTGAGTGAAAAACCCGGAAGGACCTCTCTGATTGCGCACGACATAGTGACTGAATCGGGGGTTATAGTGCCCCTATAGACTTCCTGAAGCAAAGAAAGTAGAAGTGGAGCTGGAGATCAAGTGGATGCTGGAACTAGGAGTGACTGAGGAAAGTTATAGTCCCTGGTCCAGCCCAATTGTCTTGGTTAGTAAGCCTGATGGGAGTTGAAGGTTTTGCAATGACTTCCATCGGCTTAACCAGGTCTCCCTTTTTGATGCTTATCCCATGCCTCGCGTGGATGACCTCATCGAGAGGCTTGGACAAGCAGAATTTTTGACCACGCTTGACATGACAAAGGGGTACTGGCAGATTCCTTTAACGGACTCCACGAAGGTCAAGACTGCATTTAGCACTCCTAGTGGACACTGGCAGTATCGTGTTCTTCCATTCGGGTTACATGGGGCTCCTGCGACTTTCCAGCATCTGGTGGACAAAGTGCTCCAATCCCATAATGCGTATAGTGCTGCCTATCTGGATGATGTCGTCATCTATTCCAGCACGTGGAAGCACGTATAGCAGGTCACTGTGGTATTGCAGAAACTAGGAGAAGTCGGGCTTCGTATTAATCCCAAGAAATGTTTCTTTAGATTGAAAGAAGCTAAATATTTGGGCTACCTGGTGGGTCGGGGTACCGTGAAACCACAGTGTTCAAAAATAGATGCCATTGTAAAATGGTCCCGTCCGCGAACCAAGCGGCAAGTCCAAGCCTTTCTCGGGCTGGCTGGGTACTACCGCCGGTTTGTACGTCGGTTTTTAGAGAGAGCAGCGCCTTTGACTGATCTTACAAAGAACAGGGCTCCTAATCATGTGGTATGGACTGACAAGGCGGACGCTGCATTTAGTGACTTAAAACAGGCTCTTACTTCAGCACTAATATTAAAAGCTCCTAATTTTTCTCTCCCTTTTATTCTCCAGATGGACGCTTTTGACACAGGCCTGGGTGCCGTGCTGAGCCAAAGCATCGATGGTGTTGAATACCCCGTCATGTACCTGAGCCGGGAACTGTTGGATCGGGAGACCAGGTATGCAGCGGTGGAAAGGGAAGCCCTTGTGATCAAATGGGCAATTACGAAGTTGAGGTACTACCTCTTGGGCCGGGAGTTCACTCTAGTGACGGATCATGCTCCTTTATAGTGGATGGCCCTTCACAAGTAGTCAAATCCACGGGTCACTAGGTGGTTTCTTGACCTTCAACCTTACAAGTTTTGCCTAATTCATTGTAAGGGTTCTCTCCATTCCAGCGCTGATGCTCTCTCTCTTGCCCATGACCTCTCGGTGCAGGATGCCCTACCCGATGGGTCTGGGCTGGGGGGGGG
>JANRMT010062814.1:126749846-126889332 GCA_026402145.1 Polypterus bichir lapradei | reverse complement strand
TGTAAGTAAGCTGTAAGGAATGGACCTGCCAAATTTCAGCCTTCTACCTACACGGGAAGTTTGAGAATTAGTGACGTTGGAAAGTTCAATATGGCGGCTGACAGTGGCGTCATACCATCGAAATAAGTATGCACATTGGTTTCGGTTAGCGCAGGGAAGCTGCCTACCAAATTTCGTGAAGATGGGGCCATGAATAAGAAAGTTCAATATGGCGGACGTTGTTGATCGTTATGACCGTTACGCGTAGAATTTCGAAATGAAACCTGCTTAACTTTTGTAAGTAAGCTGTAAGGAATGGGCCTACCAAATTTCAGCCTTCTACCTACACGGGAAGTTGGAGAATTAGTGATGAGTCAGTCAGTCAGTCAGTCAGTCAGTCAGTCAGTCAGTCAATCAGTCAGTCAGTCAGTCAGTCAGTGAGTGAGTGAGGGCTTTGCCTTTTATTATTATAGATTATTATAAGGTAAGCTATCCCAAAAAGAGAGGAGCAGCCACCACAAAAGCCTGACTTCCCTTTTCCTCCAACCTCGACCTTGGCACTACTAAGAGCATCTGGCTAGTAGACCTCTGTGCTGTCATTGGCTTGTAAATGTAAAGGAGTTTCGAAAGGTAAGAGGGGACAGCTCCTTTCAAATATTTAAAAACAAGTAACAAGATTTTCAGTTTTATAGCAGACCAGAAGCCAGAGGAACGAGGTCAATATAGATAGAATGTGGTCACCCTTGCAAGAGCCTGTTAATAGGCAAGCAGCAGTGTTCTGGACTAGTTGTAAGTGTCATGATGATGCCTGATAAGTACCTATACACAGAGAGTTGTAATAGTCCAAGTGTGATGTTATAAAAGCATGGATAGTCTTTTCAAAATCAGTAAAGGAAAGAAAATGTAAAAGTCTCAGTTGGAAAAAACTTCATTTAACCACAGAGTTGACCTGTTTGTCAAATTTGAATGAGCTGTCAAAAATCACACCTAAGGTCCTACCTGAAGATTTATGATGTATGGCAAATGATCCAAGAACAACATCAGGGACACTCAAAATTTTTGGGCGTCCAAACATAAGCATCTTAGTTTTGTTATTATTAAGTTTAAGGAAGCTCAATACCATCCAGGTTTAAATGTCATTTAAATACACATAAGTTATAAACAACAGCTGACTGACTAGCATACACATTTTATTAAGACATGTCAATCCCTGAACAGAGTAATAATTTGAAGTTAGCAAGATTGATGGCTGTTGATCTTTGTTCCATACAGTTGTGTCATACAATTCTAGGTGGGTATAAATATGCTTGTGTTTCTCATTTATAAAATAAAACAGAAATCAGTGTAATACAGTGATTAATGCGAATGCCTAAGAAATACTGATCTTCTCTAGTCCTTAAGCCATGTTGATGGTACTTTCAGAAAAAAAAGAAAAATCAACAGTTTCTGAACTGTCTAGTATGAAAGAATTGGAGCTCCAAAAAGCCATGGACAGTATCCCTCCTGCAACATGGTATGAGACTCCTAATTTGGCGGATTATCTGTTAGCTTGCTTTGCATCTCATTAGTATTTGATAATTGGTGTAAGAAAGAAGAAACAAGGTGTCTGAGTCTTATAATGCAAATCAATTAAAATATAGGAAAAAAGCCTTTTGTTCTATTAGCAGCAGTATCTGGCTGAAAATTAACAAAGTAATTAGAATGGAAACCTCTAAGCCATGCTAATTTTGCTCCCCTGCTTACCAAATACAATGTACTTTTATAGAAGTGGTCACAAGGAGTGCTTTGTGTGCGCCAAAGGGAAACCCCATTACCTGGTCTGACTTAATAATAGTAATACATTTTATTTATAATAGCATCTTTCCCGTGCTCAAAGTGCTTCAAATTCTGAGTTATCCACACCAAGATCTATTCATGAGTATGCCTGTGCCAGAGACATTGGTTCTTGAGGGTGTCCCAGCCTATGACCCCAAAGAGTCACTTCCAGATGATGTTACTGTCCTGTCTGTTTTTAAGCTGCACACACAATTGACATTCACTTCAGAGTCAAAAGTATTGCATTGCTCGAGGTCCTCACCAAAAGGGTTATACCAGTGTCCCCAACCCAGAGGAAGGTTTCCTTAAAGTACGCCAGGCCCACCCAGGAGGGGTCATTTCCAAGGTGCGCCAGGCCTCACCCCTTGAGGGTGCATTCCACTACACCAGATTTTTCTCCCCAGTGTAGGTGTTACCAAGCTGCTCCCAATATTTCCAGTAGGTGGCATTCCACTGTCCATTTCTCAAGTTTTAGATGCGGTTCCTGGGTCTTAGGGAGTCTTGCCACTGGAATTGATATGCCAGAGCTTCAGCCATGTGCATGATCAGAAGCAGTTGCCCCCAAGTTCCAACACTCACACAAGGACCTAGAAGGGATTGACAGCAACAATAACTATTTCTTGTATAGCTCAAATTCAAATGAATGCCTCTTATTCTCTTTTTTGCCAGACCCCTGCCTTAACTCCCTAAGAAGACAAGAAAAAAACTCCCCAAAAAAAACCTTATAAAGAAAAAAATGGAAGACATCTTGGGAAAAGCAGTTCAGAGAGAAAACCTCTTGCATGCAATGGGTGTCAAAAAATGGGGTAAATGCAATACACAAAGCAGAACACAAGTAATACTCTTCACAGAACTAGATGGTCAATCTATTATAACAACCTCAGAAATACAATGGTAGAAACTACTTTGTTCTTGCACAGCACTCCTCACTAAGTCCAGGGAACATCTCAGAGATCTAGTTCTCTACAAGTAAGAACATTCAAGTGTTCTGTTAGCCTTCAGGATAAGGCATTCCAGTTTTTGAGCACTGATAAGATTTTGTGCCAGTGCTTCTTCCATCTGAAGGAGGCGAAGAGCTGTTGCCCGTGTTCTCAGAAGATACTGTTCATGAACAGTCTCTTGGCTCTGTTATGGATTTTTGTCTTACAACAGTTGTCTGGTTGGATATGCCACACACCATTAGTGGTATGGGAAGTATTCCAAAAATGGGAACGATGTCTTCCAATCCTTCTTTATGTATGGATTCAGAATCTGACCTTTCCCATCCAAGTTTATTTTGCAGTAACGTTTATTGATGGAGGGCCAAGGCCAGGGGTGCATTTACAAGTGAGGGGGGCCTGGGCTTGAACTATTGTTTGCCCCACCTTAGTATTCCGAGGTAAACTAGTATGTAATATGAAAAGTTTAGGAGTCACCTAAATCTGAATAGTCACTACACAAGAACAGCACGTAGTGTGAGAAAATGTAGTAGGTATATGAATGGCAGCAAAAACCATAAAAACAGCATTTGAGAATATGATTGATGTAAAGAGGAGAACAGAGCATTCAATGCCACAGCTAAGAAGTATACATCATTGCCATCAGAACCTAGTATGTCATATCAAATATTAAAAAAGAAAGACTTTTCTATTTTGAAAGAGAGAGAGAAAGTACTTTTCAACATCAGGTTTCGAATTATTACATACAGTAAGTACAAAGAAAGCCAACAGCTGACATCAGACCACATGTGTACCCTGTCATTTGGTTTCAGTGTGTGTTGTTGGATCATTTTCTATTCGGCTCAGGCACAATTATCTAACATGCCATAACTTATGTACAGACTGAAATTTTGTAAGGGATCAACTGTATCCGATATATCTGATGCACCTTGGAGATCACTGAACAGCAGCTTTAAAAATTACCCAAAGACTTGTTACACCAGACCCATTTAAAAGTGGCATCAGAGTCTACCATTTACTGTATGTAGAATCATCACCTTTGTATGCTTCACTATCACTAGAACTAGAAGCTATAATTTGGTCAATTGTCATTCCTGAAGAGCTGTCACTATTAAAACACAGCATATTACTTTTTTCTTCACATGATTTTCATTCCAAAAGTTTGTATTCAGCTGTCCTGATGTTGCAAACACTATGTCAACAGCCACGATCCATTACTATCTGCCATCCCGACACGTAAAGTCGGGATGATGGTATGCATAGGACTAATGGTGGATGAGTCATTTTAGGTATAAAGGTAATGGGATTATAGAGGACAGTTTAGCGGCAGGAATATTTTTTGAAAATAACAAATATTTTTTCTGTACATCTTGATTAACTCTTTTAGGGATGATTTTTTTTCCTTTTCTCCCAGGTTCAGAATATTTTTCCAAAAAACTCAATTTTCTGAAAAGCATACAAAGCAATAGGCCAGGGCATATAAAAACAAAAGTGTCTCAGGTAGAAGCTTTGTCAAAGAATTTGCTTACTTGCATTAGCTCTGTTTAGATTTGTGCTTTTCTCTTTCCATGTATGACCTCCAGTCTGTTTTTTGGATCAGTCTCTTGGATTACACACTGGTTTTAATAAATATTAATTAATTTTACTGATATCTCCGCTCCTTCTGTAGCTTGACCTCATCTGCACAAATATTTATGTACAGTTATTTTTTATATAATGATGTGGTACTTGGCAAGTAGAGTGGTGTGGTGTGAGTTAATGCCTACCTGGTATGTGCATACTAGATAGCTGGAACTGGGCGGCTGCTCTGAACAACAAATATTATATTGAATTGCAGAGTGGTTAGTGCTCCAAGAGCCTGAAATTTCAGAGACCCAGGCTTCATTTTTGATCTTGTCTGTGTGATGTTTACTTGCTATCTCTGGTTGCAAATTGTCTTTAAGTATTGTGGTTTCTACTAAGATGGCAAAAGTGTGCAGTTGAGAGTAATTTGTTACTCTACACTGCTTTTACACAAGTGAGCATAGATGTGAGTGTAAGTGTGCCTATTCTGTGTCGGTTCCAGTTGCCTGCAACACTGTGCTACAAAAAGCATTTCAGAAAATGGATTGATGAATGAATAGATGATGTAACATGTTGCTGGTAGGCAAAATAAAAAATGGTTATTGCTACGATTGTGTTCTTCAATGATTAAAGTCTAAATATTGTTGATTATAATAGATATTTGTCATTTTTCACCCTCTGATAGAAGTCCATAGAGGGCCAGATCACTAATAAAGGCCTAAAAATCAAAAATAACAGTATATTCATAATCACTGATCTTGAAATAGTCTAAAATGATATCGAACATGCTTATGTTTGAAATTTATCATTTTTACTCTTCTGGGGAGTGGCTCTTAGAGGGCTAAGACCACCAGTAGAAAATAAAACATCTAAAATATGATCAAAATCATGATCAGCAACCTTGGAATAACATAAAATGACACTCCACTTGCCCAATCCCCATTTTTATTGAAGTTTTGTGATCCTTGTATCCCATTAAGGGGTTAACCTCTGGGGTTGGTTGATGTGGCATACTCAACTTTATGCCCTTCTGATCATTTTTGCTGAAGAAACCTATAGGTTTGCTATTTATCATATGGGTGTTATTTCCTGTATAACATATGGTCCAAAATTTCTCTAAAAAAACTAGAGTTTTCTTTGTGTCTAAAGGGACAAATGTATAGGTCAGAAACATGGAGAGTCACCAGCAATAGTTGTAAAAAGATTCAGTCCTTTATCAACAAATGCCTCCGACAGATTCTCCACATTCAGTGTTTCGATACCATGCAAAACACTGACCTGTGGACAGGTCAAACCACGAACAAGTGCAAATCCAGACCAGGGGCCTCATGCATAACGGCGTGCGTAACATGACGAAAGCACAGAAGCCGAAATGTGCATACGCACAAAAAATTCCAGATGCAGGAATCTGTGCGTTCGCCAACTTCCACGTTGTTCCGGTACATAAATCCCGGTCAACATGAAAAGTAACGCTGGTGCACGCGCCTGCTGTCCCGCCCCAACTCCTCCCAGAATTACGCCTCTTTGAATATGCAAATCAATATAAATAGCCATTAAGATCAGCCTTCTGGGAAAAGACAATGGGAAAAGCACAGTGGAAAATATAAGAATTTCAGCGAATACCAAGTGGAGGCAAGGAAAACATGTTATTTGCTGGTTTAAACTGTGGTATAAACAACAAAATGAAGCTGATTGAGTGACATAGCGTGTCGGAGAAACTCGAAAGCTTTAGTTCAAGTCGCACAGTACCCGAAATAAAAAAGAAGTTGTCACATATCAAAGTCGCTGTGAAAAGGCAAGTCGTAGCCCACCGTCTGAGTGTCATATGAAAGCTTATTAGGGTACAGAGAAGAAAAAAAATAGGCACACAGTGGGAAAAAAGCACAAAATGTCAACTTTAATCTTGAAATTTCCACTTTAATCACGTACTTTATTTTGTCATTAAAGTAGAACATCATAAACTTCATCTTAAAATTGTTTAATTTATTAGTTTCTCAAATCCCATCGTAACTAAAGTAGAAAGTTAAATGCTTTATTTTGTATTTGATCTTCTATGTGCTCTATGTGTGTGAATCACTATGTGCTTCTTAAACCGGCTTTCTCTTCCTCCGACAGGACACAGAATCCATTACATTTGTGATAGTACAGCTCTCTGAATAATTAAAATATTGAGATGTATATGTGATATTATTTTCATGATGGTAGGAGTTAAATCATGTTATTAAACACTGGAACACAGTGGCGCAGTGATTGTTCATGTCTCAGATGCTTGCTGCGCCATGCGCGACCTTCGATGAAATGCTTTAGTACGGAAGTACTGTCTCTTTCAAACGTACTAACCTCCAATTCCTGTCCTTACTTTTCTTTCTCCAAATACCCAATCGCCACACAATCAGCTCTGTAATAGATGTTAAGCCATCTATAAGCTTACAACAACGATTCTTCAAAACTTTTAAGGAACATTGAAATATCTTCATAGTACGTATTTAATTATTCTATCCATCAATCCTTCCAGTGTCACACCAGTCTCAGTAAAAGTACAGTGCGAGGCAGAAACAATCCGTGAATGGAGTGCAAGCTAATAGCTAGTGCTGCGGCACCGTCTCCTGGCATGTTTAATTATTGACAATATAGATTATTTAAATGAAGTTAAAGTTTTATCTGTATAATATAATAAACATATTTTGCTCCATTTCATCTTAAAAATGATATCGTCATCATATGTAAATACGCGCTTTATGAAGTGCCTCAGGTTGTGCAATATTGTAACTGTAGTGCAAGTTTAAAGTGTGGTAATTCTACTTATAAGTACAGACAGTTCTACAAGGAGCACTTAATTGAGTGCGTTTATAGTTCTTGGGATGAAACTCTTTCTGAACCACGAGGTCCGTACAGGAAAGGCTTTGAAACGTTTTCCGTTCTGTTCAATAGACAGCATGGCTGAGGCAGCGTGTGCTTGATGCTGTATGCCAATAATTCTCTTTCTCAGCTTCTGTAGATCTTTGATTCCCCACTCAGATACAATGATATAAATACTCTGAGTGGTGCAGTGAGAGTAATATGGAAAAAGATGATCCGCTGTGGCAACCCCTTACCTGGAGCCGCTGAAAGAAGAAGAAGGTGCAGTGAGAGTAACAATGCTAAAGCACCCATCGTATTTAGAATAGTTTGACCATTCCGTGGACCATTATATTGTTACTGGTTAATTACAATCAGATTCATTAAACTAATAAATAATATGCAGTTAATTTCAGTGGCTTTATCAAATATACCGAAATTAAACGCATATTGTTTATTAGTTTAATACATCTAATTGTAATTAACCTGTAACAATATAATGGTCCATAGAATGGCCAAACTATTCCAAATACCATAGTAGCTTTAGCGCTGTTACTCTCACTGCATCACTCGGAGTATTTATCCCATTGTATCAGAGTGTGGAATCACATACAGCTCTACAGCAGCTGATCGGAAAGAGAATTATCGGTATATAGCATCAACCACATGCTGCCTCAGCCATATGCACAATGTATTTGAACTGCTCCCGTACAACAAACACTTCAGAGCCTTTACTGTAGGGACTTTGCGGTTCAGAAACAGTTTCATCACAAGAACTATAAACACACTCAATCAGTCCATCAAGTGCTCAGGGTAGAACTGTTTGTAATTATAAATACAATTACCTCACTGTAGACTTGTGCTACAGTTATAATATTGCACAATCTGAGCCACTTTATAAATATGATATTATGATGACTGGCCGATTTAGATTTCCAGGTGATACCTTCTTGGAGCTGTTGATATTATTTTTATAATGAAATGCAGCAAAGTATGTTTATTACAATGTATGTATGTATGTTTATGTTTGTATGAATGTATGTTTATTATTATTTAATACTTATGTTTATTATTATTTATATACAGGTAAATTTTTAACATCATTTAAATAATCTATATTGTTAATAATTAAACATGTGATGACATGGTGTCGCAGCACTAGCGATGAGCTGGAGCCCCATTCAGGGATTGTTCCTGCCTCACACTGTATGTTTGCTAGGATTGGCGCAACCCCGAATGGATAGATGGATAGAATAATTACAGCTGATTGTGTGGCAATTAGTTACTTGGAGAAATAAAAGTAAGGACAGCAATTGGGGGTTAGTACTGGTTTGAAAGAGACAGTACTGCTGTAATAAATTATTTCATCGAAGGTCGCACACGGCACACCAAGCAACTTGCAGGAGGCTGGAACAATTTCTCGATAGGCCGCCAGTTCATCACTATCATTGTGTTCCCATGTTTAATACATGCTTTAATTCCTATCATCATGAAAATTATATAAAGTATTCATCTTAGTATTTAAATTGTTCAGTGAGCTGTAATATCATAAATGTAAAGTAGTCTGTATCCTGTCAGAGGAAGAGAAAGCCCATATAAAAAGAACATAGTAATTCATGCACATAGAGCACATAGAAGAATACATACAAAACGAAACATTTAACGTGTTACTTTAGTTATGATGGGATTTGAGAAAATAGTAAATTATACGATTTTAAGATGAAGTTTATGACGTTCTACTTTAATGACAAAATAAGCTACGTGATTAAAGTTGACATTTCAAGTATTTTTTTCCCACTGTGTCCCTTTTTTTTTTCTTTTCTCTGTACCCTAATAAGCTTCCATATGACACTCAGATGGCGGGCTATGACTCGTCTTTCACTGCAACTTTGATATCTGACAACTTCTTTTTTATTTCGGGCACTGTGTGACTTTGTTAACTTGAGCTATCGAGTTTCTCTGACACACTATGTCACTTGATCAACTTCCTTTTGTTGTTTATACCACTGTTTAAACCAACAAATAGTACATTTTTCCTTGCTTCCACCTGGTATTCGCTGAAATTCTTCTTTTTTCCCCTGTGCTTTTGCCATTGTCTTTCACAGAACGCTGAATTTAAGGGCTATATATATTGATTTGCATATTCAAAGAGGCGTAATTCTGAGAGGAGACAAGGTGAGACGGCAGGCATGTGCACGTTACTTTTCACGTTGACCGGGATTGATGGAGCGGAAGTACATCGAAGTTGGCATACACACAGATTTATGCATCTGGATTGTTTTATTGTACGCACATTTCCGCTTTTGTCTGTACACCATGTTTTAATGTGAATTCTACACACGGCATTATGCATGAGGCCCCAGGAGAAAAAAATGGAGATTTGTTGGACAGACAGACTGAGGAAAGAGGCCTCCAATGTCACATGACATCCTTTTAACTGGAACCTGTAAGGAAAATGAAAACATGGGAGCACAAAGCAGACCAGGAGATGGAGACTAAATGAAGAACTCAAATCTATCAACTTGTCTTGGGAAAAAGCAAAACAGACCACCAGAGACCACAGGAAGTGGAAGACAGCTGTCAAGGCCCTGAAAGATAAAGACTGAATGATAAAAAGGCAAAAATTGGGGGAACTTCAAAAAGCTTGATGTCTTTCATAACTAGTGTGAAAGATAAGACACAACACAGATTTATACTAAATTTAGGATATTGAAGCCCAATTAATTTCTAGTATTTATTTTTTTATTTTAAGTTAGTTTTAACAGTGTTTTCCTGCAACAGCATTTTTGCTTTCCTTGGGACCCACTTCATGTTTTTTGTTCTTGATGGATGCTACGGAGTTGCTATCCAGGGACAACCGGAAGTACAAGGCACAGCTTCTCAATGTCACAATGGTATAAATGTCAATATCATGACTTCTTGGTTGTCTAGGATTGTGAATGTAAAGCAAATCAAATTGCATATGTTTTAAAGGTCTTTGGTATCAGAATTTTAGTTGCAATTCTTTTTGACTTTGAATTACGGTTATATTTTAGATTTGGTGCTGGGTACTTTTTGACTTTGTCTAATTATTTTGACTCAAATATATCCCCCAGTCTCTCTTTCTCTTGCTTTCATGGCTTGCTATGTTTCCTTCCACTGCCATTACACTGCCAAGCTTTAAACTGTAACAGACAGACTTTAAAAGGAAACCAAGTCATTGTTAGGAAAATACTGTCCAATAATGGCTAATACCATAAATATAATCAGTAGCCTTAGGTTGAACCTGCTAGGATTTGCTTTGCTCACTTCAATCTGTGCAGTCTATGTGAGCAACAGGCTATTTAAACCAAAACCTTAAAATATATAAAATAACTACACAACCAATCAAAAGGTTAGAACACCTGTTTTCCAGTTTTTCTTCAAATTTATTCAGTTGAAATGCAATGAATGGCCTAAGATGGTGAAAAGGTAAGCAGTAAACTTTTAAAAGGTTTAATCTTAAACTTTAGGTTAGCAAAAACTGAAAAAAAGGAAATTTCAGAATATTACAAATGGGCCTTCTTCAGGGAGCAACTAATAGGATACAACCTACAGATGTTATGTTATTAAAGTAAATTAAGCCATCCAGGTTGAACAAAACAGTTTGCACAGGTGTCCCAACCTCTGGTGATTACTTAAAAACCCTTCTGTCTGTCTTAAAGCAGAGTTGGAACAGACTGTGATACTACACCATTTGAAGTACTACTTGGACACTGTAGAAAGTTGTAAATTCCACTGATAATGGAAAGAAAATGGCAATTAACAAACAAAATGAGACAGAGCATTGTTGCCCTTGGAAGTATAGGCCTTTCACTTAGAGAAATTGCTAAAAAAAAATCAAAACTGTCAGCGAGAACAGTGTTCAACAAAATCCAAAGGCAATTGGAAACTGGATAAAACTCTGATAGGAAGAGATCTGGCAGAGCCAAAGTCACCACCCAATTGGAAGACAAGTTTCTGAGGTTCACCAGCTTGCACAGTTTAAGAGAGATTGAAAAACACAACCTAACACTACATGAACTGAACCTTTCTGTGATCTCAAAAACAATATTAATATTTGTAGAAAAATTAAATTCACCTGATCATATTTTTATAAACACAGGAATAGATATTCCTGGTATAATTCCAATAGGCTCCACAGAGGTGTCACTCTGTTTTTTTGACAGGCTTCATCTAAATTATGCAAATTCAGCGTCAGGAAAGTTGCTGAATGATATATAATATCTACAAAATAATATATGACAAACATCACACCAATGTGAAATACACCTATTTGCAGATAACCTCTTTCAAGAGCTGCCTTAATGATACAGAGTAATAACCAGACATTGGTGGACTAGCACAGAAACACAAATAAACATTTGTTTTCACTTTTTACAGTGTGGGCTGCCAGGTTCCCATTATTTAAACTATATACTAAAGAAGACATCATGGCCCCCTCACAAGCACATAAATTGCCCTCCTTTCCATTGAAAAACACACACATGCACATTTGAAGAGAGACAATTACTGGAGCTGTCTCTGGAGGGATAAACACATTAGAAGAAATCAATAATTAAATAAAATATAAATAATTCTGCATTGCTAGGAGAAAGGTTTTACTTACTTCACATCCACATAAATTCTCAAATGATGATGCCAAAGAGAGGGCTAGAATTTCAGTGCAGATCAATAGTGGCCTACATTAAGCTTCTACAGCAGCTAGAATGGAATTATTGTGCTCTTTATGCACACACTATGACCAAGGCCACAATTCAACAAGAGACTGGCTGAAGGTGGATGAACTAATGGAGCTTGAGATGAATTAGTCTATAGTGGTTGAATGGATCAAATGTTAGAGCTTCTTTAATCTGGTTATGAACTGAGTTAATGCACAACATTCAATGACCTAGGCAGGGTGTGAAGAAGTTAGAAGGATCTCCCAATGCCTTTGTTTTTTTGCTTTTTTTTTGCTGTTCTACATTAGTTAACCAACAGATGCCTTTATGAAAAACTACATCTCTACAATTAACCCTGAATTAAGAAGCCAATATCTTAACACATCATACTAGGATGAGGGGACTCTATTTGGCATGTAGCAGAAATTTAAATTTAGAAACTTCATGACTGAGGCTGTTGTTGCATTCTTGAGCATGGTTCTTCTAAGAAAATTAGACTAAAATAACAAGTTGTAAGAACAGCAGCACATTATTTTTATATTGATTTTTCATATTATGTGCTTCAGACTACCAAAAACAAATCTGTCACTCATTGTAAGATTAAGCATACATGAAAGTATATAGTACAACACAAAGTGTTAGGCTTGGAAGCTACAAAAAAAAGAGAAAATTAAAACATTTTGTCTAATCTAGGAGAAAAAGTAACCACTCTAGACTGTTGCACAATTAAGAGAGCATCTAAAAGGCATTAGCCAGATGAGCACCAACCTAGCACTGGACAGCCTCAAAATAAACAAACAGAACTAAACTGAAAAAAGCTGGTCTTCATGGGGATCCCATTTAATGTCTAAGGTTGGCAAAATGGGCATATGAACAAGTCATTGTGTATTTCTTGCCATGCAAGAGTTGATGGCTTTCTCCAAAGCTTGGTTTAAGCATCACGTGTGAAATGCCATCCTTCAATTGAGACGGTTCAAAAATGAATGCCATCTTCCAGTGTAGTGACATTTTATACATCCCTGGGGGACAGAAGAGGTAAGATTACCTACAATGAGGCAGAAGTGATGTCAAGCATCTCCTTGTGGATTACTCTTCACTCTATGGATAGAGACAGAAACTTAAGTTAGCAGCTGTATAACACCCCTACTCTTCCCCCTGTGTTTCCCTTTGCCATAGCCCATCAGAAAGTCTCCATGACACAGGAGATGGTCTAAAGCAGGAATAGCAAAGTTAGTTCTGGGGGGCTGTAGTGGCTGAAGATTTCTTAATGAGAAATAAATTATTACTGCCAAGACACTTATTGCTAAAATAACATTTTAATGCTTTATTTTAATTGTTTTGCGTATTAAAATTCCTAATCCTTCTCTGTGTATTTTTGTCTTAAACAGTTGTATTCACTGTTTAATTGATTCTATTTAGCAGAAAGATGCAAATGACAGAGGAACCAACAGTTCTCCATCCAAACTGTTTCTGTTTATATTTGTGTGTGTCCATCATGAATTATCTGGTTTAATTAAATATTTGGCAGGACACTTGTAATAAGTGTATAAGTTTAATATGTCACTGTGCTCTGTGCAAATGTATGTTAGAAATCTGCCTTTTTCTACTCACATGCACAGTTGACACAGAGCCAGATTTAGCACAGGGGTTCACCATATAAGAACTACGAGGCAAGCATTATAAGATAAGACAGTTAGGGACAATTGCGAAATGGGCAGTCAAACTGATGACTATTGTATACTATTTGTGTGTGTCAATGTCAGCATGAAACTGCATCCTCTTTTGCCTTGTTTGGAATGGCATGATTCACCTAAGTGGGGGTCTCAGGAGTATAAAGCCTTGGAACATTGCCTAGCACACCTTTGAAGCCTATGGACGGATGGGAGATAACGTCATCCGATCCTGAAAATCTATCCAATGCAGCGGCAAAAATGACAGACTCTACACATCGGGCCCCCACTCCTGAACTGGGTTTTTGCCATTGACTTCCTTCATCTGTTATGCAGCATAAGCCGTCATTAAAGAAAGCTGTTATTTTTCCTATGTGATTTCTTAATGCCGTATCACTAAGGGAAGGGTATTGCCTTTTTATATTATATCTATATAGATTCGAGTTATGTAACATGCCGCAATTACAAAAGAACTCATTCCAACGAGGGAGCCAACACCACCTTCTGGATACACAACTAAAAAGATAAAAGTGAAGAACTGAGAGTTATCTCTCTGTTTCAGGCTAAAATAGTTTTAGAAGATTGTGGTTTCGCTTCCCAGATCTTCCCTGTTTGGAGGGCACTTAGAGTAGTGAGAAAAGCGCTATATAAATGTACTGAATTATTATTAATTGCTATTATTCGGTGATATCCTTGAAAAGGAAAATGTCTATAATATAGGAGTGAGCTGACATGGAAGAATGAAAACACTAATATGCCATAAAATTAAATAAGATCTTTTATTAGTAAGGTTTGGTTTCTAATTAAGTAATTGGTTTGTAACAAAATCTGCAGCCACTATAGCCCTCCAGGACTGACTTTGTCTACCTTGGTTTAAAGCCTTTGTAATGTTAGCCCAGCAGCTTCATTTGCAGGTTTCATTTTTCATTAGTTTTTCATTTTTATATGAAAGTGAATTGCAGTAGATTAGATGGGGTCAAATATGAATGGCAGTAATGTCATATGTTACATTTTGTAAATGGACAGACATTCTTCTTTAATGTTAATATTTAAATTTCTTAGCAGTGACTTTGTCCCACTCTCTTACATATGCCATAAATCATTCATGGTCCTTGAAAAGACATTAGCTCTGATGGACTTCCTTGGCTCTGTACAGTATAAGAGAGTTGGTTTGTTACTTTTGCAGATGAAAGGAGAACTGTTTTTCAGTTGTACTACAAATATATAAAAAAAAACTATGGGCCAAAATTAGAGCTTTACAACTAGCTGTTGAGCCCACTAATCTTTATTTTTTCATAATCTCAATGTCAGTTGTTTTTAACTCACTCCTTGTTTAATGTCATTACTTAAGAATGAAGTGGGGCAGGTAAAACTAGATGAGTAATGCTAAGCTTTAAAATTAATTAATGGTCATTCTGCATGTAGAGTTTGCACATTCTCAATATCTGAATGGAGCTTCCTCCAGGTACTCTGTTTTTTTCTGGTTAGGCTGATTAAAGGGTAAGTTTGGTATTTTTCCAAGTTAAAGTTATTTCTTCACAAACATGATGTATATGCATTTGCCATACAAAATTGTGTTCTAATGATAAGTGTTTTCTTTAAATTTTTGAAAATACATAGCCTATCCTGGAACTGTATAATGGAAGTCAGGGAGCATGGGGCTCAACCGCAAGACAAAAGCCTAAAAATCTACCTACTATGTTATTTTTTCAAGTCAAGAAAGATATTGAGCATTGATCTGTGTCTTGAGATAACAAACATGTTGTAAAATACTGTATACATTTCATTTTTAAACAGAAAAATACCAATATTATTAGATGTAACTATTTTCAAAGAAGACTGGCTGAGCACTCTACCTTAGTGTTTGTCTTCCTTCACAACTACCTTTCTCCCCAAGGGTGTGATTTCCTCTCAAAAGACAAAATCACAGTAAACTGTTCCTGCCATGTGCTTGGTATCATGTTGATTTACTTCTGTATTCATGTGAGAACTCCTCTCACAAAGGCCATTGCTATCACACAAGCACACAAGCAAATTATCCTTACCTCAAGAAAAGTAGTACCAAGACTTTGTGATGACCAGATCCATTCTGTTGTCACAAACATGTGTTGGAAACACATAAGATATGTTTTCTTATATCAAAACGTTTATTGCTTCAAAGTAAACATATTCAGTAAGTTTCTAAGTGTTTGTTTTCTAGCTGGGCCTCGTGCCCCATGAATTCCATTATAAAACACCAGGACAGGGTATGTATATTTTAAAATTTGTAAAAAATACTTAACTTTTGAAAACAATTTCACACAGGAAATGCATAAACACCATGTTTGCACATAAATAACTTCGATTTGATTGATTCCAAATTGGCATTGAATGAGTGTTGGTGTGGGTGTGTGTTTGGGTCCTACGATGGAATGATGTCCTCTCCAGAGCTGTTTCCTGCCTCGTGCCCAGTGCTGGTAGAATAAGATCTGATAACCCCTTGCCTCACATGCACCCTGAATTGGAATCACCAGGGTGTGGGAATACAGTAATCCCTCGCTATATCGCGCTTCGACTTTCGCGGCTTCACTCTATCGCGGATTTTAAATGTAAGCATATCTAAATATATATCACGGATTTTTCGCTGGTTCACGGATTTCTGCGGACAATGGGTCTTTTAATTTATGGTACATGCTTCCTCAGTTTGTTTGCCCAGTTGATTTCATACAAGGGACGCTATTGGCAGATGGCTTAGAAGCTACCCAATCAGAGCATGTATTACATATTAACTAAAACTCCTCAATGCTATAAGATATGCATCCCGCGCGGTGTTTGTTTGCTTGTCTCTGCCTCTATCTCACCCTCTCTGACATTCTCTGCGCCTGACAGAGGGAGTGTGAACAGAGGTGCTGTTTGCACAGAAGCTGTTTGCTTAAAAGATACTGACGCTCCTCTAAAAAATGCCGCTTTATTGCGGTGCTCGGCATATTTAAAAGCATAAAAGCACACGTATTGATTTTTTGATTGTTTGCTTTAATCTCGCGCTCTCTCTCTGACGTTCTCTGCGCCTGACGGAGGAGATTTGAGCAGAGGGGCTGTTTCAACAGAGGCTGTTTGCTTAGAAGATACTGACGCTCCTCTGAAAAATGCCGCTTTACTTAAAAGCACACGTATTGATTTTTTGATTGTTTGCTTTTCTTTGCGAGCGCGCGCTCTCTCTCTTAAATTCTCTGCTCCTGATGCAGAGACTCATTTGAAGAAAAGATATATTTGCATTCTTTTAATTGTGAGAAAGAACTGTCATCTCTGTCTTGTCATGGAGCACAGTTTAAACTTTTGACTAAAGGGTGTTATTTCATGTCTAGAGGGCTCTAATAATGTTAACAGTGTGGGAGAGTTTATAAGGGCTTAAAATATATAAAAATAATCATACAAACATATGGTTTCTACTTCGCGGATTTTCACCTATCGCGGGGGGGTCTGGAACGCAACCCCCGCGATGGAGGAGGGATTACTGTATTACAAAGTGTTATACTTGCATAATCTCACCTACAACTGTGGTCCAAAATTCATTGAGCTAGAACATTGGGCATTAGATGAGCTGTCATTCTCAGAATGTTATATTTAATATTTGTTATTATCAACGAAGGGCCATTTCCCACTGGAAATGACTTAACAAGCACAACACAAAACACATAAGACATATGCCTAATTTCTACTCTAGATAATCTAGTTAATCAGGTGCAGCAAAATACAAAATCAAATTATTATATACATAAACAATTTTAGTTAAACCTGTTTCTGCACTATGTTAAGAGTTAAGAATTAGACTATGGTTATTGAAATACGTTTGTCATTGTGCTGACAAAACTTTAGAAAGAAAATGGGAATTTAATAGGAAACATTTAACAGCAGTTACATTGAATGAGTCAGAGACGGCGTCTAGTAATGCAGGTGTAGTAATTGTATAACCAAAGGGCTTAGGGGAAAATGTGTTGCAACAGCTAGAGGTGCCTCATACCTGAAGGACATTGGCTTCATTTCCTCAGCAGGTCATAGTGTCTGTGAGAGTTTCTGTGTTCTTTCACCAGGTACTCCAATTTCATGCTCCATCTCAAAATATGAGTGTGTAACTTTGTCACATTCGAGTAGTGCAGAATGTGCAGGTGGGACTGGGCGTTCATTTGGCTTTGAAAACCCTAGAGGCTTGTTTTCATCAGCATTCATTCCAGCAGCTCGAGTTTTTGGTTTCCTCTCCACCCTGACTATTTGACCAGAGGAAATGCTATGAAATCGTACACTGACTTTTGACTTTAAAATCCTTAGAGACTTAAAATAAACACAAAAGTCCTTTTTTTTGCATTTTCATATATAAAATTTATTTAAAAATTAAAATGCATTCATTTCTTATAAATGCTTGTTGTTACTGAGTAATCTTTAAGTATTTCCAGTGGGGCCATACCAGAATTTACCCATATACACTACATGGCCCAATCTTTGTAGACACCCAGTCATCACAACTATATGAACTTATTGGACATCCCATTCTAAAGACATGGACATTAATGTGAAGTTGCCCCCTCTTTGTAGCTATTAAAGCCTCCAATCTTCTTGGAAGGCTTTCCACAAGATTTTGGAGCATGTCTCTGGGAATTTGTGCCTATTCAGTCAAAGGAACATTTGTGAGGTCAGATACGGATATTGGACGAGATGTGTTTAATAGGGTTGAGGTCAGGGATCTGTGTAGGCCATTTGACATGGCTTTGTGCACAGGGGCACAGTCATGCTGGAACAGAAAAGGGCCTTCTCCAAACTTTTGCCACGAAGTTTGAAGCAAACAATTGTCCAAATTGCCTTTGAATGCTGTAATATTAACAATACTCTTCACTGGAACCAACGGACATAGCTTAATCCTGAGAAATAAGTCCAGACCATTGTCCCTTGTCCACCAAACTTTAGAACAGGCAGTATGCACTCCAAAAGGAAGTCTTCTCTTGATATGCGCTGTCACAAAAATGACCAATAGACATTTAAAGGTTTGGGGCAGCCACCCATGTCTTATGCCTTGGCTGAAAAAGGTTAAAGTTTTCAGAGTAGTTTTCAATACTTAGTCCAAAACAGAACTGATCACTGTGAGAAAAAATGGCAGCTTTAAAGGCTGGTGGAGGAAGTGACGTCTTCAAGACCAGAAGTGACGTTATGATAGGCGGTGGGCCTGGAAGTGACATCTTCAGAGGCACCGGAACCCAGTAGTATTTCCTAAGAAAGGTCGGCAGGGAACTGAGAGAGACGGTCAATGCAACTCGCCACCCCCTGGTCTGGTGTAGAATTACAATTACTCAAGCCCTTTAGCTGCCTCCTACTCGCACATGTCTGACACCGCCAAACCAAGATTCATCCATAAGACTACCAGATTGTGAAGTGTGATTCATCACTCAAGAGAATACATTTCCACTGCTCCAGAGTCCAATAGTGGCATTGTTTACACCACTCCAGCCAATGCAAGTCATTGTGCACAACGATCTTAGACTTGCGTGTAGCTGCACAGCCATGAAACCTGTTTCATGATGCTCCCAAAATGCAGTTTTGATGTGCTGATGTTGCTTTCAGAGATAGTTTTTTTATCACTAAGTGATGCAGCACAGGATACTGTATGTGCTTTGCCTCTCAGCTGTCTTACTCTGTGAGTTTGTGAGTTCTACCACTTCATGGCTTAGCAGCTGTTACTCCTAGACACATCCACTTCAAAATAATAGCACTTACCATTGACCAGGGCAGATCTAGAAAACCAGAAAATTTAACGTACTGACTTGTGGAAAAGATGACATCCTATGACAGTGCAGTGCCATGTTTAAAGCCACTGAGTTCTTCATTTCAACTCATTCTATTGTCAATGATGATTGCATGGCTATGTGCACCTGTTAAAAATGGATGTGGCTGAAACACCTGAACTCAATAATTTGAAGGGTGTCTGTCCACATACTTTTCGCCCTATACTGTAATATGCAGATTTAACTAATAATTTCTGCCCCTTTTGCTAATGATGTTTTGCTTATCAAGAGCATGCACCTTTCACATCACAAAAAAAAATCAATCAAACAAGGGGGTACTGGTGCCTGGTCTGTCTCAACTGGCATCATATAATTGTGATACCCTCTGACATCGTCATCATCTGAAAAATGCAGCCACATAGATTTAAAGGTTAAGTAGAGTGACAGTCTCGCAACCTCTTGCTGCTAAGGAAAATATATTGGCTATCAACTCTTTAAACGGAAATGGCAACATGTCAAGGTTAGAACTGAATAGCTTTGAGATCTAAAGAAGGAAGCCACAATAACACAAAAGAGCAAGCAGGCAACACACACAACACCGCTCAAACGGCACAACTGCTAACAGTGCTAGTGATCATGTGGCCAGGTTTTTGTTGGTTAGCTTGAAGCTAGAAACCAATTGAAAAAACAATTTTCTACTTACAAAACTTTTCTTTCTTTCTTTGAAACAGGAGCATTATACTGTAGGCTTCTTTAGAAGGAGTGCACTGCGGGCTGGTTTATACTTCATGCTCATGTATCATGGCTGCCACACATTCCCTGCACTGTTTTGACGCATCCTCTGAGGACATTATCAGGAATGAAGGTGATGTGTGCATGAGCTGCAGTACCAGCAAAACTATGGGTGGCATGTGTGTTCAAGTTCTGGTTTGTGATGTCAGCATCGTTATTTACTATCAACATGTGACAGCAGGCTGCACTGCAGCTCCAACGGGATCAATCTGTGTTATTCGATGTTTGATGTATGTTTCGATGCCATGAAGGAAATCATCAAACTTAAATGCAGACATGCAAATGTGCTTTTCTTCATCTATTTCTCACAAAGGCAATACAAGTGTTGCATATTTCCCATCGTAATGATGCAATAAATTTGAAGATCTCACATACCGTCTGTGTTGCTGTTTCCATCTATTTTTTTTGCACCTTTGCAACGGCATCAGAATGCAAAAAAATTATGTTTTTAACATCTTTCTTCTTTAAAATCACCGTCTTGAAATACTGCCTTGTGGAATCCTTCAGATTTGCGTGTGCAAGTATAGACAGCACACTACTTCCACAGTAGCAGGGTCCTCAAGCATATGCGTGTCATAGCCTTAAGTATATCCCTGGCTCTTCAAATTTATCACTGTCTTCCTTAGTGGCAGAAGATAATCAAATGCAGCATAATCTCTTGTATTTGACACATTTCTAACATTTTCTATTTTTTTAATTTCCATGCTTACTTTTCGTACCTCTTTGCTGGCATATGCTGCATGGCCTTGATTAGGAAATGCTTGAACAGAATTAAACATATTAAAAATAATAATAATAAAAACAAACAAACAAACAACAACAGGTGATGTTCATTTTAATATTGATGATTACCTTCTAGTCTCATCTGCTAAACTTCAGAGTGGCATGGTTTGATTCGTGACTTCAATTTTTGGTCTCTTAAATTTTTTCAAACATCTCTTCTAGAGTTATGTAAACCCAGGAATTCACTGTGTTGTGAAATGGGTCAATTACCAGTCCCTGGCAAACTTTATTATTTCTCTTGTTTCTTACTTCCCCTTCCATTCTTCCTCTTTTTCTGTTTCCCCTAATGTGAGATCACCCAGCTGTACCACACACTGGTTGCCTCAGTTTTTTATTTCAGTTTATTTTTGACAATGTTAAAAATGAATGAAGTTTTCCTGCTGTACCATATTTTCTTGTGGGTTGCTATGCCATTAGTAGTCAAAACAACTGGGAGCACGTGAAGTGAGATATCATCAATATGAGTGTTTAAAGGTGTTGTGCATTTACTGATTGTCTGAGATTACACATTCCTCCTAAGGACAACTTTAGAGATAATGTTTGTTAATATATTCTAGTCACAAAAATTTCTTCTGTTCTTTGACTATGGATACATCTGTTCGATTTGACTCCAGTTTCAAAACCCTCTATAGTATACTGACTTTGATCCTTGTTTCACATCCTGAACTCTGCTTATCTACTGTATTTCACGTCTTCACAGTTGCAACCCTTTGCTTTTGTTATTTTGATTTAGTCACTTCTACCAAGGAGGAGGAGGAGGTTAGGAGCACGAGCTGATACAGCGCATTGCCACACACACCACACAACAAACCACCTCAGGATCTAGATTAGGACCTGAGTGCAGTCATGAAACAGGTGACACCTCAGCACCACACTAGTTCAGATGGAGTGGAACAGGGTGAGGTTTTATCCTGGAACCTGCCTTGCACCACAAGCTACCAGGAATTGTTATGCCTCCACATGACTCCTGGAATGAAAAAAGTACATCTAGTAAAGGAATGTCAAGTAGAAGTGCTTAGTGAAGGATGGCAGAGAGTTTTGTTTTGATCGACTGTGATCAATGCATGGGACATATAAGGTCTGCGAAAGAACACAAAGAATGCTATGGGTAAGTAAAAATATATCACTTAGTCTACCTCTCCATTTTCACAGTCTGCTTACTCCTATTCAGGGCCATAAAAGGGCCAGAGTCCCGTTTAGAGAATACTCCATTCAGATTCTAAATATTTTAACTCTGCATCACTCATATAGTGTTGTCCTCCATAAAGTGTTGTACTCATTTCTATGCTAGTAAAATGTGAAAATCAATCAGGATGGTGCACATGGTGTTCAAGGACCTCCTAATGGAACTTTTTTTTTTTCATTTACTCTTTTGTTCGATCCACTGCATTAGAGCTCTGTAATTTTCAAAAACCGAAGGGGTTATGTTGTTGCACTTCACATTTATAATACCAAATGGACAACATAACATTTTTCAGGCAATACTGCATTTCCTCTAATACAAAAACCCATATATTAATGCTGGAAGCATGCTTAGAATGAATATCATAAGAAAAATACAAGTGGGCTATCACCTCTTTCATAAACTATTTTCTTCCACATTTAAACTTGGATAGTAGTTTTATAAAAGTAAATACAAGTTCATTTCATGAGCTTTATTTACTATTGAAATGTTAAGGTGTCTTTAAATATATTAAGAAACTGGACATTATCATCTGACTGGTCTACAACACTATATGGTATTATCATTTTTAAGCATTCATTTACATAATAATCTTACCTTTAATGTATTCCCATACAGTTTAAAATGTAGCTGACAAAGAAGTACCTAACAAAGCTTTTAGGAAAACATTATCCATGGCTTGAATTTCTGATATATTATGGTACATTAGTAAGGTTTACTTTTTTTAACACAAGGTCACTGTTTTCAATATGAGTGGGCAAAGACCAACATATAGCAGCTAATTATTTATTTCTAATTCTATCTTGCTATCAAAAAGAACAAAGCATGGTGGAAATTCCACAATGAGAGATCTTTAAGATGTCTTTAACATTACACATTTAACAACATGTATTTGAACAGTACTGCTCATGAACTAGATAATAGTCACCTGCACACCTAAATTAATTCAATTTAAGGATGGAAAATTGTCTTAGTGGATGCACTGAAGAACGACTTTCATTCTATAGTGCAATGACATTACTAAGATCTCATCCTGGGGTAGACAGTTGGATTTGTAGTAAGGGTATTTAAATGATAAAATAAACTAAATATTTACTTTTACTAATTCTTCATTGGGTGGGCTGAACATACTTTTTAACAGTTGTAAGAGATGGCTGGCAGCCTTACCTAGCAGTGACACCCGTGATATTTAAGGACCAGGAAAGAGAGTATACACAGGGCATTATCTTCCCCAGTGCACTAGATAGCAACCCCCAGGGTTGCAGCGGTGCCTCAGATTCCCACAGGGCAGCAAGGGATGTGGAGTTCTTTGACTCAGCCCTGTTGAGTTTCATTGGTGCTGCCACAGGGTGTTGCAGGGACTGGGTAGCCCTATTTCATATGGTTTCCATTTCCATTTCGTGTGGGAACAGTATATATTGTAAATATTGTATTACTTATATTTTAGTACTAATGACTAACCGCCGAGATGCATTATGCGCTGCCAATCAGTAGCTCTAATCAGGGTATGCTAAACTGAAGTAGTGAGTCTTCAGCCTGGATTTAAAAGCTGAGAGTGAAGGGGCACCTCTCATAATAGCAGACAGACCATTCCACAGCTTCAGGGCCCTGAAACTGAAAGCTCAGGCTCTCACTGTTATTTTATTAATCATTGGAATCATAAGCAGACTCGCATCTTGACATCTCAATGTATACTCTAGTTTAGAAGTAATGAAAAGTTCAAATAAGTACTCAGGACTTTGGCCAGTTAAGCTTTATATGTTAAATGAGGATTTTGAAATAAACCTAAATTAACCAGAAACTAGTGTAAGGAATTAAGAACTGCAGATATGTATTTGCATTTTCTTGTTCTTGTAATAATTCTTGCAGCAGCATTTTCAATGAACTGAAAGCTGTACAATGTACCTGTAAGTCTACATTGCAAAATCCGTAAGTGAAATTTTTTCATACCTTGGCATATGACCTTTGTTGGATTTAATAATAATACTATTAATAATACAGTATGACAAAATGAAGACAATGAATATAAGACTTTAATGCAAAGTACACCTGCTGGCTTAATTCATTAATTAACTTTGCTCCTTGGAAGCTAGATGTTAGACAGACGCTCACAACTGTACAGGTAAGGAAAGGTGATCGAAACAAACCATTGCAAGTTAATCTTTTTTTCCAGGCTATTGTTAGAGCCTATTAGGGCTTTTTGGACTATGTCCCATTTTCATTTTTACTTTCTTGTCACTGCTAAACTTCTTGGGTGACTAAGTAGCACATTTTTGCTCTTGGGTATTTAAAGCTTTTTTATATACAAAGTGTTGTGACATCAAAGGCTGAGATCATTTGTTTGGTAACCAAGTGCAAATGTCTAAAAAACAAGTGAAAAAGTATAATTTCATAGAGATTATGTGTAAAGAAAAACATTTTTTCTTTAACCAGTTATTTCAACATATTATTTTTAAGAAAGAGAAGTGGACAGCAGGAGAAAGCAGACAGATGGAGACTGAAATCAACAGACACTTAGACCAAAGAATGTTCTGTGCCATGGTGCTTTTGTGATTGTAACATTTGCAGCAGGTTTTCAAGTGCGAGCTACTGGTTATGCATGACCAAGGGACCAGCTGATAATCTCCCCACCACCAACATTTGTAAGCACTCTTACAAGTTTCACTTATTCCTTTCACATTTTTTGGCAACTATCTACCCTCTACGGAGCCAAAGTTCTCTATCATCCAAGTGCAATCTTGACTGTGCACATAAAATGTAGCAATTTACATCACCATTCTTGGGGAACATTTCCAAAATTAGTGACCTATGACTGTTACCCCCATTTCTGTACCCAATAGTTTCCAATTTATACATTACCCCTGACCACAGCCTCACACTTGATCTGTCTGCATTAAAACAAAAAGAAAGCAAACTGTAGTTGGGTTAATTTGATCTGTACATTTCAGCATACAGTTTACTCTGTATGTGGGTGACTCTGTTGTTGAGCAGGGAGCATATGGCCAATCTCTGGAAAACTGCAGCAGGCCTAAGAAAGTCAACACATTATGACACTGCGTCTGCATATGAATCGTGCTCCCATTCAAGAGATAAAAAGATATAACTTTTTTTTATAAGCAAGCCAGGCATCAGTCTCCTTTTCTAACTCCTACACATTGTGGTCCATTGCCTTAGCAGTACATAATGATGGCCCTGCTATTTCTCAGACATTCTGTATTTTGCAGCTATAACCATGCACTATAAAAATAATTACAAGTCAGAAAAAAATATATATTTCTCAAACACAAATGTCGATGAAATCTATTTCGGTCTTGAAGTTACAGGCTATACATAGTAGGAAGCTAGTGTCGTCATTTAAGACTGTTCAGTGTGAGAAATAACTTTTGGTAAAATCTTTTCAAAAATAAGATGTGTGGTAATTTTAGATGAATTATTCCGTGGGAGTAAGCCTCTTCATGTTTTTTTTTTATTATGCTTCAACTACAAAACACATCAAGATGCATCAAAACATGGTTACCAATACTTTCAATTAAAGCACTCACAATTGCATTGAGTGGGTAGGTCAATTTGCTTTCAGGATGGATGATTCACAGAAACCAACAGAAGAACTGCAGCACATTCTGCCTGAAATATCCATTAAGCATTTTAAGAGTGATTTCATACACTTAAACATTTTGTATGCTTCAAGAATTTGGACAATGCCCTAATAGAAGGGAATGAATCTCCACTCAGATAACACTCATCTAAAATATAACTACAAATATATTTTGTTAAGTCTATTTATACACCTGAAATCCTTAAGGCATTTAAACAGTAGGTTTCTTACTCAATACATTTTTTTTCTACTACACCGACTATACAGTATATGCCTTCCACTGTCCAGGTTGCTCCAGTCATGTTCATACATAGCAAATCTATAAATTCGAAGATTACATTTTACTGTTTAAAGCTCATTTTAGTGACAAAATTGTATTTTGTTTATTTGTCACATTTAAAGAAAATGCATCTGCAATGCATTTTATAAAAGAAAGATGTTAGAAATTATTAACATATAAAAAAGTGATTTCTGATGCCTCAGCCAGATAGACCATGATTCCATAAAAAAGGCAGAAAGACCAGCAAGGAAGAGCTATAGAAGAAACTATAACAGATCTGGTTGGATAAGGACTCTCTTATTAAGTCTTACATAAACACAAACGTCTTACAATAAAATACTGATTTGTTGTATTAAAGGAATTCCACCCAAAAGTTATATATATTTTTTACTCACTCTTTATGTAGTTTGTAATGGTTGCCAAGAAAAAAAAATATTTCGTCTTTTCATGCAGATTAAAGAGAAAAAGGTTTATGGTATAACAGAACCAAATGGTGACCAAAGTTGTGCAACAGCAAATGAAGAGAGAAACATTTATGAAAAACAGAAAGAAAAAAACACACACATCACTTGTTTCACATAATCCACAGGCCTGTTATCTAGTCTTTTGCTCAAATGTGCAAAAAACACACTTTTGTTTCTAAAATATTGTTAAATGAACTATTACGAAATTATTACACACATCATAAGTAGGGAAAGGTATTCCCACAATACTGTGCTTTTGAATGAAATAGGAGGTAATTGGTCAAGAGTCCTGTCTTCAATTGAAGAATGGTAATTATTAATTAAAGAGCAGTACTTGCAAAAAGCAAAGTAAAACTCCACTACTAACAAGTGAAAACAAAATCAAACAATCCTAACCCAACTTACTTTGTCCTGCTACTTCCTTCTTTCAAACTGCACTCAATTCTTCTCTACAGCTCCTTCAATAGTCTGCTAGTACCAGAATGCTAGCCACCCTAAATATAGCAATCAGCTCTTACCTGGCCGCTGATCCACAAACAAAGAACCTGACTTTAATTAGGCAGTGGTACTTGCAAAAAAGCAAACTGAAACTCCACTACTGTCAAATGAAAACAAAATCAAGCAATCCCAACCCAGCTTGTTTTGTTAATTCCCAATGTACCTTCTTTCAAAATGATGCAAATAAAATGTTAAAATTTACAAAGACAACGAAAAACACAAAAAGTGTATACTAAACAGAAAAAAATAATGAAAGAAAGTAATTAATATATAGAATAACATTAACATTAGGAATACAAAAAATTATAAACAAATTTAAACAAAATCATGACAGTTTGATTAGGTGTGTTTGCATATAATGTGAAAAGCACCTACTGTGATAGCCATGTCTATCTGTCAGCCCTTATGAAACAATTTGTCTTCCCATGGAGAGATTTTTTTGGAAGCTGACAATTATTCTTTCAGGAAATTTATCAGGAAAATTTGATTTTCAATATAATATCTCAAACACACTTAAAATTTCAAAATCTCCTTTTGAAAAGCTTTGGAAAACTTGTCTATCAGAGAAACATTCTGTGAAACCTCATTATGGATTAGTTTACTGTTTCATATCTACCTTGACAGAGGTTACTTCAACCATAGATTTTGCTCTGCCACCCAGAAGATGAAACAAAACCAAAATGGAATCAAAGCCAGGGTCAAAACTAAAGAGAACAAACCAATCTTTCGTCAAGCCTGAAATATGAGGCAAGAATCAGAATCATAAAATCAGTAAGTAATTCAGAAATTTGAGAATGAAAATATGACAAGCACACATTAAGTCTTTTAGTTTTATCCAAAATGTGGATGCCTGAACAGCACACAAACCATATTGTTTTTTGGACAGCTTATTTTTGTGTACTTAATTTTTTTGTTGCTCTTCAAAGATGTCTCTTCCCCACCTTTGTGGGTGGTATAAGGTCATGGTTTGGCCTTGGCAACACTCATGGCTCCTCTGTGATCTTTTTGTATATTTCTGGCAAGTAAATTGCAGGTTCAAATCCCATTACTGCCAGAAGGGATCCTACTCCTTTGGGCCTTTGAACAAAGCCCTTAACCAGAAAATTGCTCCAGGGGTGCTGTGCAGTGGCTGAGCCTTCAAAGATCACGTGAAACGACAATTTCTCCTCAGGGATCAATACAGTATATGAAATTAAAACAAAAAAAAGTTTTCTGATTTTTAATTTAGACCTTGCTGGACTTTGATAAAGGTCCTGTGGACCTAAATGTGTTAATTATGCTGTTTCTTTATTTCTTGTTTTTATTGTATTGTTTTGTTAGACTTTCATTTTTTTTCTAGATTAACTGAGGCATGTCCTTTCTTTCACTTTTGGTTTCTTTTTTCCTTTAGATTCCTAAACTTTTACTTTGGTGATTTGACTTGGGTACCATTAATTCAGAGCTTTTGTAATCTTCTGTTTATTGATTAAGTTAAAGTACAAATTAAGTATTTTTCAAGACAAAGTTATTCTTTCACAATCATGATGAATGTTAATTTACCGTATTAAATTGTGTTCTAAAATGATGCATTTTTGGATTAATTTTAAAAATTATAATGCAAGTGTTTGAAATGTAAAATTGGTTTAAAAGGACAGCAGTCCAAACTTTAAACAAAACCTTAAAACCTTAAAACCGAATATGTCCACCGTCCCCCTTTGCAGCAACCTTTCATCTGTAGAGGCTTAGTTTGTGAATGCTGCAACTATACTTCAAAGCACAAAAATCAAGTTCATGTTTATTGACATGTATGCATAGCATAATGAATTTCGTACTTGTATGTCTCCTCAGAATAGTAACAGTAATGCAACACCAAAACAAAAAATACACAAAACACACCATTCCTAGAATGCAATACATACAGTATACATACGTTATCTACTGTATATAAGCTAAAGTATAAAACCCCCTTGTCTATCGTTTGAAATTTTGAACTTCATATGATGTTATTTCTCCATTTTCAACACTGAGATTCTCATTATAACTCTCAGATCACATCTTGTACACAATGTACACATGCAGCATTTATGAATGGCTGTTTAGTCAATCTGCAGATAAAATGATTTATGTAGATGTAAAAAACAGTCATTATACAGCTTATTGCAGAAACATTTATTTTAGTACTTGAAATTTAGACATTTTATCAATTTTAATATTCTTATAGAAATATTTTAAGAAACATTTCTACAGGTAAAGAAGCGTTCAGTCATATCATAAAACACAAAACAGCTCATTACACGCTAAGAATTGCCTAAAGGATACTGGGTGAAAGATCTTGGCTATGAAAATTGAGGCAAAGTATAAAATTTATAATTGTATACCTTATGCAATTCTGTAAGATCATTTAGACTATAAATTCTACTCAAAAACTGAGATTTGTCACAAAGCACCAGGCTGCCTTGATGCCATGTTTTGGTTATGCCCTTGACTTGACTGTTTTCACCATGCTGTTGGGGTCTCTCTTCAGCTGCTTTTCATACTGTACGTGACATGTGTTCTTGGGAATAGCCTGTTTCTTTCTCAACTCACAAAGCCATTTTAAATCTTAGAACATTTTTCAGTATATTCCTAATTTTTTAAGTTAGTTGTGATTAGTTAACTGGTGAACAGGTGAATGCGGGCAGGAAATGGTGGTATGAGGCCTGCATTCTTAAAATACTGGCTCTTTAATGGCATTCTATAGTTCCTTGTAGAACTACTGTTTGACCAAGCACCATTTCATTCTTGGAAGGGCTTTTTGCATATGAAGTTGGATCTCTGTGCTTTAAAAAGACTCCTGATATGTATAAAAAATAAAATCTTTAATGTTTGGTAGGCTAACTAGCAACCCTGAACTTAATTTGTGGTATTATATGTAGCAAGGCTACTTTTAAAATCATGTTATCATCTATCCATCCATCCATCCATTATCCAACCCACTATATCCTAACTACAGGGTCATGGGGGTCTGCTGGAGCCAATCCCAGCCAACACAGGGCGCAAGGCAGGAAACACACACCACACACCAAGCACTATCCATGGTTATTTACCGTATGGAGCATGTTACAGATATATATATTTCTGGAACCTTCATGTGGATTGGTATTTTGGGAACCAAAAATGGGTCACCTATGACATCACTCTGAAGTACTGCTCTGGCACCTTTATTTTTAAGACACCAGGAGAAAGAACAAAGTGTACACTGCCATATAATAATCTTGGTGTAGAAGGAGGGGAACTGTAGAGGGTGGTATGCTCAGTATGTCCTGTATGTCCTTAGAATAGCTGAATATTGGTACACCCAGGAAGAATATAAAGGGTCACCTAGGAGGAAATGAGCAATGAGTGGAAATGTATGTTAGAGAGCAGGCAACATAGGAAGTGCCAAAGACCTCCTTATTGAGAGACAAAGAGAATTGTGAATTAGAAGAAGGTGAAAATACCTTCTGGCTAAGAGAGGGCAGCATGTAGCCTGAGGCTTGGACAGCAAGAGCCTGGTAAATGTTTGCAGATGTTGGGTGGTGAAAATCCTGTGCTGGAGATATGGCCATCTTAAGAGAACTTAAGGTGAAGGAGTGTAGGAGAAACAAACAGCACTCAAAGGAACTCTGGCCTGGTGTCCATTTGTAAATGTGGAATAGTCCCTGACCTGGGAACTGACCCAGGGGCATGGTTTAAAACTACTGTACCTTGAGGTCACAGCCTCAATGAATCATCAGGAGTTGACTAAAGATCAAGTAAAGGAAGAAGAGAGGCCACATATCATAGAATCAAGAAAGAGAGAAATAAGAAGTGAGCTTATGTAGATCTCTATGTAGATTCCTCTCAAATGTCATTTGATTAAAATAAAATTACATATTGTTCCAGCCTTTGACATCATAAACCATAAATAAAAAAATCAATAAAACTATCCTGTTTATTTAAATCCTTAAGAAAATCCGTTTTTAATCCAGTATTTGAAAACTGAGAGTTTGTGTGCCTCCAAGCACTAAGACCCTCCCTTATGGGATTCAGCAGACATTTTTAAAGCTGATTGGGATCTGATTGGGATCTGAAAACCACAGAAGCCCAATGATATTCGATTCACCCAAATGCTCTTGTGTCTCCACACTGTGACAATATGCATAAATGATATTCAATATGGGTATGAAGGGGATGGGATTGGATAAATGAAAATATGAAATCTGTCATATTAGTGACATAAAGTATTGAACTAGAAGGGATGGCGACTTTTAATTGATGATAATGAATTAGGATGCTTTTTATTGCTGGAGAATTTTCACATATTTTATTGCTCACAATGAAGTCAAGAACAACAGGTGTTTATTTGTAAAAGACATTCAAAACACAAACAGCCCCTCGTCAATATCAGACAAACATTTCTGCCTAAATTTGCTGGAACTATGAGATCTTCATATTTGTTTCCAGCATTCCACACTCATCAGCACCATTGTAGCCATTGTCTTGTCATAGAGGGATTCTGGAAAATCTAGGAAAAGCCATTAGCTTCTGTGAAAGCTAGCACGACCACAAACAGACAGACACCTTTTTAAGTCCACACGATTTATTTACACTATATACAATGTCCGCAGTCCTGCACAGCACACAGTGCTTCCAGCACCAATCACCCTCTCTCTTTCCACCTCATAATGGTCCTCTTCGGTCCACCTTCTCTCCACACTCCGAAGCCTTGCCTTCTTCAACCCGACACCAGCTCTCCGACTGTTGGAAGGCGGCCCCTTTTATGTTGCTCCAGATATGCTCCAGGTGCCCCTTGATGAACTTCCACCGGCACTTCCTGGTGTGGTGGAAGTGCCGACTGAGCAACCGTAAGCACTCCGGGTGACCCTGGACTACCTTCCACCAGCACTTCCTGGTGTGGCGGAAGTGCTGGTTTCCAGGGCTTCAGGAACCAGAACCCGCCCCCTGGTGGTGGCCACTGGCCCCTATGGGGTTGAGCTTCCCAGCTTGGTTCCTGTGACCCCCATAGCAACCAAGGCGGCTGTCCTCTCCTAGTAGAGGCATCCCGGCTGGGTATGGCACCCAGCTGCCTGTGACACTTCCTAGCTCCAGAACATACTTGTGCATTTTCCTGTTAACCTTATGTATTGAGAGCTGCCTGAAGACATTAGTGAATGTGACTTAATACTGGATTATGTATTTGGTTAATGACATGTAAAGGTTGGCAGTGTAGCTTAGATGATAAAGACATCTCACCAAATTGACAGAACATGGGTATATTTATTTTAATTAAAATTATTCAAAATGTGTTTCAATTTAGCATTTGTTAATGGAATTTATGTCATTCTTCAAGTGGGTGTAATTGGACAATTCTTGTTTTTGTCAGCAAAATCACTATTTTATTGCAGAGTATGAATACAATAGAATTAAAATCTAAAATGTTGTCTTAATACAGTAATAATAAAATAAAAAAATTTAAAATATATTTACTGCACTTTTATTTCTGACTTCTGATCAAGTCAGTATTAATGTCCCATTTCATGAAAATAGTACAATATAATATACCACCCCCATTACTCCATGCCCCTCAAGTATCAGATGCATTCTTTTTTTTTTCTTAAAAAGTACCATAAGCACTTTATTGAATCTCTTTATAATCTCTCCTTCCTGTCTGTTAAAACATAAATTATATTCTGCAAGACCCACCAGGGCCATTAAGGATTCAGCTTCTCTACTATGAGCAGATTACTGTCCCATTTTATTATAAAAACCGTATCACTGTGGCCAAAGCACATTATCTTATTTTTACTATACTTACATGAAATTGTATTAGGAATGCTCCTGCCTTTCATTGTTTTTGTGCATTCAGAATTTCTTCTAGACTCTCTGTTTTAGCTACAAATTTGACTAATGCTAAATCATGAATGTTTATTATAAACATCAAGAGGTGCCAGCACAATTCTCTAGAAACAACACAAATGACATCACGGTCTCTTGTGGATCTTTTACCCTGCTGATGCACTCTATTTTTTTTTATTTTCTTTTTAGTCCTTGCATATTAGTACATAATTAGTAATCTGTTTTGTGAAACTGTTTTAAATGCCTATTGAGGGTCAAATAAATGATGTCATGCAGATTTCTTACACTAACCTTATCATATCCTTTCATACATCAATAAGGTTAGCCAGGGGGGAGTGACCTTTCCTGGAATTGCATTGACTATACTGTTAAATGCCATTTTTCATCTTCAATTAATAATATCTTTATCAGCTAACAGTCTGCATTGCTAAGTTGTTCCTATTATTCTAATTTTTAGTTCATCATACCTCAGTGAATTTCTTTAATAGCTTACATTTTGATTCTACATATTCTACACAGTATCTCAACTATAAGTAACAAGATGGTTAAATCTGCAGATTATACTAAAATATGTGGATTGGCAGATAATCTGGAATTTGTTGAATCATTACAGAAGGGCTTGGACAGCATACAGGCTTGGCCAGATTTGTGGCAGATGAAATTTAATGTCAGTACATGTAAAGTATTGCAAATAAGAAGTAAAAATGTTAGGTCTGAATGCACAACTGGGGGAGGATCTGTACATTGAAATTACTATACACCTTATGAGAAGGATTTAAGAGTCGACTATCAACTTCCAAAAAGTGTTAAGACGCCAGAATGTTAGGTTATATAGCACGATGTGTTGAGTACAAGTCCAAGGAGGTTATGCTCAAGCTTTATATTGCACTGATGAGGCCTCATCTTGAGTACTGTGTGCAGTTTTGGTCTCCAGGCTACTAAAAGGACATAGCAGTGCTAGAAAAGGTCCAGAGAAGAGCAACTAGGCTGATTCCAGGGCAACAGGGGATGAATTATGAAGAAAGATTAAAAGAGCTGAGCCTTTTCAATTTAAGGAAAATTAAGAACAGATAAAATTGAAGTGTTTAAAATTATGAAGGGAATTAATACAGTGGATCAAGACTGCAACTTTAAAATGAATTCATCAAGGACATTGGGACACTGTTTGAGACTTGTTAAGGGTAAATTTTGCACAAACATAAGTTTTCTTTACACAGAGAACCACAGACACTTGGAATAAGCTACTAAGTAGCATGGTAGACAGTAAGACTTTAGGGGCTTTCAAATCTCGACTTGATGTTATTTTTGAAGAATTAAGTGGATAGGAACGGTTTGTTCATGTCTTCATTGTTCTAGTGTTCTTATGTTCTGGTCCTACTGACCAGTTATTGTTATTACTTAACCATCTGGTCAACAGTGAGGGTTATAATTGGCTGTAAATGGAATTCGGTGTTTGTCTGAAGGAGAATATTTCCAGTATTTATCTTGGAGAACAACCACAATAAAGTATGAACCTTACAGCAGCGTACTGCCACATACAATACTCCATCTTCCTTGTATCTAATTTTGCTTGGTACCAATGCTTGCAGTGGATTCAGAAAGTATTCAGCCCCTTTCACATTCTGCACACTTGTGCTGCAGATTTAATTTTAAGTGGATAAATATTCTATTTTTTTCCCATCAATTGATGCTCAATAATCCATAATGAATTCATGTTTTCAGAAAGGTTTGCAAATGTATTAAAAATCAAAAACCGAACTCTCTCATGTATATTAATATTCAGATCCTTTACTATGGCACCCCAAATTGTGCTCAGGTGCATCCTGTTTCTTTAGTTACCTGTTAGATGTGATTAGAACTTGAATGGAGTCCACCAGTGGCAAACTGAATTGATTGGACATGATTTAGAAAGGCGCACACCTGTCTATTGTGGTCATGCGAGGTATGACATTGAATCCTGATAAATGCTAGGGCACCATCCGGGTTGCCCAGTTTAATTAACAGAAAAGCTTTAAGCACAAGTGGTGCACATTGGCACTTATAAAACAAAATAAAAAGTTGCTGTTGCTCTTTAAGTCTGGTTAGGAGCTCTATCTCTGTTGGGCGTCAGCCCTTTTGTGAGTGTCTTGAATATGAAGCCCTCTGACTGGAAAGAGCAGAGTCTGTTGCCCTCATTGGACATCTTATCTGGGCTGAGGGAACAGAAAGAGACAATACCATTAGCGACAGCGCCCCTTCTCACCCCGGGTGGGTTTGCTTACCAAGGATGAGTCAGGAGGGTGATCCTGAGATGCACATGTGTGACAGTATATGATAAGGTCTTGCAATTCACCTTGCATGTCTAGAGAAAAACAAAGCCATGAAGTCCAAGGAACTCTGCAGACCTCTAAGATCAAACTGTGGTGAGACATACAGTAGTGGCCAAAAGTTTTGGCAGGGACACAAATGCTGTATTTCACAAACTTTTTTAACTTCAGCATTTTCAGATTTTTTTTTACATGTTTCTATGGTATACTGAAAAATAAATCATAAAACATTTCACAAGTTTCAAAATGCTTTTATTGGCAACCACATTAAATTTATGTAAAGAGTCAATATTTGCAGTGTTGACCCTTCTTCTTCATAACTTATGCAATTCGCACTGGCATGCTAGATATCAACTTCTGGGCCAAATCCTAACTGATGATGATCCATTCTTGCATTTTTAGTGCTTGAAGTCGATCAGAATTTGTGGGCTTCTGCTTGTCCACCCGATTTTTGAGAACTGACCACAGGTTCTCAATGGGATTAAAATCTGGGGAGTTTCCTGGTCATGGGTCCAAACTTTCAATTTTATGATCTAAGAGGCACTTCATCACCAAATTGTGCCTGGATTGTTGGGAGAAGTTGCTTTTGGAGGACGTTTTGATACCATTCTTTATTTATGGCCGTGTTCTAGGGCAGAAATGTGAGTGGGCCCATTCACTTGGATTACAAGCAACCCCACACATGGATTGCCTCAGGATGCTTCACTGTTGGCATGAGACATAGGACTCATGGTAGCGTTCACCCTTTCCTTCTCTGGACAATTGATTTTCCAAATGTTCCAAACAGTTGGCAGAAGGATTCATCCGAAAAAATAACTTTGTACCAGTCTTCTGCCGTCCAATCCTTGTACTTCCTGCAGAATTTCAGTCTCTCCTTGATGTTTGTCTTGGAAAGAAGTGGATTCTTTGCTGCCCTTCTTGACATAAGGCCGTTGTCCAGAAGTCTTGGTCTCACTGTGCATGCAGATGCATTCATACCCACCTGCTGTCAACACTGAGGAAGCTCTGCACTGGTGGCAACACGATTCTGTAGCTGACTCTTCAGGAGGAGATGGTTCTGGCACTTTTTGCTGGTCATTTTGTGTCAGGACCAAAATAAGTGAAAATGGGTTTTTGTCATGAAGTTAAATTTTAATGGTAATAAAGATCTTTGCAATTAATTGAATTAATATGCATCTGATCACTCTGCACAATAATAAAAAAACAATGTGAATTGCCACAACAAAAACTGAAGGCGCAAATTTTGCAAAACACAACATTTGTATCACTATAAAAATGTTTGGCCACTACTGTAGATCAGAGCAAGAGTTCAAAAACAGTTCTAAAGCCTTGAGTCTTCCCAGGAGCGCAGTGGACTCAAGAATTGTGAAATATGTGAAGTTTGGAACAACCAGTACATCTCCTGGTGTTGGCCATCTTGCCAAACTGAGTAACCGCAAGGCAGGAAAAGTCTTGGCCAGGGAGGTGACTCTATGGTCCTTGCTATTTGATGTCCAGCCACTACGCCACACTGCCTACTAATAGTTGTAGTGATTGCCTGTGTTTCTAGTCTGGTGCTTTTTGATTGTGCTGCTGGATTGCATTTTTAAGACCTTCCATCTGATTCATTGACTATTTATTAATGATCTTTTTTTTTTGCATTCTTGATGTGCCTCTTAATATTTTGCTTCATCTTGCACTGCACTTCCTAAAAAGGCACACACTGAATGGTGTCTTACTCTTCATTCTCACCATGCATCTTTTCTGAGAAATTACTGCTGGAGGGGCACTCTGGGAGTAGACCATTTTCCAATTTGCAACCGGGAAGCATAATATTGACAAGCTAGAAGAAGTTTTGTGCTCTTAAAAATGCCTTATATTGGGATGTCTCTGTTTCTGTCAGTTTTGCATCTGAATTTGCATTTTTCACCATCATTTTATACTATTCTACTGGAAAACTAGAATATATGGTGTACAAAAAAAATCAATGACACTTTTAAACAAGTAGAAAGACTCAGCACA
Organism: Polypterus bichir lapradei; assembly: GCA_026402145.1. Taxonomy (NCBI): domain Eukaryota; kingdom Metazoa; phylum Chordata; class Cladistia; order Polypteriformes; family Polypteridae; genus Polypterus; species Polypterus bichir. Next base: position 126,852,363 of record JANRMT010062814.1, on the reverse strand, counting down.
TTATTGACAGTTTGAGATGTGGTCTTGATTAATGGCGAGCTCTATTACACCCTAGCTGTAGCGTTAATTACCACTATCACTGAGCTCCTCTGTCATCGCTTACACTTGAGCTTTGGTTTTGCCCCTCATTCTTGGTATTCCCAATTGTATTCTTTATTTCTTGTACATGAGAATTTTCAATTAGATTTTTTGACACCCCCCCCATGTCTAAAATAACACTTAAAGTCGAGTTTTTACTAGGTGTCATGAATGGCTAGGGCCCTTGCCTGGCCGGGACGCCTATTCATTGGAAGGACCAGGGGAGCAAGTGTGGACGGAGCATTACCTACCCTGGAACGCTAGATGGCAGCTTGTTGGCAGTGGTGCCTTGGACTACCACAGGGCTTCATGGGAGATGGAGTTGGATACAGCCTTGTTTGGATCCAGGGACGTTGCCAGGGGGCGATGCAGCTGTTCCTGAGCCCATGTGGACGATTCTTCCTGGTGACTTATATAAGCGGCCAACAGAGACTACTCGGTGAGCCAGAGTTGGGAGGAGGGACACAAAGCTTGCTGTGGAGCAGAAAGAAAAGAGAGAGGAGAAAAGAAAAAGTATTGCATTTGTGCTTTGTAACTGTGTTGTGGCTTGTGGAAACAGGGAAGACAATGCCCACAAGTGAAGAAACAAAATAAAAAAGCCTTGTGCTTTTATCAGTGTGCCTACTGTGCCTGTCTGTGTCAAGTTGGGTGGCTGGTAGGAACCCCTAGAGTTGTCACATAGTTAACTCTTAAAATTTCATCCATACAACCAGAATTCCTTGCTTTGCAGAGTAATCTTCAGACATGATCCAAATCACACGTGTTAGGTAGAGAAGTCCTCTTGAGTAAAACATCTTAAGTAATCTTAGCATTCCAGCACAACAGATACGCCTTCATTTACTGTGTATAGCCGGCCATGACAAGTGGTGCCAGTGCTCTAGAGGTAAGCCAGCATACTATGATGCCTTGCACATGCTTGACCTCCCTGGACAAGAGTACCTAATGCTCACATGTTCTGGCTTTTGGTTGCAAGACATGTACAGTCACAAAATTTTTGTCTTCTGTTAATAAATACATGAAAAAGCAGGATGCTGTGATGAGAGAGGTTTGTGGCATTGTGTTTTATAAAAATTAAGTAAATAATTCAGAGCATGCAGGGTCCACGTGAGTGATGCACCACTCCGAGGTTAATTGAAGAGCGCTTAGCATCGATCGTACATTCAGGTGTAGATGCAAGCAGGTCAGTCAAGTGCTTTGTTCATGCCTTGGAGTAGGTGATTGTGCCACCTGTGCCTGGCCACAGTTTAAAAGAGAGCCTGGGCAGGAAACAGAGAGGATAAAGGAAAGACCAAGACAAGAAAGAGGTAGGGAAGAGAAGGAAGAGGCAGGGAGAAGGCAAATGGTTGGAGGAGCGCATGGCAAACGTTCATGAGCATTCTGGGAACAAGAGTGACCAACAACTCTGAGTGGGATCCCATCTTAAGGGACGCTGAGGGATGGCGGCGAGTCCCATGAGTCGGGCCCAGCAGTGACCAAATGAGGTGGCTGGGGTGCATGCATATGTGAAGGTTGACTGCACTTGTCAGCTGGCGGCTCTGCAAGCTGAGAAGACCTGGACGGGTGAACAGCTCATATTGGTTTTTAAGGACAGCTCCTACCAGTGATTTTGCCCCATTTTTATAGGTTATTTATTGCATTCATTATGGATTTTAACTCTCGTTTTAACTGAATTATTTATTTATATGATATTATTATATTATACTGCTTTTGGTCTACTTCTCTGTGTCAGGCAGCTCCTATTTAAGTGATTTCTTGATTGAAACAGGCGTGGCAGTAATCAGGCCTCGGGGTGGCTACGGAAATTGAACTCAGGTGTGATACACCACAGTTAGGTTATTTTTTAACAAGGGGGCAATTACTTTTTCACACAGGGCCATGTAGGTTTGGATTTTTTTTTCTCCCTAAATAATAAAAACCATCATTTAAAAACTGCATTTTGTGTTTACTTGTGTTATATTTGACTAATGGTTAAATGTGTTTGATGATCAGAAACATTTTGTGTGACAAACATGCAAAAGAATAAGAAATCAGGAAGGGGGCAAATAGTTTTTCACACCACTGTATTTATGAAAGAAGCACCACACCGAATTGATGTGCACAGTTTGATTTTGTTTGGAATAAAACCACAAAGATCTTTTCATCACCTTTTTCCTGCTTGTGTCCTCATTTGTCCTTGCTCATCTCGGTTCATGATGCTCAATGGTTCCCGGTTCAATAGCTGCTGAAGACGTGGAGCCAAGCCAGACTGTCAGATATGCACACAGAGAAGAGTCTGAAAGATGGACAAAAAAAAAAGCCTTACACTAAGACATAAAGAAGCTTAACTGTGAGGATACATTTGAAAGCAGCATAGTAAAAGAAATGTTTTTTTGGCTATATAAACTGAAAAAATATCACTATTTATTGGAGCACAAATCTGATCACAGTTCACATTCAATTCGCCCTTCTGCTCTCACTGGCTGAAATTAGAGCGCAGTTGTCTAGAATAACACTTTTGATTGCATTTTGGCCATCTGATTGAAACTTAAAAAAAAGTCCAGTTTTTGTGCCAATCCAATGTTACTCATCAGCAGCTTGTTTAACTACTTTATTTTTTTAATTCCACAGATGCTGCTCAGCAAATATGCTTCCAATACTGATAAATAATTACTACAGTGCAAAACCCAGTACATGACAAGGTATGAAATCGCATTTAAACTTTCCACAGACACTGATATAAACAAAATCTTTTACAGCAACTATTAGGTAGGGAGGCAAACAGACTGGTATGAGAAAACAATGAATTTTAAAATATTATTGTACCATATTTAAATACTTAGTCTAAATTTCTGTAAGTTAAAAACTGATTAAGAATGAGTCTACTAAAGCATCTGCAAGGATGAATCAGACGCCTACAGTGTTTAGGGACTAGCTGAAAAGAAATTCTGCATCCTCTGTAAAAATCCGTGCCAGGGTTGAGTGAACGCCTGTTGAAACGTGAAGCTTCAGAGAAATTCAGTAATCTAAATTTGGTTTTGTTTGTGAAGAATGAAACAGAAGTCAATCTTCAGGACAGTCAAGAGTGAAACACCCAGAACATGTGGAGCCTGACAAATGAGAGGAGATCTTTAAGTCCACCTAGCTCGTTTTGGTTGGCTAATAGTTAACTCTTTATTTATGCTGTGATTCAGTTTTTCTATAGATGCCACAAGTCTTGTATGGCTTTAATGGGCACCACAATTTAGTGTAGCTGGAAACATAAACAGCAGCAAGAAAAGGAAAAGAAAAAGATCAAAAAAATGAAAAAGGCCAAGGTTCAGTGGTTAAAACATGGAAGTCTCACAAAAAGTACCAAAGACCGAAACATTAGCCAAAAATTATTGTCAAAAGTGGAGGCATGGTGGCACAGTGATAGCGCTGATGCCTCAAAGTAAGGAGGCCATGGTGTGTGTCCCATGCCCTCCCTGCGTGGAGTTTGCATGCTCTCCCCGTGTCTTGAGTTTCCTCCAGGTGTTTCGGTTTCCTCACACGGTCCAAAGATGTTGCAGGGTAGATGGATTAGCAATGTTAAATTGGCCCTGGTGTGTGGTTGGGGTGTGTGTGTGTGTTCACCATGCAATGGACTGACACCCTATTCAGGTTTTGTTCCTGCCTTTGGCCTATTGTAGCTGGGATAGGCCTCAGACCCCCCACTGCGACCCTGTCATTAGAAAATGACTGTTGTCAAAAGACTCATCCCAAAGTTCTGTGTCACTGAAAGATTTTTCTAACACTAGCTAGTACTGGAAAGGTTTATTTTAAAAATAAAAATCTAGAACAATGAAAATAACGATTTAATTATCCCCAGTAATTACATTATGATGCACATGGATATCGCATTGGTATCAACAAAATAGCTGCTAGACCTAAAATGACATGCTAATCATGTTTTTTTTTTTTTAACAGGCAGGGGCAAAAGTGGGAGAAAAAGAGTAAGAAAACCAAATTACTGAAATAAAAACAAGGTAAGAAAAATTCACAAGTCAGTCAGTATCCAACACAGGGTCAAAGGGGTCTGCTGGAGCCAATCCCAGCCAGCAAAGGGTGCAAGGCAGGGAGAAATCCTGGGCAGGGTACCAGCCCACCACAGGGCACACACACACACACACTAGGGACAATTTAGGATCGCCGATGCACCTAACCTGCATGTCTTTGGATTGTGGGAGGAAACCAGAGCACCCGGAGGAAACCCACGCAGACACGGGGAGAACATGCAAACTCGACGCAGGGAGGACCCGGGAACAAACTCAGGTTTCCTTACTGCAAGGCAGCAGTGCTACCACTGCGCCACTGTGCCCACAAGTCAATAGGATAAATTAAATGAAAAAAAACAGGCTAACTTGAAGATTTCCTAATAAAAATAAAATTGAATGGAAAAATAACAGGCTAACAATAAGATTTCCTAATAAAAATAAAATCAGGGCACAGTTTCCAAGGTATTTATCCAAAAGCATAGATACATATCTAACAAAGTGCTGTGATTTAGGGTTTATGGATCAGAGAAGAGGAGATGGGTCCAGATGCAGACCTCCACACCTCCACAATTCAGGAGCTCCGCTGGACAGCCAATTGGATGGCAGGTTTTTGTAACCTGGTTTACTTGACTTGAGTCAGATAACCCCCTCCCAAATGTAATCTTAACCATAATGTAACCAGGTGTTATCACTGACGTATAACATATATACGTATAACAGAGTGGAGTTCAGGAGGTCCACAGCTAGAGTATATTTGAAAAGAGGACCATGAACCCCAAAAACTGAAACCAGCTTTAATTGCAATTTAAATATTATGCAAAAAAAAAAAAAAAAAAACAATCAAAAAGGGAAAAGTAAATAAAATGGCAATCAATCTAGAGGCAAAAATATAATTAGGGTCAAACAGTTACAAAGGCCAAAATGTAAAAGATGTTGTGATTGTTTTTTTTTCCTGAGCTTTTCTTAAGCTTAAAAATTAGTCTTTACATTTAATCTGGTGTTTTCTTACCCAGAGAATCAATTTTTGTTGTTTATTTGATTAGGTACTTTATTTTATACTTGTTAATTTAATAATGTTATTTTCAACACCTTATTGTTTTGGTAATGGGCGCCGTCATTTTGAAAGCATTGTGTCACTCATTGCCTTGGGAACACTCCCATGGCCCACTGAAAGTATCATCAAGAGCGACAATATAAAGGTCACTGCTTGTAACCCCCCAGACTATACAAGATTGGATAAACTTACCAGTGGTTACTGTATCTGTAATTTTCTCTTTGTTCTTTTGGTATTGGATCCCTGCCTGAAATAAGATAGTGAATTTTGGTTTTGTGTTACAGGTTTTGTCAATTGATTCTTTTGTTCCAGTTTGACCTTAGCCTTGTTTTCTTTGACATTGTTGTTCTCACGGTCCCTCCATTCAAACATCTTACTTTCTCCTTTGAGATAGTACAAAAAAATAAACCATTTTTAAAGGCAAATCAATACCAAAGGCTAAAAATATAAAATAATCCAAACAATTTGTAACATTCGAGAAATACAAAATAAGTGTAAAATGGTGATCCTAGAGAAGAAAATAATTATAGAATTCTGCCAGATGACATTAGCATCATGTCAATATAAATAAAATCTATTGATATATACATAAAATAAGATCAAAAATTAAATTAAACATCCCAAAATGTGCAAAAAAGAATTCTAGGATGGTAAAACTAAGAATCATCACAGTTGGAACCTATTATGACAGCCATGATATAAAAGATGGCAGCACAGATTGCCTTTTATATACCAAGGAAAGACAATAAATAACCAAAACAAACAAATCACTACAAAAAGAATTAATGTAGTCTTTTTTACTTTGATTTCATCTGTTTTCTGGCTTTGATTTAATGTTTTGGCTTTGGTGTCTTGGCAAGTTGCTTTTAACAATGCAGTAACCCCAGCCAGACTTGTTTTCATCTCTACTGCTTGCTGTGCAACTAATAATGAAGATACCTGGCTGCACTTCAGACCCCGACCCCGTCACACATTCTCTACTCAAACATGGAGAAAGACAGTGTTACCATTCTTTTATCAAATATTTCCAATCAGGAGGGAAAAAAACACAAAAAAAAATCATCCTAACACAGTATTTAAATTTATTAAATAAATCTATGGAACAAAATCAAACATTTGACTCACTAAATACAAAATTAACACAATGAAATAACGGTAGATTGAATAAAATAAGATTAGAAATGTAAACATTGATAAATAACTAAACCAGAAAATAAACAGAAACTCAAAAACTGAAGACATAAACAAAAAGAATTTGAAAGAAGACCAGGAAAGAACAGAAATTAATAAACACAACAGACAACAACATTTATTTATATAGCACATTTTCATACAAATGATGTAGCTCAAAGTGCTTTACATGATGAAGAAAGGGAAAAAAGACAAAATAATTAAGAACTGAAATTAGGGAACACTAATTAACATAGAATAAAAGTAAGGTTCGATGGCCAGGGAGGACAGAAAAAAAAAAAACTCCAGACGGCTGGAGAAAAAAATAAAATCTGCAGGGGTTCCTAGGCCACGAGACCACCCAACCCCTTCTAGGCATTCTACCTAACATAAATGACCTCAATCAGTCATCTAAGTATTCAGAAACAGAAAACAAAGTTAACATCCACACAGCAATCCACAAATCCAAGAATCACAAATCCTAACTAATAAATCTACAAGCAAAGAAATCAAAAGACAAATTTGTCTAAAAGGACTGCAAACCTTAAACAAAGGGGAAGCAAAAAAAAAAAAGGAGCCAAAGAACTCAGTTGCTTATACAAACTACCGTGCCTGACTGCAGTCTTAAACAGGACTCTCACGTAACTTCTGATTTAATGAACTTATCATCTTAAAGCGAAGCTTGGCAAAGACAAATTTAAGAGAGGGGAAATAAAAAAAAACACAAAACAAACACAAACTAAAAGCAAGTAAACAGAAAAATGCAGTGTCCCCTGCAAACAGAACATTTAGCGGCAGGAGGCCCCTGCAAAATTTTCCGATGCTGCAAAAATTATATTAAAAATGAAAATTCATAACCATTGCTTCATTGCCAAGCTTAACACTTTTTGAAAATCATGCAATGAGAATTGCTAATCAGTTAAATGTATACTTTCAGGGCTGTCAGCATTTTTTTTTAATTCATATTGACTTGAGGCACCCATTTAAATTACATTCTAGTTTCATTTTTCATATACCAGCACAACTGAAACTGAGGCTGTCCAAACAAGGTTACCAGATGTGCAGTTTTCACACAAAGCCAAAATTTTGAATTGACAATGTGTGAGTTTTTGGGCTATTTTTACAGGATATGTGTAGCCGCCCAACACTTTGAAGGGGTACAAACAGACGTCACTAGTAGCAAAACTCAAAGGAGGAACCCGTACCCCAGAGCCTCATAGTGGAAAAAACTACACCTTCAGCAGCAAAGATGCATCTACAACCCAAACAATCCCTCTGTTCATCAACAGTGTCATTCAATGGACTGGTCCACAGCACCATTAGGCGGGTTTTCAGCTGATATTGGGCTGAAAATATTTACAGGACCTGGCAACCCTGTCTTCATAAACTACAACTGTAGAATTTTAAGTCATGGTGACATATTTTACACATTATACTGCATGTTTTTTTAAATAGAATTCATCTGCTACTTTATTTCATTCATTGTAACATTTATTTATTGTACAGTACTTGATGCATGATCTTTAAAAGAAAGAACAAAAAGACACTATGACTTATTGCTACAGTATCTTATTAAATTGGCAGCATAGCATACTTCGCCTCAGCTTAGCAGACATGCCTGTTCTGTCCACACCACGCAGACACCAAGTATTTGCTCCATTAAAATAACGATTAAAAAGTAAAAGTTGGGTTTACAGACCTGCTCACCTGCAAAGAATAAATGTCTTTTGAACTTGCAGCTGCTCTGTTAGTCAGTTTTTGTGCGTCATTGTAGCTATAATCTTAAAGTGCTTTGTGACGGGTAAAATTAAGGTAGTCATGCAATATGAATCAGCAGTTTTTGGATCTGATTTCTAGATTAGGTAACACATCAGCACATCACTAACAAAGTACTTTTTCTGATAATTTAAAGTTGCAAGATAGTACACTGCTCAAAAATATTAAGGGAAAGCTTAATCATTACAGTCAAAGGCCAAGTTAATTAAGCTTCAGGGATTTCAGTCTGTCTAGTTAGGAAGCATAAGAGACTGTGAATCAACTCCACCTGCTTTGGTGCAAATAAAAGTGACAACAGGTACACTGAAGAGACAATAGCAAGACAACCCCCAAAAATGAGGGGGTCCTCTTTGTGTCTGTGTGAGTTTCCTCCTGGTGCTCCCACAGTCCAAAGACATGTAGATTTGGTGGTTTGGCGATTTTAAATTGGCCCTAGTGTGTAGTTGGTGTGTGGGTGTGTGTTTGTGTTCATCCTGCGATGGACTGGTGCCCTGTCTGGGGTTTGTTCCTGTCTTGTGCCCTGTGCTAGCTGAGATAGGCTCCAGTGTCCCCCAACCACAACCTCCAGTGTTCAGGAATAAGCAGGTTAGAAAGTGACAGTACATGACTAACAAACAGAGGTGCAGTATGCACAATGGGGCCTTTACTGTGCCCCAAACCTTAGAAAGAATTAGTGCAACAGCAGCTCTGGGTGTAAACAAGAGAGCTTTATTTACTGAGTACCTTTGCACTAGCGTGCACTGTTGAGAGGCTGTCTCCTCCAGGCCCCCTACCAGGTAAGGGGATGCCAGTCTGTACCCACCATCTTTTACAACAGCTAATCTGGTGCCTCATGCCCCATTAGCCTCTATTGGGCAAGATATTTTTTAAATTTAAAGAAAATGCTTAACTTCACATCAAGTTTTTCATGGTGGGTGCATACAGTATATTCCATGTTTGTGAAGAAACAGTTTTAACATCAAATCCAAGAGGCATATTAGAATGGGCTGATCTTGTGGCGTTCCTTTGACCTGTTTTCAAATTTTGAATTTTATATATTAGACTCAATTCTGATTTATGAATCAGAAGAATTTTTTTTCCACTGTACAAAATTGTTGTGTGATCAAAGAAAATACTTAGTTTAAGTAACATTATTAAATAAACTCATCATAAAAGGCTACAAAGACTTGAGAATAAACTCTGCGATATGAATTTTATTAGCCAAATGGCAATGGATGTTCAAGGGGAAGGCTAATGGGCTTGGTCATCTTGTAATTTGTAATCCCTAACTGATCATGTATACCACTAGACTGACTTTATGGAAGCACTTTAGTTTAGGTACTGCAAAAATACATTTATTATTCATTTACTCCTACTTGTATGTAACAAGACCTTAACACAGGCTTCTCTTAGTCTTATTTAAGGTTATAAAGCATCAGTGAATAGGTTGTTCATCTCAGTGCGGTACGGCATTTGATATGCTGGTGAAGTTACTTATGAATAAGAATGATTCACAACTCTTATACTGAAACAGGCAATATCAAGACACAGATGTCTCACTTAAGCCACTTTTGGCTGCTCCAAAGTGAAGTTATTTTAGTAGGTCACATTGCACAAATGAATATCCACTTAACTGATGCTTTTGCAATTGTTATTAACACCATATGAAGCCTTTGTTAAGGTCTTATTACATAAAACTCAATGAGTAATAAATGTCTTTTTGCAGTACCTAAAGAGTTACCGAATTTATTATAAAGGTTAACATCTTCATCTCCTGAAGTCTGGGCAGAGATAGTAAAATGATGAAAGGTGGAGGTGACAAAAAAGAGACAATCCAGTAATCACAACAGAGCACCATACATAGCTTCTAATAAAACCATTTAAAACTAGGACTGTTTGCCACTAGTTGGATAAGGGTACTGTATCTAATAACAGAACTCAGAATGCAGACATGTATATAAGTTTACTTTTAAACAAAATATGACCAATTCATGTTTTGTTTTTAGCAAGAAATGATCACCTGCCTTGTGATTGAATGAGCCATTTGGAACATCTTGAAGAGAGAAACCTGAATAAAAAAGAACTATCAGAGCATTTTTGTTGCAGTCTAGGTGTTTTCTTGAGCATCCCTTGACTACAGGTGAACTATGTGTTTTGTACGGTTAATTTTATTCACCAAAAATATGCCTGAACATCATCAAATGAGAACTCCTGTTCTCCTATGAAGACTTGTACCCTTATATTGTAACAGGGAGAGCTCTTGCATCAGCTTGGGGTGACATCAGCATTAAGCAAGAAGCAGTATGAGCTGGCATTTCATGATTTAAATGAGTGCCTTCTGCGCCGGCCACAGGGGAGCCTACAAAAAAAGCGCCACCCTGCCACAGCCACTCAAGAGCAATACAATGAGCAATAATGCATTAGGCCTGGCAAGCATCATGTCAGCACTACTTTTATTTCAAATATACTTACTGTACTTTTATACATTCATATTAGTTCTTAATGTAATATTCTCAAACCTGAGCAATTCTGCATGGACTGATTGATCGAAAGGCCCACTGATAGACCAACCATCACCGAGTCAAATCATCATTGAAATTGTGCACATCTTTAGAACAGAGCTGGCCTTAGGGCGAAGCGAACAAAGCGACCACTTCGGGCCCACAGCTGGAGGGGGCCCACTGCACCCAAGGTTTTTTTTTTTTCCTGTGATGCGACGCTGCTGCGGAGGGCCCAAAGGAGCAACAGACTCCTTCACTCCAACCTCTATTACTAATTTTTTTATATATATATAAGTCACGGGCATCATATTCCATCACCTAATTACTCCACGTGGACATCTCCACTTGGCACTCCAATCTTTATTACGCTTCACTCAGGCCCGCGCACCTGTTGCCGCCTCCACGGCTCATCTGTGCCTCTGTCCTCAGTAGGCGACGCTCCTGTCAGTGTGTTACGGTTACGGTTGTCAGTGTCAAACGGAAATCATCAAAAAGTGATGGTTGTAGATGCCGGGAAAACGCATTTCTGCAGCTCAGAATGCAGGAAATTGCTTGGCGGCCGGAGCTCTGCCCCGGACCCCCTAGCTGCAGGGGTTGGGCCCCTTATGGGGCCCTAGGTATCAGTTTGCTTCGGGCCTGAAATTGTCTAGAGCCGGCTCTGTTTAGAATGATGGGAAACAACAAAGTATCTAGAGAAAAATATACACATGCCTCGTATGCAGTAATAGGGAATGGGATTTAGAACAAGGATGATGGATGAGAAACACTGCACTGCCTTACTGTCCTTATATCAGTGCCATTTTTATTAATTATATTCTAGGTAGGTAATGAGATGAAATCCAATTTTTGCAGTTTAAACCCTGGTCAGACTCCTTTTTAATTTAAATAGAAGCATCTCCATTGCTTATCCTCTCCGTGGCCACCGCCGAGTGTTTTTGTAACATAATTTAAAATGTAAAGCCTTCACATTGTTTTGTCCCTTTATTGAACTTTAAAAGCAGGTAATCTTTCATGTTGTTAAAAGCTGAGTCCTTTGCTTCTAGCTCTGCATAATGGATTGACTGAAAGCAAACCTTCTCACAAGTAGCTGATAAATAATTCATCTGAAGAGCCAAAATGCCTGGAAAAATAAACAAGCATCAAAACACAGGCCAATGCTCATACTTCTTTCTCTCTGCTGGGCTAAGGCATGCTAATGCACCTAGTTGAAAATATTAACATAAAGAAATTCTCAGACACCACCTGTTTACATAAAATAAGAAAAACATTACATTATAAAAAGCTGCCTTTTAAGAAGAAAACATAATATTTTTTAAAGTACACTCATTAGCTCTGCTCCCTCTATAAGACATTCATATGTAATTACTAACAAGCTTTTTAGTTAAGAGTTTCTTGTTTATTTATTTGAAAAATGTCACCATCCAAGACTACCTTTGTGCTGTTTTGCCTCTTTTTAGGTTTTCTTACATTTTGTTTTGTATGGCAAAAGCTGTGCCACCCGTCTAAGATGGGTTGAAATGTAACAAATCAATGTAGACCTCAGTGTTAACGTTTCCGGTGCACCATGCAATGCAAAAGTCTCTCTTATATGCCATTTGGTATGGGATTTGTAAAAATGTTTTTGTGATGCACCATCTGGAGTGACAGGGATACAGCAACCAGACAGACACTTATCTTTTTATTAAGGTGGATTGGTACCGGAAGGTGTGATCAGAGCACACTGCTATGGCACATATTCCATAACTCTGTTGCTAGCATGTAACATCACAGATAGCATATCTCTATATATATAAAATCCAACTGTCTGTCTGTCTGTATGTCTGTCCGCTTTTCGCAAGAGAACTATTTACCAGATTTAGATTGTTTTTTTTCTGTAATTTGCTTGAACATTCCGGTTGATTTTACACTTCTCACATCACGCTAAGTATCATAATTCGCTTGCAGGAGCGATTTATTTGCGCTCATCTTGACAGAGGCTACGGGCCGAGGGGAGGGGGATGCGTGATGTCAGGAGTGTACCTCTCGCCATGTGTTGAAGCATACCTTGCCTCCCCTAAGCTAGCGATACTTGTTTGTTTACTGTCCAGTTTCACTACTACATGGGCGGAGCCACGGGAGACAGCTAGTCTTACAGAAGCACAAGAAGAGCAGAGGTCCCTTGGCATATTTTTGTGCAGCTTCAGCAATGAGACACTCTAGCTTCTCTTCCCACATTTATTCAGATAATGTTTAGAGCTTCCTTTCATTTTGTTTTTCTAGTCAGTAGGTTTCGGCAGAGTGCCCATACTTATCAGGCTTCCCAGAGTAGGGAAATTGTCCTAACCGGCTCATAAATCTGAGGGACACATATTTGGTCCTATTCTTAGGAACTAGAGTAATAGGATTTGATCAGTTTTCCTAACTTAGGAAACTACTCCTAACTTCACCAGGATTTAGGAGGGTTTGTGAGCTGTCATAACCTGCTAGGAGCTGCCAGAAGACGGAATTCAGGCAGAAATTGGTGTGCAGATTGCAGGAAGGGTGGAAAGTTAATGAAATGCTAGACAACAAACTTGAAGAAGATATCGATCTGACAGAGATGTAATAATATTCATAACAAATCTTGTATGTCACTTGATTGTTCCATCAACATGAAGAAGCTATACACTGTCAGCCGAAAGGAAAGTACTGGCAATGTTACGTTTTTTTGGCCAGAGGGAAAATGCATCTTCACAGAGGCCATATTTGCATATGTCAAGACCAACCATTTCTCAAACTTTGTGATAAACTTTGAAGGCCCTTGCAATGTGTAATATGCAGATCTATACATTTCCCCACCACTCCATGAGACATAATGTTAAAGCAAGCTGCATTTATGCAAATCGCTGTTTTTCCTGGGGTTGTTGATATGATTGATGACACACACATAAAGGTCATTGCCCTAAGTGTGGATGATCACACATATAAGAATCACAAACAATATCACAGTATTAGCACATAGATGGTCATAAATGCAATTTGTAAAGTAGTAGCCAGCATATTACTCTGAAGATAGGCAGGGCTGGATGGGTGAATGACTGAGAAATGTCACACAGATACACTGAGTTCTGCATTCCCTGTACCCCGAGACCATTCCCTTTACACTTTACATGTTCATGAAGGTTCAAGAAGGCAGGTGGAAATTCCTGGGAAATTGAATAAACAGAACCTCACAGAAGAGAACTGGAGAGAAGCACAGCATGCAACTCTAGAGATGATCAGGAACACAGGCAAAGTGAATGTGACTTCAGAAACAGTGTTGGAACAGCCATGGCTAATTTCAGTAACTGTTACTTTACGAGGCATTTCCCATGACCTTAACAGCAGGGAGCTCATTCTTCAGAAATATGGGGTTATCCATTTTTAAATAAACATGGCCAGACTTCGCAACAAGAGGAGATGGTATAGACCTTACCTGCCTTCTGTCATCATAGGTAATGTAAGATTGCTGGAGAACAAGATGGAGGAACTCTCGGTGCTGCTCAGCAGCCACAGGCAATGCAACCACTGTAGCCTCACGTGATTTCATGGCAACCTGCCTGTGAGTGGAAAGGACTTTGTGGTTGTATTGGATGACTTTAACATTGTACAGGTGGACAGAAGTGTTGTTGTGAATAAAGAATTGCATGACCCTGGACACATTACAATCAAAGCGTAGGTTTTCAACATAGAATATTGAGCTCTTCATTGTGGGGCTGTAAACTTATTACATAACGAGGGAGTTTTCACATACGTTTGCCGGTAATCACAATAGAAAAAGTAAGATCTATGGTCAACAGACTTATCACCGATCACCCCAGTGTGTTCATTACACTTCCTGAAGAGTTTAAACATGAGTCACTCTCTTTCATTCTGACCAATTTTTATCAATTTATGGAATGTGCAACAAGAGATAATCGGACCTTGGACTTATTATATGGTATTGTTAAGGAGGCACATTGCTCTATTGTTTTACCTGCCCTAAGCAGATTGGGTCACAATTTAGTTCACCTCATAACTACACATAAACCCATTGTCCAGTGGCTGACAGTCGTCATCAGGACTATGAAGGAGTGGACAGGAGAGGCTGAGGAGGTTCTTCAGGATAGCTTTGAGAATAATAACTGGAATATGCTTTGTACAAGTCACACAGTGAGGAGATTGAAGGATTCAGCCGCTGTATTATGGAGTACATCAAGTTTTGAGGAGTGGACACATTTCCCACAAAGACAGTGTCCTGTTCCCCCAACAACAAACTATGGATCACAAAGGAACTGAAAGCCCTTCTGAATAAGAAGAAGCGGGCCTTCATGTTTAGTGATAAGGAGGTGGTCAAGCAAAGTGCACTCAGAAATGAAGAAGCATCTTCAGGATGGGGATGATTTGCTCCTGGTAAAAAAGTGCAACTAAAGCAAAAACAGCTGTGGAATAAAGTGACTATAAGCAGGTCGTAATATTTGCAGAGGAAGGGAACAGCATCAGGTCTGATAGATGGTTGTCAGTCCAACCTTCCCTAAACACTGCCAACATTTGTGTGCAAAATGAGGACATTGTGTCTCTCTACTGCCACCTCCACCCTTCACGATCTTTGACCCCAATGATTATATACCTGTGTTCTCCTTTCCTCTCACTTCCCAGACTGTCTGCATCTGCTGATCAGGTGAGGAGTAACCTGGGGAAACACAGGATGAATAAGGCTGTAGGGCCTGATAAGATTCAACCTTAAGGTGCTGAAAACATGTACTGGTCAGCTCTGTAGGGTCATTGAGTACCTGCCATCCCTTTCCCTGAGTTTACAAAAATGTCCCCAGTTGTGGAAAACATCTTGTGTGGTTCCCAGTACCAAAGAAGGGGCACTCCAGCATCCCCAAGGACTTTACACCAGTTGCCCCCACTTTATACATTATGAAGACCTTTGAGAAGCTGGTCTTGAAACAGCTACATCTCCTGGCTACAGACTATATTATTCTTCAGCAGTTTTTCTACCAATCTTACCAATCTCACTCCACAGTTGTGGAGTATGCTCTGATCAAGATGCCTTACAGTGCTACTCCAACCTGAACAAAGCCAGCACAATGTCAGGATGATATTTTGTGATTTCTTCAGTGCATTTAACATCATATTGCCTCACAGACTAGTGAACAAGCCAAGAGTTATAAATCTTGATGCCCCCACAGTCTCCTGAATGATGCATAACCTGACCAACAGATGGCAGTTTGTGAGGCTTAATGGCAGTTAGTTTGAGATTGTGCTGTGTAATACTGGGGCACCTCAAGGATATGTCCTTTCCTTTTCACTCACTCCACATACCAGCTGTTGCCATCTACAGACATTCTCGGATGACTCCTCCATCATAGGTTGTGTTGAACTTTGTCTTGATTTGTGGGGACAACTACCTACAGGCCAACATCTACAAGACAAAACCACTGGCATGATAAGGAGTCCCAGAGACCAGTCACCATCGAGGGGGAGGAAGTGAAGATGTTCAGAGCTTCAAGTACCTCGGGTCCATATGAACAGTGGCACTATATAAGTAGGGCCAGAGTAGACCATTCTTCCCAAGGAAACTCAGGATTATTGATGTGTTCAGCAAGATGTTGGAAATGCTATACCAGACTATTGTAGCCAGTGTGTTCTTCTATGCTGAGGTAACTCCTGGAGAACTAACTTGAGTTCAGGTGATGCAAAACTCCTGAACAAACTTACCAGTAAAGCCAGCTCCAGTACTGACCGTCTGGAGGCTATTGTGGAAAAGAGGATGGTGAAAAAATTGGTTGACATTATGAGCAATTCTGCCCATTACCTCCACAGGATTTTTTTTGGGGTATGTCCAGCCACAGTCTCATTCCACCAGGGAACAGAAGAAATGTCTCTGGGGATCTTTTCTGCCTCCTGCCATTAGGTAGTTCTCTCTAGCTAGAGCTATAGGAAGATAGTACAGACTTCAAAATGCAACAGTTTTTTTTGTATAATATTTCTAGTACATGTTTTAATCTATTGTCTTATATTGTACTTTAGTTGGTATATTAGCATTTTTTGTTTTTGCTGTAGTATGCATTGAATTTCCCTTCAAGGATTAAAAAAGTATATATTATCTAATCTAATTGGGTTTTCCTTCTTCTTCTATTATTTACAAACTTAATGAGTTAATGAATTATTCATTGAATTAATAATTATTATTATTATTATTAATAATATTAATAATAATAATAACATTATCTTTCTGGTAAAGCCTTAGCATTAGTAACTTGTGGACACCAGAGGGACGCACCAGCTCCCCAAACCCGACACAGATAAGACACAGACACAAGTTCTAAGCAGAACATTCTTTTATTTGGCTGTGGGAAACTCTTCCCAATTATTTACCACAATAAAGGACAGTTGAAGCACCAATAAAACACACAGTACTTTCTCTATGCCTTTTCTTCTCTCAGTCTTTCTTGCTCCTTCTGCCTTCACTCATCCTCCAGCAAGCTTCATTCCTCTTCTTCCCAACTCTGACTCCCGGAATGAAGGCAATGGGCTTCTTTTACTCCACACAAGGGAGTACTTCTGGTGGCCTGTTAGAGTGCTCTAGAAACACTTCTGTGTTAGGTGGAAGCCGAACAAAGTAGGGCTAAACAATCCATTAAGCACCCCTGGCAGCACCCATGAAAATCCAACAGACTGTGCTGAACTCCAACTCCCACAGAGTCCTGTGGGAATCCGAGGCACCTCTACAATGCAGGGGGACTGCCATCCAGCATTCCAGGAGAGATAATGCCCTGTGCATGTTGTCCCCCCCAGTCCTTCCAGTCTGAAAGCATCCCAGCCAGTCAAGGGCTCTGGCCGTCCGTCACAAACCAAAAATTACTAAATATCACCATGAGTGAAATTTTGTGTCCCTGGGCGCAGTCAGATGTTGAAACCATTCATTTTGTAATGTGAACTCCAGCTTCTCACTGGGAGTGGATGCAGGAGGCTTCATAATTATTTCTCAAGCCTGCTCTGAGGTAGGACAATTTTTTTCCCTAGTCAGACTTTTAGTGCAATTCAAAGGAGTAATTCTGAGAAATTTCCTAAACATGGTACAGATATATATTTTTTATGAACAATATATGATTTATTTATGATTTTATTTTAATACTGTAAAGCCTGTGTGCCTATGCTGAAAAACTTGAATCCCTAAAGTTGACATAAAATAATGTAATTTACATATTTTCAAATTACCTGCAGTCAATGACCTCATCTGCCTTCCTAGCTTTTATGGTTGTAAATATCTAACTAATACTTTTCTGTTTTTGGCTATTTTTGTTTCTCAGTTAATTACATTTGTAGCACCTGTTGCTAGGCACAATATGTACTATTGTTGAGAGTGCATTTGTCTACGTGTTCATCTGATTACTCATGCTAGCAGAATGAAGGCAAGGATTTGTCAGAAATAAGCACTCAAGACTTTAGCTTTTGTGAAATGACACGCAAAATCTCTTCTAGAGTATTCTTTTTACTTTCTCTTCATTATGTTTAGGTGCATGAACATACTTAATTCAGTGAGCTCTTTTCATTTTTTTCTTTGTTTTTCTTTTGTTGTTTTGCTTAAATAACCTATTTGTGATAGGCAGGTTTATATTTCCAGTCTTCATAGATCTGGTTTGGGCAAAGAATTGTCTTTTTGTCAGTAAGCTGCATTTTTTGGTTCTTTCTTGTTTTTAAGGCTGTAAGGTTACTATGTCAACACACCCATACTGTACAGTTAGTCCTGTTCTGTCCTCACCTAATTCAGCATGGCCCACACATCCTCTCCTTCTGATAAAATTGTTTCACAGGTCACAGAAAAACATTAAGCAGGTGGGAGGGATTTCAGCCATTCAGTAATAAATGAACAAGAAGTCATGTCTCTTCATAAATTCTTATCTTAATTGAAGGTATGGTGTGAGGGGTCTATCTGAAGTTTACAGTAGAGACCATCTGACCAGTGTTGAGCTGACACCCACTAGCCAGCTGACATGAAAAAGCCCATGTGGCATCCTGGTTTGAAATGCATTGATCATTTTCTTTTCATTAGGTTCAAGTAGAGAACAAACCATAGCAATGTTCTGAAAATTATTTTAAGTTGTTTTTTGAATTATCCATCTCCCCTTTATAGATTCTAAAATAAAATCAAAGCTAAAACTTAGCAAAAAGGAAGTTAACACTCATCTCATTAATCTGTAATGCAACTCACTAGCTTTTAGTTTGAGGTAATGGAAGTAGAGTTGCAGATATAAAACTATTGCTGCATTAATATTTTCATTTAACAAAAATGAGGCGAGTACAATGCTTTAGTAAATGTGGGTCTAGTCTATATCCGAGTATACATGTGAAAATTCAGGTCAGATCTTCACATAGTCTCATCTGGAGCACACATATAAATAACAGATAGCAAGGGGCTAAACATGGAGTCTGGAGAAGCACACTGAGTCAGATCAGCAAGATTAGTCACAGGACCGTACATTCTGATAATTTTCTGCCAGTTAAGCCAGATTAATCCACTCAAGGGCTATTTCACTAACTGCAGCTAACACAATGATATAAAGAAGATCAAACCTCACACATTGTCTAAAGAAATACCGAGATCAAGGAGGATCAATACATTTAGAGCACTTGAGTCAGCAGTCATTAAAAAATCGTTTCATTCCAAAAAAGCTATGTCAGTACTGTGACAGAGATTAAGATCTCATTGGAATGGATCAAACATCTCATTACTCAACAAATACCTTTAAAGCCAGAAGGTGCCAATATTCTCTAATATCTTATTTAAAAAATACATTTGAAACAGGAGGACAGTTTCTTGCAGAATTAATCCTAAGTCAAGGCTTGAATTCTTTACATTTGGGGTTACAACTGGCAAAAAATACCGTTAGGCACTTCAGCAAGGCCCTTAACCTGCAATTGCTCCAGGGACGCTGTACAAATAGCTGACCTTGCACTCTGACCCCAAAAACTCTCTGGATGGTAAGTAGGGTTATGTGAAAAATGACACGTTCCTAATATAAGAAATTGTATATGGCGAATAAAGGATTAAAACTCACAAACAATAAAATAAAAATCAGGCTATAACTGAAAGTGCTTTACAAAATGTCAGAGAAAAAGCCACAAGAAAAGAAAAACAAGCTAAATTAGGTAAACATATTATTAATAAATCAATATGGGCTTACATAACGTAGATATATAATTTGTACAAAAGTAAATTCCTTATACTAAATGAAATCTGCAGTGGTTCCAAGGCCAACCTTTGTCACTAGTTATAATTATTTTATTACTTTTGATAAACTGAGCTACATTACTGCAGTACCCTTTTGGTGGTTATCATTATTATTATTATTTTTTTTTACAAGCACCACCATGTTTCCTATTTAAGAAGGCTTTTGGAGTCAAAACAAACCAAAAATTAAAACACCTCTGCTTGTTTTTTTAATTTTTTTTTTTTATATTCAGTTTTGAAAAACACCTTTAATGCTCCATATGTAATGGTTGTTGCTCAAAATCCCTCTTCATTCAAAATGTGCACTCAAATTTGACACCTTTCCCCATAATACCAGATTGAAATTGAAATATAAATTGAAATATATATATATATATATATATATATATATATATCTTGCTCGAGAGGCAGTGAAGGACTCTGGTGATATAGTAGCTATCTGCTGAACCAGGCATTGGTGCTGTGAACTAATGCCTTCTGTCTTGCTTCCTCTGCTGAATGGAAGATTGACAGCCACTGACATCACTTCCGTTGTCCTACCTCCTGGACCCTGCCCCTATATATACATATATATGTTTCTTTTATTTATCATGTGCATTTTTCATTGTGTTTATTGTCATGTGAAAAAGGCCTAGGTTATGTCCCATGTGCTTTGTGGGTGGTTTCCTAAATGGCGGGGCCACCTGCCAATCACCGCCAGGAACAGCCTTCCTTCCTTTTTATGACAGGTAGTTCATAGTTCATTTTAAAAGCACTAGGGAGTGAAGAGTTTTCTTTTGTTACTGTGTTTGTGCTATTGCCTTTCTTGAATTTGAACCTTTTGAACCTCTGCTCTGTTTTCGACTACGGTATTGAATTCCATATTGGGACTTTGTTCACTGTGGGTTGCTTTCCCTTTTGAGGCAATTCCTTGTACTCTTCCAAGTTTTGTGCATTTCGCAGGCACTGAGCTCAAACCAAGGACTCTGGGACTGTTATGCAGGAGCACTATAAACGTTACTACTCTTCATGCCAAAACAATTTTCAAAATTTTTTTCACAATGTAACTTTTTGTTTACTCCAAATGCTAGATGTGCTCATTAACAAAGTTTAAAAAAGTAAATATTTTATTGCCAAAACAAAGTCAGTTGCAACGTCTGTTTTGGTGAACCTTCTACTAATAAAATATCCCTACAACCCAATTAAAACAGTAATCCTAATTACCCAACAGTCCACAAAAAATAATTTAACAGAAACACACATGGACATATTCATCAAATTAGTGTAGACAACACTTAAGGTCAAGATGTTAAGTTCACACATCTCACAGCTTGTGAGTAAGGACTGTTATGAAATCTGGTAGTTATAGTTTTCATTGACCCAAGCTGTTTACCAGAAGGAAGAAAAGTGAACAGAGGGTTGGCTGGGTGCGATGGGTCAAAAAAGATTTTAATGGTCTTAACATTTCAGCGTGTAAAAGTACGGCACATCTTACAGCAGGAAGACAGCAACAAGTACCTTAAGAAGAGGTGTACACCACTCTCTAGGTAGAGACTGCCATATCATAGAGAAAATGTCAAAACACTTTAATAAGCAACCCCTACAAAATGGCCATTTATACTTTGTTGACTGTTCCAATCAATTCATCCTCCGGTGAGTGAGCATACCTAGCCATAGCCGATGTGTTGAACTCTCAGATTTGTACGCTGGTGAAGAGAAACAAGACATTCACCCATACCTGTAGATTTTGCCTGTTGATGTATAAAGTTTGGTGAGATTGTTTACCTTGTTTAAAGTCTGGGACTAATTCTTTTGTTTTATTCACATTTACAAATTTGATATAAAGATAATAGACCAGCTCTTTTAATTCATTCCTCTCTGCAGGCTTACTTGTGTTGAGACCGGGGCCAAACTGGGAAGTTTATTCAGGCCAGGAATCCCAAGTCTAACCCAGGCCACACAATATACATCAGTTTTCTTGTACAGGCACAGACTCAAAAAAACAATAAACACAATTTTGTCTTGAAATAGTTATGAATGAGGAGACAGTAGATTCAGCTTTTACACATGCATTTCACTCTTAAATATTTGTCTCAAGACAACCTCTGATAAAGTGTGGAACAACACTTCATAAATAAATAAACCATGTAGTTCTATAATATTTATATCTAAACAAAAGTGCAAAAAGCAATGAACCACAAAAAGTAGTTCTCAGTGGAATCCGCAGTGCATAGATTATGTTTGCAGTTTCAACTGTGAGTCTGGAATCTACACAGCCGAGTCGCTGTCAGTGTCCAGGTGGTAATGCTGAATAATCTTCCACAAAGTTTGAACTGCTGGTCAAAAAAGACCACTTTGAATGTCTTCAATAGACAAAAGACTCAAAAAATGTCTCAGTGTCACAGAATTCTGTCAAGCATTTTTTTTAAAAATGCACTTAATAAACAAAAAGCTATTAAACATTTTGTGTAGCCTATTCAGTCACTTTCTCATCATAGCGCTAACTGTCAGAGCGTGAGAGACGTACTTTAAAAGTATTAAAATAAAGTCAAAACAAGACACGTTGATTAACAAACTTATCATGAAATAAAAAACAACAGGTACACTTAAAAACACAAATCATTCCACTCACATATGTGTATCATTAATAAAAAATTAAAATAAAACATTTTGTTTTGCTCATTCAGTCACTCTGATGGAAAAGGGGAAAAAAACATTAACAATGTGACCATACACTACACTTCATTATAATTTAAAACAAAAATAAAACAAAATAAATGGACAGTAACAAATAACCAAAACCCATACAACATTCAAATAAAATTCAAAGTACTGTATATTAAAAACTTTTAAACAATCTTCATATATAACTTTAATCACAAACACACCAGACGTACATACCTCTTTTCATAGCGCTCCTGTTTAACTGTTAGAGCATGAGACGCACACAAAGACAAAACTTGACTCGAGCAAAAACAAGAAACCATCCAACCAGAAAAGAAACCCTCCAACGTTAAATCAAAAGGATTTTTGCCCACTACAGAGCAATACCACCTGCTCGTTTTCCAGTATAATAACATTACATAAATTCACCTTTAGTTTATTTCACTAGTTGCTCTGAATGCCAGGCAGCAGGCAACTAGGAAAGCTCCCACTGATTGTAAACGTCAGTCTGGCTCTGGTTAAGACCCATAAGAATGAAGTCATCAGCAAAGTTTTCCATTCATACGGAGTCTGGATGTGAAACGTCTTTACTTCTGTATAACAATTTAAAAATTTGTTGATAAGACACAACTCTCTGGGTCACCTGCATTCAGAGCAATGAGGTTAGAGATGTTATCCTTCAGTTTTACTGCCATGTTTTGCGAGAAAGAAAATGTAATACTAAAACTAGAAATAGATTTGCTGAGACAAAAACGCTCTTCTCTTAGGTAAGAAATACAGCTGATCAAATCAGACTTTTACCATAACTTACAATAATTTGGATTTGTTTTATCAGCCACTGGGCAGCATGGTGGCCAGTGCTGCTAAATCCTGGATTCAAATTTGTGAGGTGCTTGTAAGTTCTCTTTGTGTCTGTATAAATGTTCCCCAAACATTCCAGTATTCTCTTACATTTTAAAGGCATGTAGTGGCTGGGATTGGCTCCAGCAGACCCCCGTGACCCTGTAGTTAGGATATAGCGGCTGGATAATGGATGGATGGATAGACTGATTAGATTTAACCCAGCGTCGATGAATTAATGAGAGAAGCCCATCAAGGGTTGGTGCCGACCTTCTTCCTGATTGTGCTGGGACAGATTCTGGAACGCCAAGGGTTGATTCCAACCTGATTCTGCTGGAATTCTAATGGGACAAAATCTGGTACCTCATGACCCTGAACTGGAACAAGCAGGTTAGAAAAATTACATAAATTCATCATGATCTCATAAACTCATCATATTAGCCAGACAGCCAACAGATATCAATGGAAAGCTGTGGTCTGCATGCCATAATGTACTTGTATGCAAGAAAATAAACATACTAAGCTCTTTTTATGTTGAAAGGTTATTCCTAAAATGTCACCAAAAGCAAGAAAAGTTAATAAATAGGGAGCTGCCACTTTTCAAAAAAACTCATTATAACATTAAACAAAGAGTTATTAGTTAGACACAATAATAACTGTCTTATGCATGCAGTGTGGAATGTCACACATAGAAGACATCAATGTACTGTGAAGTGGCTAAATACCTTAGGGGACAGAGCTACTTTTTAATGTACACACACTATACTTTACAAAAAGTTGGCAGAAAAAAAATTATAAATCTTTTGGACCTTTACAGAATTGTGCATTAATGGCTCAGAAAATGCTATCTGAGCTTCAATGTAAATAATTTTAAATAAAGCAAATTTCAGTCCTTCGGAAGACAGTGTGGCTAAAGGTATGAACAGAAGACCACTAAAGCTGCCAGTTCAGACCTTACCAATGAAGGGCACTGTGAATCTGGGTTTTGCTTCAACACCAGTTTATATTTTTGAAGTAATATACATTTTATATTTTGTAAACAAGTGATTTGTAATCTATACAGTATATGTAAAAGTCAATGTATGTATGTATGTATGTTCCAGCATCACTTCCAAACAGTTGGAAAGATTTTTACTAAACTTGGTACACGTTTCTCATTCGTCAACTAAAAATACTGTAGGGTGAAATCAACCCTAACCCACCCCCTTTTGGGTAGGGTGTGGGGTGATCTTGTGGTCTTGTATGCATGTTATCATTCAGTTGACACTCGGAATGACCACCAGAGGGCGAACTGGAGGTGACTGCCAGCATTTTTTATATTTGAGCACCACTGCACTCCTGTTGCTTTTGAAATGAAATAGAGTTGGCCAGTTTCTGAGCGTCAACTGGATGATAACATACATACAAGACCGCAAGACAAGCACATTAGCGAGTCTTCATTTTTTGTTAATTTTATTTTATTTTTAAAGTTGTTTTTTTTTTTTAATTATATTTTTCTCAAACAATTAAAAAAAAACATTTTATTTTCCTCCCGGGCAATGTCGGGTATTTCAGCTAGTCCACTTGAAAAAAATAAAAAAAATACATAAATAAATGCTAAAAATGTGCTTTTTATTATTTCACATATGTAATTCTAAAGAGACAAAAACATTTTTAAAACGTATTGCTTATTAAACATTCATTATTTCTTTTCCAAAAGAGATGGAACAATACGGTGGTCTCACGAGCCTGAATTTAATTAAACAGGTCTGAGCCGACTGCGCATGGATGCTCGTATGTAAGTAACAATACACTGAGAAGATATGATGCAAAACACTTTTGGAACAGCTGCCATAATATCTTTTTGAAAAAAAGAAGAGAGTTTAACTACTGTTTATCAGCTTAAAACTCCATTTTGAACTATTAATCATTAACGCTGAAATATTTGGTTGTAATAACAATGACAGAAAAGGAGAGCATTGAATTTCAATCACCTAATAATTAAAATAAAATATGTTTTTCTGTGGGAGTAGTAGTGCAATTCGGAGGTGATGCTGTTGGTGTTTAGAGATAAACTGAGAAACCAGCTATTGGGCACTGCTAAATATGAAACATGTTTAAGACAGATCTGTAAGCAGATCAACTACTGAAGTAAAAATAAAGAAATTAACAATAAAGGTGAGACATTGTTGTTGAAAACAACACCTTAAAGGCCATTATAAAGAAATAATATTTAAATGACAGGCCTTCCTGAATGAGATGAAAAAATGATTCAAAAGGTGTGAGTACTCAGTACAATTACAGCCTCCACCTCTGCTTCACATGATATTATAGTGCAATTCCTTTCCTACACATAATGTTAATGTATTGCTTTACTATAAGACTCACTCTGTAATAACAACTTGTCTCTTTAGATAGATAGATAGATAGATAGATAGATAGATAGATAGATAGATACTTTAAGCAGCTTGTCATGCATTCTTATTTGAAGGCCACCTTCTGAGCTCTTCAGAGGTAAGCACTACCACCCCTGGGACACCAGGAGGTGCAGTTGTTGACTGTCATGTGTATTTTTCAACCCACTACTCTGAGAAGACACACAATGAGGGTAACTCCAACCCTTACAGTCAACAGGCTTTTAGAACAAGGCTTTCATGAAATAAGCCATCTCATTCTGGGTATGAGCATCCCACCAGAAGAACCTCAGATCCTGAAGTCTGACCACTCTGCAAAGCCTTGTTACTCCATCCAATGGCTGACTCTGCCTTTTGTTCCTTTAAGTGCTATCGTGCCCCTGTTATTTTGGTATAAGTTTACCATTTCAGTGCCTGGTTGGCACCCCCAACATTTCATTTGTACCTGTGTATTCTTCTCGGTCAACGACAAGTTTAAATCAGACCATATCTAACTGAGTATGCAGCACAACTCTTGGTCCAGGCTTTGCTCTTGTCCTGTCTGGACTACTACAAATCAATATTGGCAGGAGTACACCATGCATGTGTCACCAAGCTACTGTGGTTAACCAGCCGAGGCGGGCACATTTCACTCCTCTCTTCAGTTCACTAGCTGCAGTGGTATGTATTATGTTCAAATCCTTGATATTTGCCTACAGAGCAGTAACTGGGTCAGCACTCTCTTGTTTGGTGAATTTCTGACTAACTCATATTAGCTGTTAGGTTTTATTATCTAGGAACTGCAACTTTACTTGTATTTTTGTTCTCCACTTGTGATGATCAGTTTGTACTCTTGTCCTGTAACACTTGTTCTCAAACAATCCCCCAGACTGACATTCACTCGATTAGCTTGATCTCTTTTGTAAGTCACTTTAGGTAAAAGCATCTGCTAAGCAAATAAATGTAAAAGTAAATTATGTAACTTCTGTATAAAAAGAACTCGTTATGATTTAATGACACTAAAAATGTTTTAAGTAAGAATGTTAATAGCTAAAGTGTAAATGGAAATTATCAAAACTACAAGCTAACCAGTCTGTTTGTGTCAAGAGCAATAAACCAGGTCTGAAAATCCTTGAACTGGCCTGCTTTAAATACATGACCAAATTACCAGATAAAAATAGAAGCAGCCCTTGTCTCTTTTAGAAATAAAAAGAAACCAGAACTGACAGGTAAAGTCCTTTGTCTCATTATCAGCAACAATTTAATGGCTTTCTTGATTAAACAAAAAAAAAAGCATGGACTAGAGACTAAGCATTTAGCCTCCATAATTAGTATACTGTAACTTCTTGTGCCAATGGAATAAAGAATTAAAAAAAAAAACACAAAACCATCTAATGCTTAGTAGACCTTGACATGATTAACATTAAAGGGCATGTGGTGCTTTTGCATTCACATTCAACACAAAATCCCCAAAAATCTCAACCTTTACATCTTAGAAAAACGAGTTCAAAAATATGCCCATATGTTAATGCATTGTGTCAAAGCTTCCCATGTTGTAGTTCTCATTCATATCATTTTGAACTGATGATGCTTTTATACTCTTGCAGTTTTGTCAGTTAACTTTAATTTAAAAAAGGGTGGAAAGAGAAAATGGAAACCTTGACCTTCCTTAAAAAAAATGTCTGAATGTGATATTGGGCTAATGCACCTACTAACTAGCAAAATGACTGAATGGATGCTCTTGTTTTTTGAGTTCTTATAATTTGTCTAATATTTTTTCATTAGATAGTGTAATATTTCTCTCTATTATAAAAAAAAATCTTGGCAGGGAGACTAGGGAGACGAGACGTGATCTTCTCAGATCTTCTTGGAAGACGATTTGACGTCCCGCGAGGGACACTTTAATGGCATGCAAGACATGCACTGAGACTACATTTAAAACAAGTTCACGGATATCTAACCTACCAGTTGTTGGAATGCTTTTCGCAGACACGCTTCATGTGCTCCCAGCTCTTAAAACAATGACAAGCCACAAGCAGAACCTGCAGCTCACCAGCAGCAGCAAGCCAGCTGATGATCTGACTGTTACTTAGCATGCGTTTAGCCAAATCCCTATCCCCCACCCCTCTACCCCCCTTCACAGCACGAGTGGCAGAGACACGAAGTGGCAAAAGGACAGCTGCTGTACAGGCTTTTAAATGATCAATGCGCAACACAACAAGTAGAATACACAGCTTGCCAGCAGCAGCAACAAGCCAGCAGATGATCCATCCGCTTCTCCTTAGCGTGCGTTCAGCCACCCCCTTTTACAACACGAGCAAAGAGATTTAACCATGACCGGGGCCGGAAATAAAGAACAAGTACAGTATTGTTTTTACAAAAGTTTTAAAGTAATATGTAACAATTCCCATGAAAATAACAATCTCTTTAAATTGTTTAAATTGTATATCCGGTAAACCAAACCCAGGGGTGAGCAAGTGAAGCGAGCAGGAGACGGAGCCCCCTAGTTTGTTAAAAAATAATTTGTATACTGGAAATAACTGAGATGCTTTCTGGTCATATTCTGTGATCTTATATATAATATTGTTGTGTATGTTACAACATAGGTGATGCAGAGGGTAGAGAGCTACTGCCTCATATAGATCAAGCATCCTGGATTCAACCCTACCATTCAAATGCTTTCTGTGTGGAGGTCGCATGTTTTTCTTGCATCTGCATGAGTTTTCCTCCCACATCCCCAAAAGCATACATAATGGTGATTGCAAACTGGGCCCGCCAATGGAATGGTACCCATGTCAGGGCTTTCCCTGTCTTGCACCCAGTATTGCCAGGATAGCCTTTTGGCCCTTACATCCCTGAACTGGATTAGGTGGGTTTAAGTATGTTAGGCTATATTGCAGCGTTACTTGGCAGTTCTGTATCCAAAACAACATAAAGCGTGACAACGTATTTGCAGCTGTTGTAGATTTAAAGCCAAGGATTTCAGAATGACATTACAGTTATTTTGTTTCAGTATTAACACCTCTGTTTTTTATTTTCTCTTTTGCGTTGTGCTAAGATGTATATAGGAAGGGTGCTCCTGGGTACAGTGCAAATGAAGGTTTATTTCAGTAACAGAGGATTAAAAGCTTATTGTATATTATATTTGCTGTAAAAATAGAAATAGAAAATAGAGAGGTAAATAATATAGCCAAAAAAGGTCAAAATGTATATATATATTTTTTTTTTGTATGAAAATGTGCTATATAAATAAATGTTGATTGATTGATTGATTGATAAAGAGTTACTACCCACTAGGGGCACCTAAAATAACAACATTGTGGTAGTGACAATTGATGGCTACTGTGACAATTGATGGCTACTGTGACAACTCTAGCACTTCTCAAATAGTAAGAAACTGCAAGCTTCTATTTTGTTCACAAGAATTACTTCTGAACACATTGAAATCACTTCAGTTTTTAGGTCCGGTGCTTCCTGATTCACTGCAATGAGATAAACCCCTGTTATGAAGTAATGTTCGACTTGACTTGATATCTAGGTATGCAAGACGCCAAACGTTTTGGGTTCACCCCAATTTTGGTCCTCTGATCCTCATTTGTAGGCTATTTTTGGATCATATTTTGTGTGAGAAATTACACCCTTATGGTAAAGAGTAAACCAATAGGCGTCTTCAGCAGAAATAATCAGAAGGGCTACGTGAGACTATGCATACCAACTCACCCCAGGGGTTCACTCCCTAATGGGATACGAGCAGTCAAAGTTACTCCTCTTTCACAACATTTTCAAAAAAAGGGGATCGGTAACATAGACATGTCAGGTGTCATTTAAGGCTATTTTGAGATTGCTGATCATGAATATGATAATATTTTTGATATTTGATTCTTTACTGGAGGTCTAAGCCCTGTAATAGGTAATGTCAGAAGGTAAAAATGGCAAATTTGAAACATAAGTTTCAGGGTCAAGTAATTATAAATATGATGGCATTTTAGATTTGTGATCCTTTACTGGGATCAGGACCTCTATCAGAGGATGATAAATAACAAATTTCTATTACAATCGAGAATATTTACACTTTAAACATTTAAACTGAAGGACACATTTTAATATTTCAAATAACTGACACATCTCTGCTTGTTTATTATGTACTTCTGTGTCTTGAACTAAATCATTACATTTCTTATGAACATCCCAAATTAGGGCACCCTATGCTAATTCACACTATTTTAAAATTTGAAAAAATAAATCACATTATTCCTTATAAGCTTTGTTACATGCATTATCACTTGATGTAACATTTATTGGTTTATTACATTAAAATGGAAATGCTTAGTGTTACAAATATACAGTATGGAGCCCCAATGACAAACAGCTTGTTTCATGTACTGTACATACAGAAGACATGACTAAAACAAACAGGGGCAATGCATGCCATTTTTATGGGACTGTGATCATGCATGACAACAACACTCACCAATATTCACTAAGAAGCATACAGTATATGGCAAAATAAGCATATATATGATTGGTACATAATTTCACATGCAATAAGGAGGCAAAATATGCAGTCCTTTATCACATTGTAAATTGTGACTTGTGAAGCACTTTCTTTTATTCATTACTGAACCTACTAAATCCTGCCATGGATCACAGTGCACTTCAGCATGCTGTGAGGGGTAGAAAGCAGCCCTGCATTGAGTACCAGTGAATCAGAGGGCACTCTTATGCCCACAACCATATTCTTGCATATCAGAATCACCGGTTACCTTTTAAATAACATTACTTAACACCTAAAAATTGATGCAAACACATTTTTATTCTATGTGTATATTTTCATCTGAAAGATTTTTGATTTGTATTTGGTAAACAAAAAATCAGTTGTTTGGAAAGCAATAACTAATTTTAAAAAATGCTTTCATTTCATTCATATGTTTGGTAGTTTAATCCAGTCGTAAGGCTGATGGAATCTGGAGACTATCCAGGGACATTGGTCAGGAACCTATCCTAGAGGACATGACAGTCAGTTACAGGGTAAATACTTCAACACTTAAGCAATTTAGTGGCACTCGTTAACCTCGTCTTCCTGTGTCGGAGATGCGGGAAAGCACATTACCTGGAGGGAGAAAAGAAAAAAAAACACAGACGCACGGACACTGGGAGAACGTGGTAACTCCACATATCAATGAACAGGCAAGTCTTATGGAGCACCGAGGCAACAGCAAAACCATCTCAGCAATGTGCTATTCTTAGAATGCATATGAGGTCAAATTACAGTGTATTAAACTGAATAAAAACAGGCAAAACCTTAGGGCCAAAAAGATATTTGCCACATAATAGGAAGTGTTTATACTGTATGGACACTAGGTGGCACTGTTGCCCCTTTAAACCCAACAGACAGACATGCAGGACACAGGTTAAAAGCACCAAGAAGTTGTTTAATAGTATTTATTCTTTAAACAGTCCTCCCTAAGCACCACTGCCACAATACACAATCCAATAAACACAATAATATTCACAATTCTCTCTCTCTATCTCCTCTGCACCTCCCAGCAAGCTTCGTACACTTCCACCTGACTCTGGCTCACCTGCTGGGTGTTTTGCAGTCCTTTAAACAAAAGTACTTCTGCTCTTCTGTCCATGTGACCTGCCAGCACTTCCAGGTCAGATGGAGAATTCAAGTTTTTAATCAGCCCAGAAGTATTTTGGGGCTTCCATCCTCGTGATCCATTAATACTTCCGGGCTAGGTGAGAATTTATTCTCCCACCATTTCCCCACAGCGTCCCCTGGCAGCACCCACAGTACCCAGCAGAGCTGTGTTGCCGAACTCCATGTCCCATAGTGCCCTGCAGGGATCCGGGGCACCGCTGCAGTCCAGAGGAGCTGCCATCTAGCATCTTGAGGAATGCAGTGTCCTCGAAAAGCTGCCGTCTTCCATCCTTCCACCTCAGGGTCATCCCGGTTGAGCTGTCAGCCATCTCTTACAACTGAATGAAACCATTCTGATAATTTGGACAGTAAAATTAGAATGAATTTCTGGCAGATCTTGTTACTGAGCTTGGTTCTTCAAGTGATTTCAGATCATTTATTTCCTGTTTGATGTGAAGGGAGGATAAATATTTTGTATGCACAGTACATGTGCTTCAGGAGTGAGTTAGCAGCTTCCAGTTTGCTAACAAAACAGAGAATTGAGTGAGGGCACAGCGGGTTGGTAGGAGGTTTGAAAATGTTCCGGACACAATGGAGTACAATACATGGTTCCCTTGAAATACAAAGCAGCATCTGAACATGTGAGTCTCAGGATTTAAGGGCATGTCCTACTCTGACTGACTGAAAAATTTAAGCCTCTTCAATCATGCCGAAATCTATAAAATATCAACCCTGCATAGAAGTGGGATAAGATAATAAGGAAGAAGAAAAAGTCTCAAGTAGAGGACACTATGTGAAGACCTAATCCAGGTATTTCAAATCCTAAAAGGCATTGATAAAGTAAACCTAGCAACATTCTTTCGGCTTATGGGTGAATCATATACTCGAGGACATCAGTGGAAATTCAGGGGAAGTGCATTTAAAATTGAAGCCAGGAAGCATTTCTTTATGCAAAGAGTTGTGGGACTCTGGGGCAAACTACCAAGACATGTAGTTGAAGCTGAAACTTTGACAACCTTTAAGAAGAATCTGGATGAGATATTGGGACAGCTTAGCTATTAGCTAAATAAATTAACTTGATGGACTGAATTGTCTCCTCTTGTTTATTAAATTTCTTGCTTCTTTTGTACCTCTGCTGCAAGCACAAATTTAAAGAGTCAACGCTCACAGGATGCTACACATAATCCTTTATTTAGCTAGGTGGCAGCACCCAATCTCTGAATGGAAATAGGGGGTCTGTGCCTCCCTTGTAGTGCATTCACTCTTATGTCCTTTTTCCGACATCCCATAATGCTGGAGTTTTGTTTTCTTCTCCTCTGTGGCCATCTGACCATAGCATATGTTATTAAGATAGACTCTGACTTTAACCTTTATAACAATTAGAGACTTAAAAACTGCCTTAAGTTAAATGTAATTTAACTTAGTGTCAATTATGTTAGAGAAGCCTTAAATAATTATTTATTTATTTTACAGTCATGCTTTGTTATTTGATTCTAATTTGTTCCTGAAAGCAGTCTAAATGAAAAATCCTGTATTGTAAAACTGTTTTCCATTATTTTATTCGGGAAAAAGAATAATGTTTTCCTATTTAATCAAAAAACCCCAACCATTTTCCGTAACTATCACTGCACTATTGAACATCTATATAACCATTAACATTTGACATCCTCAATATATACTCAGCAAAAAAAGAAACGTCCCCTGACTTTCAACTGTTTTTACTTTCAGTAGACTTAATGTGTAAATATTTGTATGAACACTAAAAGAGTCAACACCATAAGACATAAACTAAAAATGTTTCACAATGTGTCCCTGAATGAAGGGAGGCTCAAAATCAAAAGTACCAGTCAGTATCTGGTGTGGCCACCAGCTGCTTGAAGTACTGCAGTGCATCTCCTCCTCATGGACTGGACCAGATTTGTCAGTTCTTGCTGTGAGATGTTACCCCACTCTTCCACCAAGGCACCTGCAAGTTCTTGGACATTTCTGGGGGGAATGGCCCTAGCCCTCACCCTGCGATCCAACAGGTCCCAGACGTGCTCAATGGGATTGAGATCTGGGCTCTACGCTGGCCATGGCAGAACACTGACATTGCTGTCATGCAGAAACTCACGCACTTTTTGCCACTCCTGTCTGGTCCAGCGAAGGTGGGTTTGTGCCCATAGGCGGCGTTGTTTCTGTTGATGTCTGGTAAGGACCTGCCTTACAACAGGCCTGCAAGCCCACAGTCCAGCCTCTCTCAGCCTATTGCGGACAGTCTGAGCACTGATGGAGGGATTGTGTGTTCCTGGTGTGACTCGGGCAGTTGTTGTGGCCATCCTGTACCTGTCACGCAGGTGTGATATTCGGATGTACCGATCCTGTGCAGGTGTTGTTAAACGTGGTCTTCCACTGCGAGGATGATCAGCTGTCCTTCCTGTCTCCCTGTAGCGCTGTCTTAGGCGTCTCACAGTGTGGACATGGCAATTTATTGCCCTAGCCACATCAGCAGTCCTCATGCCTCCCTGCAGCATGCCTAATGCACGTTCACGCAGATGAGCAGGGACCCTGGGCATCTTTCTTTGGGTGTTTTTCACAGTCGGTAGACAAATCTCTTTAGTGTCCTGCGTTTTTAGAACTGTGACCTTAAATGCCTACTTTCTGTAAGCTGTTAAGGTCTTAACGACCATTCCACAGGTGCATGTTAATTAATTGATTATGGTTAATTGAACATGCATGGAAAACATTGTTTAAACAATTTACAATGAAGATCTGTAAAGTTATTTCGATTTTTAAAACATTATTGTTGAAATACACAGTCCTGAAAAAGGGACGTTTCTTTTTTTGCTGAGTATATAAAACTGTTCGCTGATCAGTTACCCAATTAAGAAACTGTAAATGAGGTTGCTAACATGTCATATTTCTGCACATTCACCTACTGTACAAAACCTAGGTAGTTATGAAAAATATGTAAAAAAATAACTGCATTAGCTTTTCATTCATTTTCAGTTTTTCCGCTCATTTTGCAGCCATTTTTCAAAATTTTCATAGACATTTAGCAAAAATGCAGACATCACCTAAGCATGTCGTAGCAAAGCAAACAAAATCACTAGACTAGCAGCATGTGAGTGCCAATAGCAGTTGGTCAAAGATTTTTCAGAGGCACGTCAAATGAAGTGTGCCTTACAGTGAAAAAATACTCTGCTATCGAATTTGTGGTATAAACCAAAAACTATTCAAGAGAAAAATCAGATAGGAGGGATGACTATCTTTCATTATGTTTTATCTTCATTATTGTAGCTTTTCCTTTTACTTTTATAGTGTAGTTGTATCTGGACTGCACTGGTATCTGGAAGGTTGCTGGTTCGAATCCCTGTTACTGCCAAAGGGGATCCTACTCTGCTGGGCCCTTTAGCAAGGCTTTTAATCTGCAATTGCTCCATGGGTGCAGTACAATGGCTGAACCTGCGCTCTGACCCCAAGGGGTATGTGAAACTAAAAAATTCCTTAAAAGAAGTTGTATAAGGCAAAATAAAGAACAAAACAAAACTAACAGAAAAAAATAAATAAATAAATGCTGTTTCTGTTATTTATGTCAATCCATAGTCTGCCTTTGAGACCTAAGGTATTACTGAAATAGCAGGATCACAAGGACATTAGGCAGTACTACTATCATTACAGCCAAAGAATCACCTGGACCTTGGAAATAAATCCACAGCCTGGTCAGAAGTGATCTGAGGAGGATCTTTAAAACTAATAGACCCTTGAGCTTAAAGCTGAGAGGTGAGTTTGAGCAAAGTCAGCCTAGCAGAGAGAAGAGGTGAGGGACATAAAAGAAGGAATGAAAAGGAGTACTTTGGAGATGGGTAAAGCATTCCATCTTAGTATATAGACTTGCTTACACTCTTAAAGATAACGCTTCCAAAATGACATTTTACTACTCCTCTTAAAACTATTGCTTAACAATGAACCGTTTAAATCTGCACTCAGCTCTTTGCATATGAAATTTGGTCTTTGCACTTTGAAAGATTTGTAATATTTTGACAAACTAGGAATGTTTTAATGTATAATAGGCTACCTAGGAGGATACACTAGCAGATCAGGACAACCCGAACTTAGCCTGAAGTCTTGTTCAGCAAGAGTCCTTTTAAAATATTAGTAGCCCACTGGTAATTCAAAAATCTGTTCTGTATAAATCACTATTTATGTTACCTGTTATGGTTCTACATAAATAAAGGTTCTTTCTGGAACCTTCATGTGGATGGTTCTTTTGGGAACCAAAAATGGTTCTCCAATGGCATCGCTCTGAAGAGCCACATTGGCACCTTTATTTTAAAGAGTGTAGAGAGACCAAGAAGTTCAGTAGGTTTTCTTATTTTGTGTTTTCCTTGGTAGTTTACACTGCTTTGCATTGAACTCTCTGTACTAAACACAACGATTCTTTTGGCCTCCTTGGTATTATATTGGGCCTAGAAAGACACAGCAAGTGTGTCCACTCCTGTCACCTAGCACTGTGTTTATGGTAGAAATACATTTACAGTGTATCCTTTTACAACAAAATGAGTGAACAGTCAGAGGTTACTGTAACAAGTAAATAACTCTTTTGGATTTTTGTATCAAAATGCAGTTGTGACCTCAGCTTTTACATACTAATCAACCTAAAATGAAAGTCATTGGCAGGAAACTATTGTGCATATTGCACCACTCTGACCAGGCTCTGATCTGAACTCAACTCTGTGAAGCTGCTTGGCAGCACCGATAACCACACCAGACTCCTAGGTAAAAGTAAAGGTCACGTTTATTGTTCAAATTTAGTCAGTCTTATTTCATAGTTTCATGTATAGAAGAAGCACACATCTATCTATCTATGTATCTATCTATCTACAGTATCTATCTATCTATCTATCTATCTATCTATCTATCTATCTATCTATCTATCTATCTTGTTTACATGCACTTCAGGAGGACATTGTGAAATGACAAAAAGACAAAGCTGACATCAGCACTTTGTTTATTTTTATGCAAATTGTTTCTGGAATGTGTTCCAAGTTAAATCTGAGAATCCAATACATCATCTTTGCAGACACAAGCACATTCAGTACCTTTTTCTATTTTTGCTTCACATTTCAAGTTTGGTGAACTGACCAAAAGCATACAGCGTATGTGCTTGGTTAATGAGTCCTAA
Organism: Polypterus bichir lapradei; assembly: GCA_026402145.1. NCBI lineage: Eukaryota > Metazoa > Chordata > Cladistia > Polypteriformes > Polypteridae > Polypterus > Polypterus bichir. Next base: position 126,815,930 of record JANRMT010062814.1, on the reverse strand, counting down.
TACCCTGTCATTTCCATTTTTATTATCAGCGGCGATGGCTCAGATGGGATCTTGCTGGTATAGCTATATACGGACAGGACGTTTGTCACTCAACACTGCTATTAGCACTGTAACTGAGTCTGAGCCTGGCAGCCTCCCACTTCCTGTCATTGATACTTCCCATGACCTTCAGTGTATGCCAGTGTGCTGCTCATCGACTCTCTTCTCTCAGCAGGCCTTGCTGACCACAGAGACTGCAGCTGCCACACAAACACAGTCACACTGACTCAGGCAGTCCCACAAACACACACAAACATGAGCAAGCCATATGGAAAAAATATAATAAATATATTTTGTAATTAAAAGAAAATCTATTGACTGATCTATTCAAATGAACATGGGTTAAATGGATAGCCCTGATTTTTGTTTATTGCCTATCCACAATTTATTCGTTAATTCTGTTATCTGCTTGATTTTGTGAATATTCAAAAGTATGAAACATACATTTGTTAATTTTGCCATTCTGGTTTAATGGGTTAGAATTGTAATGTTTCAACTATATTTATAAAAACATATTTATCTTAAGTAGTAAAGTGCATTACTTTATTGTTAAATAATTACAAATAACATATTATGTAGCCCTGGAATCTATTAAGTGGGTTTGAGAATGTTATTTGTTCTTCACATTTTCACATATCTTATTTAATTATTTTTTATATTTATTTTACAGCCAAGGCAATGTCTTGAGCATAACAGGGAATGCAGGTGACTTAAAAAAGGTGGCTAATGATCTTCTCCGTTATGGATTTCATTTCATTACTTTAGAGCAATGGAACACAAAAGCAATGCCACACAACAGCAACAAACAAGGGCAGGATGGAGAGTATCTTTCTATAGGGGGTGGAGAGCATGGCAACTGCAGATATGCCATTTCAAGAGCAATATAAAAGGAAAAATCACCTCTTAAGAATCAAGACTTGTTTTTTAGGAATGCAATTTTTATGTTTCCAGTCTTCAGATATGAGCAAAATTTTCAGCACCACCAAGACAACTTAAATAAAGATTAAACCCTTTGAGGCTGAAGATCTGACAAATAAATTTATGTAACGCTTAAAGTATTTTTTAAGTCCAAGTTATTTCTTCACAAATATAGTATAAATGCATTTGCCACACAAAATTGTGTTAAGAAGTTAAGGTAAGAGTTCTTTTTAAAGATAAATGTTCTTACCCACACTAGCCCTTTACAATGGGGGTGAGGGGTATGGAGGAAAAGCTTAAAAACTTACCAAATATGTCCATTATTTAGCCCAAGACAGTTGTCATGTTTTGCAACACAGGCCAAAATGAAGCTGGCGCTGAAAAACTCACTATATCTCCACAAAGGGGGAGAAAAAACATTAAAAACCCCAGGTCCAGATGACACAAACAATTCTTTATTTTTTTTAAGATTTATTAAGGAAGAATTCCAAAGTAAAACAAGAACAAGAAGGGATCAATAAAACAAGCCAAATAGAAACACTAAAGACAAACATATCCAGTCCAGTGATTTATCAAAACCCATGCAGCTTAATCAAAACCAGAATATCAAAAGAACACTAATCCAAATTAAAGAAAATTCAAGGTAGAGGTAAACAACACAAGTTTTAGTCATATTGGTTGGTTTAGGGTCCAAAATACATCAGTAGTTGTCCCTAAAGTTGTAACAACAGGGGGCCCTTCTTCCTTGGTCTCAACATAAAAAATACAAGGAACATACAAAAAGAACAAATGGATATAAAGCACGTGATACAGTGTAGCTTTATTAGTAAATATATATAAAAAAAAAAAAAAAAAATATATATATATATATATAGTGATGGACAGCCAGGTCCCATGCCCGGCCAGGACGCCTCTACTGCATATGTTCCGGGGGAACCACCATGGGCAGCTCAATACCTCCCCCGGGACACTGGGTGGCAGCCTCTCTGGCCGATGTTCGTTCCCCAGTCTCCCGCATGGCTCCATGGGACATGGAGTCCTCCACAACCTGGGTGGGAGCTGGGGTGGCCGCTAGGGGGTGCTGCAGAGACTCAAGAACCCGGCTGGACGAGTCATCAGCCCCACCCGGAGGTGCAATTGGAACCAGGTGGTCAAGCACCTGAATCACTTCCGGGTGGGCTATAAAACGGGCCAGCCTCCACCACTGAAGAGCCAGAGTCGGGTGGAGGAGGACAAGGTTGCCTGAGAGGAGTGGTGGTACAAGGTGGAGAGTTGCTTTGTGTTGGTAAAATGCTTTTGGGACTGTGTATTGCCTGTGGGTCACGGGGAAGATGTGCGCCCACGAGTGAAGAAAAATAAAAAGCCTGCGTGACTTTTACACGTGCCTCTGTGTAGTCTGTGCCGGGTCGGGCGCTATATAGCGCCTTTTTCACTATATATATATATATATATATATATATATATATATATATATATATACGTATATATACGTATATGTATATATATATACAGCGCATCCGGAAAGTATTCACAGCGCATCACTTTTTCCACATTCTGTTATGTGGAAAAGGACAACAATCTCTGCAGCAATCCACCAATCAGGCCTGTATGGCAGAGTGGCCAGACGAAAGCCATTCCTTAGTAAAAGGCACATGGCAGCCCACCTGGATTTTGCCAAAAGGCACCTGAAGGACTCTCAGACCATGAGAAACAAAATTCTCTGGTCTGATGAGACAAAGATTGAACTCTTTGGTGTGAGTGCCAGGCGTCACGTTTGGAGGAAACCAAGCACCGCTCATCACCAGGCCAATACCATCCCTACAGTGAAACATGGTGGTGGCAGCATCATGCTGTGGGGATGTTTTTCAGCGGCATGAACTGGGAGACTAGTCAGGATAAAGGGAAAGATGACTGCAGCAATGTACAGAGACATCCTGGATGAAAACCTGCTCCAGAGCGCTCTTGACCTCAGACTGGGGCGACGGTTCATCTTTCAGCAGGACAACAACCCTAAGCACACAGCCAAGATATCAAAGGAGTGGCTTCAGGACAACTCTGTGAATGTTCTTGAGTGGCCCAGCCAGAGCCCAGACTTGAATCCGATTGAACATCTCTGGAGAGATCTTAAAATGGCTGTGCACCAACGCTTCCCATCCAACCTGATGGAGCTTGAGAGGTGCTGCAAAGAGGAATGGGCGAAACTGGCCAAGGATAGGTTTGCCAAGCTTGTGGCATAATATTCAAAAAGACTTGAGGCTGTAATTGCTGCCAAAGGTGCATCGACAAAGTATTGAGCAAAGGCTGTGAATAATTATGTATATGTGATTTCTCAGTTTTTTTATTTTTTAATAAATTTGCAAAAACCTTAAGTAAACTTTTTTCATGTTGTCATTATGGGGTGTTGTGTGTAGAATTCTGAGGAAAAAAATGAATTTAATCCATTTTGGAATAAGGCTGTAACATAACAAAATGTGGAAAAAGTGATGCGCTGTGAATACTTTCCGGATATACTGTATATAATATACTGTATATATATATATATATATATATATTATATATATATAATGCTGTACGAATCCTCTTTTTGTAGACCACCTAGATCCGCTGTACATTGCCTATTGGACAAAGAATGGAGTGAGGGACACAATTATCTATCTGGTCCACAAGGCTTATTTTCACTTGACAGCACTGTGAGGATTATGTTTTTCAATTTCTCCAATGCCTTCAATACCATTCAACCATCCCTGTTAAGGGGTAAACTCAGGGATATGCAGGTGGACGAGCCTATGGCATCCTAAATAATGGACTGCAGGGGATAAAGGGGATAAGAGTATAGCAGTCAGGTGGAGAAGTTTGTTTCTTGGTGCAGAGAGAATTGTCTACAAACAAATATCATTAAAAACCAAGGAACTAGTTATGGACTTTCACCACACCAAATAGCCTCTATGTCCAGTCACTATTCAGGATGTAGAGGTGGTCCATTCCTACAAGTACTTGAAGATCCACAATAATAACAGGTTGGACTTGTCTCAGAGCACAGAAGAACTGTCTATTCCACCAAGCAACAAAGTCAGTGGAGGGTTAGCTGATAGTTGTGATCATCTGCCAGAAAGGCGTCTCTCCCAGTCAACCTGCTATTTTACTTATAAAGTAATGTAACCTTACACTTAGATCAAGTATTAGGGTGTACTGAATGGAGTTTACACTACACACACAGGAATAAACTTATACCTCTGGAACAAAGAAGACCACACAGCTGTGAAACTTCACACATATTCAGTTTAATTTCCCTATAGCCATAATCTCCTTGAAATATATTTATAAGCTAAAGAGTGATTCAGATATGTACAGTAGCAGTGACTCCGTTATGAACTAGAAAGTCCCATCCACAGTCCCAAAAGTACTCAAAATGCCCACTAGATGGGGTAAAATTGTCAAAAAATGGCTAGTCACACAAAGGGCAACAAAGGATCTTTATAAAAAAAAGGTTATTAAAAAAAAAGCTTTGTTAAACAGTGAAGTTCCAAAGAGCACAAAATTTACAACAGGGGATGCCTGAAAAGACAAAGGCAATCCAAGGCAAACAAGTCCCAATCGCAAATCAAGAAAAAATCAAAAGCAGACCATAAAGGTCAAAACTCCAATAATTCACAAATTCAAAATACACAGGAGAATTCACCACCACTATACTTGCAATCAATAACCCACAAGGTCTGTGGGTTTTCCTCAGCTTTTATTAGGGCAATCACTTGATGGTGATAGAAAGGCAGGCCTTGTCTCTTGGGGAACCACCCAAAAAACACAAGGAAGATACAGTGAAATAAAAAATGAAATGAACAACAGCATTGAGGTAAAAATTGAACAAAACAGACATAAAAGGGACATTTGAACTAGAATGAACCAGGGAATGAACCGTGGATGAAAAATAACAGGTTCTGATATGTAACACACCTTATTTATACCTACATTCAACACAGAAAACTGTTTCAAGAATGTTTTATTTACAAAGAGCTGGATTACGCAGGGTTGAGAATATGTTCATTCTAATCTTACTGAAATAAGAAATACAAAACATACTCATTCATTTTCAAAATGCTATACAGAGTTGCAAGTCACTAAAGTCTTTTGAAAGCAAGGCAGAAATCAACCTTGGTCCATTACAGACCACGCTTATGTAAATATGTAAATACCCGCATTGACCAACTTAAAGATGCTAAGCCAACTATCATAGATGTCTTTGGGATGTGTCATACTAAAGTATCTGGTGTCATACTGTAGTTCATTCTTCTTTCTAGTGTATGGAGCAAAGAGAAAACCCCTGAGAAAAGGACTGAGATGTTAGGTATTCAGAACTCCCTGCTGCTGTCTTTTCAGAAGGAGACCAGAAGTGACTCACCAGACATATTCCCCAGAAAGGAGACCAGACGTTGAAGGGAGGCAGGCCAAACCAGAAAGATCAAAGAAGAGATAAGAGGTCGCACCTCCTTCTAGCACTTGACCCCATGTGAGAATTCTGTCTAAGAGGCAGCTACAGAAACCCAACAGGGACAATAAATCACCTTGTATACACTTCCTTTACAGACAAAAGCCCCAGTCTGATACCTGAGCACTGAAATAAAAAAAAAAAATGAATAAACTATATGTCTGGCGACAGGAGAAATAACATTCAGACTCCACTTACAAAGAGATTGGACTGGGAATTATAATCAAAGCTTTTAGGCAGAAGTACTAACCACTGCAACACCATGTGACTCACTCAATAAATATTACATAACAATATACTACAACATTGTGAAATTAATTTAATTCAATTTAGGGTTGCATCCTATTCCAACATCAACAAAATTAAAGCCTGAACCAGCTCTGGATGCAGCCCACATGTACACTCTGACAATCTGGAATTGCCAATTAACTTAACAAACAGGTCTTTGAGATGTATAACACAGACAGTGACCAGCCAGAATGCTGTATCTGTGGGGAAGCAGTGCTTACCAGTTGTTATGACTTGGGAGTCCCAAAAATACTTCCAACAATTGCCCTCTGGGGTGGATTATCATCCAAATCCCAAAGATATACCAAGGGGCCCAGAAGAATTTTATTAACATACTGTAAAATGTTTATTTAAGTAAGAGTCTCTGTAGTACAAAAAGATCCTAAGAGCACAAAAGGAATTGCCTGAGAAGGCAAGGCAAACCACAGCAGATGTAGTCGCAATACAGAATCCCAAGGTGAAGTCAAAAACGGGGGACAGGCAGTACATATAAAGTCAAAGGTGCACAGAGTTCATTTGCAAATATACTAAATTTAGGGTGGGTGGCCTAGTGGGGCAGTGGTAGTGCTGCTGCCTTGCAGTAAGGAGACCTGGGTTCGCTTCCTGGGTCCTCCCTGCGTGGAGTTTGCATGTTCTCCCCGTGTCTGTGTGGGTTTCGTCCAGGTGCTCCGGTTTCCTCCCACAGTTGCACAGTGACATTATGGCCGGTCCATAAAATATAACATTCAAATGTAAACTGGCACATTGACACACATCAATATGAGTCAGCAGCTTATAGCTCAAAGGTTTCATACAAATTACATATGTACCAAAAAGTGAACAGTCTTTAAATATATTTCTGAAAGCTATTAAACATTTTATTAGGAGCTTAAACATGACTAAAAGTATCAGCAAATTGCGGTCATTCTCATTAAGGCTAAAGCTCACAATGTAGGGGTTATAGTAACAAGTCAACCTTTAAAGAGAGGCATTCAGAAAGTTAAAATTCTCAATAACCACATGCTACCGTTTAGAGCAATTTCTTTCATTATCCTGGTTGCTGACTCCTGTATTTCTTCAAATCAATAACGTTTTACAAGGTCATTACGGGTATTTGAAAAATAAAACATTACAGTGTTTTCTTTTCTTGCTAATTAGTCTGATGCGATTCCCCCAGCCTTGCTGGTGATAGGTAATATTCTAACCCGCCAGAAGACACAGTGAATCATGATTGAAAGCATGGCCTTCTAAGGTAAAGTAATGCAGTTTAAAACCTTTTAAAATAAGCCTACAAAATATATTGGACAATTTGATTTTATTATTTAATCCATTATCTGAAGCTGCTTTAATCTGATGAGGATTGCACTGTGCCAGCATCTGAATTGACAAGTGATCTAATAATACTGGGAAAAAAATCACTGTAGGAAGAAATATAGAGTGGGTAATTAAACAAATGAGAAGGAGCAAACTAGGAAACCAGATAAAACCTATGCAAGATATAAAAAGAAAATGCAAATCTCATACTAGCAGACCCACATTAGAATCAGATCCAGAGCATGAACTGTGTGAGTGTAGCATATGTCACTACTGAAAACATTAGATAAGACATGAATAATCAGGTTGGTGTGGACCCCTTTTCAAGTACTGGCTGGAATGCCTTCTGTATGGAGTTTACATAATTTAACAGGGTCTGCACATTTTTGCTTGAAGCCTTTAAGCTACAGTCTATAAAAAAATGGGCATGTTTAGTGGTATTTCTCATTTGTGGGAGTAAGTGTGCCCTGTGACTGTCCACTGTGATGGGGTGAACACATTTCACATTAGGTTATGTAATATTTCAGTCCAATCTGCTATTGTAATAATCATAAATTTATCATGAATACAAGAAATAAAACACAGAAAAAAACTATCATACAAAGTGCCCTTTATCTAATATTAGAGTTTACATGAAGACCTCAAAAATGCTATTCATTCATTCATTTTCCACTACTGCTCCGAAACTGGGTCGCAGGGGCAACAGTCTTAGCAGGGCCATACATCCCTTTCCCCAGCCACACTTGCCAGCTCATACTGTGGAATCCCAAGGCATTCTGGGAGATATAATCTCTGAGTCTTCCCCAGTGTCTCTTTCCAGTTTGTCATGCCTGTAAAAACTCCACAGAGAGGCAACTGGGAGGCACCTAAATTGTCTCAACTCAATATGGACGATTGCACATCTCACCCTATCTCTAAAGAACAGCCCAGCAGAGAAATCTCATTTTGGACAATTGTACCAACAATCTCATTCTTTCAGTCATTGCCCAAAGCTCATGACCATAGGTGAGATTAGGTATGTAGATAGACTGTGGGAGAAAGGCGCTATATAGTGCCCGACCCGGCACAGACTGACGCAGAGGCACGTGTAAAAATCACACAGGCTTTTATTTTTTCTTCAGCCGTGGGGCACGTCTTCCCCATGTCCCACAGGCCCAACACAGTCCCGAAGCACTTAAACACAATAGCAACAACAACTCTCCACCTTGCACCACCACTCCTCCCAGGCAACCTCGTCCTCTTCCTCCCGATTCTGGCCCTTTAGAAGTGGAGGCTGGCCCATTTTATAGCCCACCCGGAAGTGTTCCAGGTGCTTGACCACCTGGTCCCAATTGCACCTCAGGGTGGGGCTGATGACTCATCCAGGCGGGTTCTTGAGTCTCGGCAGCACCCCCTAGCGGCCACCCCAGCTCCCAACCAGGCTGTGGAGGACTCCATGTCCCATGGAGCCACACGGGAGACTGGGAAATCAACATCGGCCAGGGAGGCTGCCACCAAGCGTCCCGGGGGAGATATTGAGCTGTCAATGGTGGCTCCCCCGGAACATATGCAGCAGGGGTGTCCCGGCCGAGCATGGGACTTGGCTGTCCATCACAACTGCTAAATTATATACATTTTGTTAATATTGACTCATTTAAATACTAGCTGTGTTACTTGTCTATGACGGGTTGAAACCTAATAAGCTGATTTCTGTCCAGTTGGAAGTTACTTTCTGTTGGACACATGCAGCATTGACATCTGAAGTGCACCATCTATTGGAATGTATTTTGAACTGCATGTAGTTATAAAATGCATTGCATTTTCCATTTCAACTGATGGTGCGTCACAAACAATAGCACTACCATTATGAGTCCCATTCCAAATGCCATATAATAGAGACATAGCACCTAGAAAGACACACACACAGGCACTAGTCCTGTTTTTAAGGTGGATTATTCAGTAATTATGCTTTGTGTGTTTGTGTATTCCTTTGTGTTTTTTCTGGGTGGAACTCCCCAAGAAGCAAGACCACTGTGACATCACTGCAGCTAGGACTTCCCACTACCTTTATATCCAGGTGAATAGCTAGACCAGATTTGGCACCATCTCAATGGCCCACCCTGTTTTTAACTTAGCTTTAATTTTTTTTTCAAATCACCTGCATGCATGCATTTTAGCACACATCTCACTTTATTAAAGTATCAGTTTAACTTACACAGCAAAATTACCAGTGTTAACTTTATCACTAGAAGAGTTCATTTAAGTCAATTGGAAAGTGTATATCTGGATAATGATCTGTGTTGCATGGGTTATAAAATAGGATTGACTTTAAATGTTACCAATAACAGCCACTCAAAACATGACATTAACAGGAGACTAGCAACCATTAAGTTACTGAAGTTACTGGACTTCAGCTAAGGGTTGCTGGGAGGAAATACGAACAGTGTATTGACAAACAACCATTTTAGGTTTTATTTGAGAAAGGAACTAAAGAGAAGTGAAAAATGAAACAGTCATAAAAATAACATTAGGCCTACTCTTGACAAATATTGGTTCAAGCTTTTACGAAATCCTGGCACGACCACTGAGTTTGTCCCAGCAGATGTTTTCCTTTTTTAAATACATCTTGCAATTGTTTCGTTTTTGCTTTATTTTTTGGACTTTTTTGTTGTATTGTGATTTGGACTTTGTAGCCACTGCTTCATTTTGTCCTTCTTCCTGTTTTGCATTACATTGTGCTTCTTTTTATTATTTAAACAAAAATTCATTATTTTATACATAGTCTTTATTGCCTAGTTTCTCAAGCTTGAGGTTTGACAGTTTATCCTCTCCACTGAAGAACATTTTGAGTGTCTGGAAAATGTGACTAATATTTTTGAATTTTGAAAGCCAGTACTCCATTTTTGACCCGTGTAGGCAAAAGCTGGTCTGTTGAGCTTGAGGCCAGGTTGCCTAGAGTGAGGCCTATCTTTATGTTGGTCAGTGGAAGTCCTGCTCTGGTTTGTGCATGACACATTTGTGGATTCCACGTTTATCTCTCCTATCCACAACAAAAAGATTAAGTGATAGAAATTGGTAACAATAGGGGCCAAACACTTTTTAATGGCACTGCATACATATAAATATATGTGTATTCATTGAAACAATTTCTGTTTACCTCACTAACAATTCCCCAGAAATTTTCAAAGTTTATATTCACAGTGCTGTGATGTCACAGTGGTTTTTGCATGCAAGTGCAATATGAAATACATTGCACATATGTAAACATTGGAAAGTTTGAAATCACTCATTTTTATGTTTTTGATCGAAACTGATCCTTTTCATCAAGGTACTATTTAATTGATTTAAAAATATAGCCCAGACATTATTAATGTTCATAAGGTCTATTACTGCTTGAAATGACTAAATTAATGATTTATAATGTATTGTTCACATGTGACTGCAGAACCCTGTTTTTAGCAGTCGTTATTCTCATGATCTAATTGTAAACACTCTTAATTGATCCTTAATCATATTCATGTGCAAATTAGTTTTTAGAGAAACCTTTTAGCTGCACTAAAACTCAATATTCAATTCAATAAAGCAAGTACATTGTCTTTCCTTGGATTTTAAGGTAACATTTCTAAAGTTACATTCTGGTTTCAGAACATAACAATATGACACCTTGAACTGTGACTCGGGCACCAAATCACGACAGGATGACACAATCAAAAATTTCTATAAAAACTACATTTAAATGAATATTAAATGTGTTATAAGGTAAACAGATCATAATAAAAAGAAATTCTGTAGATTCCGGAATATAAGCCGAAAATTTCGTCCTAGATTTTTGGCTTGGAGTTTGGGGGTCGGCTTATACAATGAGTATCGTTTCAGATTCAAGATTTCCAGCGCAATGCCAGTTTTGCCGATGAATACACAAGTAATTAATGATGAAACCACAGAGCCATCTTTCAGATGAAGAAGTAACTTTGCATGCCGGTACTTTAAATTAAATAAAGAATTTATTCAAAAAAGTGTTTTGGTTGTTGATTTTATTAATAAAATTTATAATAAAATATCAGGAAGTTTAAAATAAAATACCGTTGTTTTGATTTACGACCAACATCTTGCATTACGACCCGAATGCGGTCACGTGTATCCGCTTGCGCGATTGTAAACAAACAACCGAGAGCATTAGTAAGCGTCAGTCGGAGCCCAGATACATGTGTTTGTGGATGTAATTTCGGTCATTGCAGTGATTTACGTATATATATCATTCACTAAGACCATGCAAGCAAGACACATATTTGCTAAGGAAGGAAGAGAAGGTAACAAAAGCGATCACAATCGAAACGAAGATGGAAATTGTGTGGAAATATGAGAGTGCTGTTCGTGTGACCGATCTCGCTAATATGTACAGCATGTCGAAATCCACCATCTCGAAAATTTTACAAAGAAAAGATTTGCATAAGGAGGCTCCTTCTAAACAATAACCACCTTCCGTTTCATTCTCCTCGTCCTCCCTTCCTGCAGCCCAAAGATGTCAAATTAAATGGTAAGTACAGTATGAAATTGTTGTTTCTAGAATAGAATAGAATAGAATAGAATGCCTTTTATTGGCACTATACATATGTACAATGAGATTAAAAGCAGCTCCTTCAGTGCAGACATATGTGTAGAACACAACAAGTAAATAAACAAATAAACAAATGGTGTGAAAAGATGCAAAGAAGTTCCAAAAAAAAAGTTCTGTATAGGGCTTGTATGGTTGTTTCTTTAGCTTTAGCATAACGCCGGATCTGCGGCCCCACTTCTGCTTCCTTTCTCTCCTCTGTCTGCATCGTCTCCTAGACCCGACAACAATCCACGGAGAGCCCGCTGGTCTCGCTATGTTGTCTGGGATGTTGTGCGTGTGATGAAAAACACTCAAAACAGATGTCTGGCTCTGGACACCGATGTCTATAAGGTTCTGACGGGTGTAGCGGATGTTCGCCGAACTGATCGTGCACAAACAAGCAAAAAAAAAAGTACAAAACAACAAAAAAGTGCACTGAAAAGGAGCCCATGCGCGCCTCTATGCTCCTAGCTTAATCTAGCCTACTTCTGGTATGCTAGGCACTTTTTATAACTTTTTGGTTAGTACATTAGAAAAATTATTGGTGTTTTGGTAAATTATGCACATTATACAACCCTTTTTTATTATGAAAAGGTTAAGTAAGTGTTGCAGTGGGAGGTTCGGAACACATATTTCCATTATTTCTTATTGGAAAAATAGTCTTGACTTACAACCAACTTGAGTTACAACCAGCCCTCGTGAACGAATTAAGTTCGTAAGTCAAGGGTCCACTGTATTGCGTATTTAAGTTAAACAAATTTATAACGAGTCTCTGGAAATCCTCCCGCCGATGTACCGTATTTGCATATATAGTTTCAACTCAAAGGTTTCATTTTACCAAACTTCTCCGTAATCACTTCCTGGTTTCCATCAAAAATGCCGGCAGTCTCAAATTCTCGCCTATAAACATGATTCGCGCCAAATATACCTGAAGAGACACTTTTAAGGAAATTTAGAAAATTTTGCTTGGAGAAGGGGGTCGGCTTAAATACCGGTCATCGGCAAATACATGTAATTTAGTAGGTAGAAAAGGGGGTCGGCTTATATACCGAGTCGGCTTATATTCCGGGATCTACGGTAGAACTCACAACATAAAGAAACCCAGACCTTAATCTAATATTAAGGATTAAGCAGGCCTATGAAACAACCTGCGTGATCGGTAAGGGCAGAAGGGGACAGGCCCTGCAGAGTAAATATCCTGAAGAAGGAACACATACTGATGACTGAAGAGCTCCAGTAAGAGTTTCTGTAAAAGGGCCCTGCCAAGAGAAGGTATTGGTGTAAACACTACCACAGAGGGAATGACTCTATGAGCAACAAAGTTGGAAGGTAGTGATGATGAAGAGGCAGAAATCTGAAGGAACTTCCCCTAATTTATTAGTGAGAGCAAAGTTTTTGTATTTGGGAAGAATGGAACTTTGATACCTATATTCAACTTGGGATCTATTAAAGGAACTTGTCTTAAATTTTGAGAGTTGGAGATGCAGAGATACTTGGAAGGAAGGAGTGTTTTAATTGGACAGTCCTGAAAAGCTTTGCTAGCCATAGATGAAAGTCCAGATACTGACCTTAAAGAAACTTACAAGTGATATTTAAATGTGTGTAGACTTGGTGAGTAGGAGTAAAGGCTCAAATTGCTGGGACATAACATGGCTAGAACCTCGAAGGCAGAAAATAAGAGGTTGGTGGGTGCATTAGAGCAACAGTTCAGCCAGAGACTGTGGATACAGAGTAATAAAAGAAGGAAGTAACTGAGAAAAGTAGGCGAGACAGAGTTTGGGGTGCTCAGAGATGGTATGATTTGGGCGAAGGGACGAGCTGGCCACCAAACATCCAGAGACACAGAGTCTGTATTATGAGACAGCTTGGGCAAGTATTTGCTTAGGTTTCATTTCTGCTTGCTTTGATATCCCATTCCTTATATGTATTTATTTTATTAAAATAACCCATAATTTTCATATATCTTAGTAAAGTTAATCTTACAAAACTTAGTTATGATCAGTTACAGGTTTAGGTGGCTCACTGAGATGCCAGTTTCACTGCCCTCTTTATATCATTCACAGAAACTGCAGTCCCTAGGAGGGCAACATGACAAGATAAATGTGTTCCAGCAGGATGGACGTGATGGACAGATGGCCTTATAACTAACAGTTGGAGCATCGGCTTCATACAGTGCCTTGAAAAAAGTATTCAGCCGTGTCTCTTTTTTTCAGTTTTGAAAGTCTGATAGCATAGGATTTGAATGTATTATACCCTGGAAAGTTGTATTTGTATGACATACATTTTTCTTTTATAAAAGGAAATTGTCAGAAATTATACAAACTAAAAAAAACAGCCTCTTCATTTTTTACAGTAAGTGTTTACTCCCCTGGGTCAAAATCTTTTTCAAACACCTCAGCAAGCTTTAACAGTCAGAAATCATTTTGAATTAGACTTTTGTGACTTTACACATCTTAGTGAACCATTATTTGCCAATTGGTTCTGGCACAATTGCTTTAACAATTTTAGTTAGTTGATTACTGTCCACTGACTGGCAATAATTTGGAGGACTTGCTACAATTTATAATTAGATAATGTTTAAAATTCTGACTGTGTCACTCAGAATTCTGGCCCATGCTGGGATGTCTATTTCTTTTTATTTTAAACCACTTTAATGTTGCTCTGGCAAAATGCTTTGGATCGTTGGTACATTATAACACAAATGTTTCTCTAGTTTCACCTTCTGGTGAAGCTTTTCTACCAGTGTTTTTCACTAGTGTACCCTACTCAGTGTTTGAAGACTTGATTGCCATTATGTGTTACTCAATAACAATCTAATAAGTTGATGTTAGCACAACCAGTCCTTCTGCTGAGAATTGTTAGACCTGGCGGCTGCTCTGTTTTTAATTTGTAGTAAACATAATTTGAGACCAATGAAGTGCCTTCTATCTATCTATCTATCATGCATTGCCTTTAATGGACAATCACATCTAGGTGGAATAGCATCAGATTAATCTACTTCAGTACAAAAGACAACTCCAAATTTGCAGAACCTTTGAAATGGGTTTGTATCCTTTTGCCAGGTCTTTGTTTTGCTATAAATAGACTTTTTGACTTGTTTGAGTTTCTTTTGATATTCTCCACCATAGCATCTTCAAACTGAATTGAAGAAATGTTATTTATAATAAACCAAAGACATCAACAGAAGATAAATGGTTGCATTCATTTCAGCACTTTAGCTATATTATAGCATTGTTTTGTTACAAAACATTTTAGTTGAAGTCCTAACCTTCTTGGGTGCATTATACACAATTAGTTCACATATACAATTAAAATAAATGCTGAAATGAAATGCCCAAACCAATAAATGAAAACAATGGTTCAAGCACCCTTGGGATTTTACAAATAATTCTTCACAGTAATCAAAACACAAGCATAAAAGGTAACAAAGTATATATATTTATATATACTGTGGTCCCCGGCCGGGACGCCCAGGAGGACGTGAGGAGGGCTTGTGCCTCCTCCAGACGGCGAGGGGGCGTCCGTCCTGGTTCTGTTGGGGGCCGCGGGTGAAGGGCTTGGAAGCCCAGCCCTGTAGGGACCCGTGGCCACCGCCAGGCGGCGCCCCGATGCCGGTTTATCCCGTGTGGTCCCTGGCCGGGACGCCTAGGAGGACCAGAGGAGGGCGTGTGCCTCCTCCAGACTGAGCGGGGGCGTCCGTCCTGGTTATGCAGGAGGCCTCGGGTAGGGGGCTTAGAAGCCCAGCCCTGTAGGGACCCGTAGCCACCGCCAGGCGGCGCCCCAGTGCCCATTTATCCCGGGAGCCCGGCACTTCCGCCACACCAGGAAGTGCCGGGGGGAAGACGACAGGGGACACCCGGACGGCTTCCGGGTGCGCAGCCGGCACTTCTGCCACACAGGGGTGTGGCTAACACTAATTGCCAGGGAGCAGCTGGAGCCCATCCGGGTTCCCATAAGATGGGCCGCCTCCCTCCAGTCATTGGTGGATGTTGGGAGGTAGCAAGACAGAGCTGGAGAGAGGACTGGGGGTGGCCAGAGAGAGAAGGCACAGAGACTGTGGGCCCTGGACTTTGGGGGAATCAGTGCAAGAGGCACTGGGGGTGCACGTGAGAAATAATTGTAAATAATTGTAAATAAACGTGTGTTGGGTGAAATATGATGTCCGTCTGTCTGTGTCCGGGCCAGCGTTCACAATACATATTGTGGCAGTAGGGGGCACTAGTGCTCCCTTGAACCGTCAGGTACCACGCGAGACACTGGATACAAGTCCAAGACTTTTTATTATTTATCAATACTATGCACAAAGCACACGCCACACTACTCATATATCAAACACCACAATAATATTCTCTCTCCTCCTCGCCCAGACACTTCGCCCCTCTACCTCCCAGCTCAGCTCAGTGTCTGGACTGGCCCGTAGTCCTTTTATAGCCCCTGACCCGGAGGTGTTCCTGCCCAATTAGTCCACAGTTCCTTATTATTTCCGGGTCAGGGTAAACAGTCCTTTTCTTCAACCCGGGAGCACGTCGTTCCTTCCTGTCACGTGACCATGATGTACTCCCGGGTTATAGGGCACACAAGAGCCCACGAGCCCCCCATAGCGACTCCCGGTGGCCCCCAAGGTATCCAGCAGGGCTGTGTAAAAACACTACATAGTCCATGAGGCCCTGCTGGAACTCGGGACACGATCCTGCTGTCGGGAGAGCTCCTCCTGGCGGCCTGGGGGTGAGGGCCGGAACACAAAGCCGGCAGTCCTCCACAATATATATAACAATATTCTGTTATATATATAACAAAGTATATATATTTTATATATAAAAACTGGTAACATTTTGACTCCGATATGTCTACTTTCAAAACTAAAAACCTTTCTGAATGCCATGTATATTCAGCAGCCATACCACCTGCTCTTCAGAACAGGCCATCCACCTGAAACTGGGAGGCCATCTAGAAAAAGCATTGGTTGGTGCTGGAGAAGGGTTGGTGAGAGCAGCAGCAAGCGAATACCCTGCGGTCTGTGTGTGCATTCCAATGCCACAGTGCAGTGTCAGGGGCAATCCAGCGGATGAAACTCAAAACCAACGTCCTGACTCTGTGGTCATTAAAGATCCCTGGACATCTTTTGAAAAGAGTAGAAGTGGGAGTAAGTGTGACCTGTGACTGTCCACTGTGATGGGGTGAACACATTTCATATTAGGTTATGTAATATTTCAGTCCAATTTGTTTTTATTAAATCTATTTGTATTCAGTGTGCTATTATAATAATCATAAATTTATCATGAATACAAGAAATAAAACACAGAAAAAACTATCATACAAAGTGCCCTTTATCTAATATTAGAGTTTACATGATGACCTCAAAAATGCTATTCATTCATTCATTTTCCACCACTGCTCTGAAACTGGGTCGCAGGGGCAACAGTCTTAGCAGGGCCATACGCCCCTTTCCCCAGCCACACTTGCCAGCTCATACTGTGGAATCCCAAGGTATTCTGGGAGATGTAATCTCTGAGTCTTCCCCAGTGTCTCTTTGCAGTTTGTCATGACTGTAAAAACTCCACAGAAAAGCAACTGGGAGGCACCTAAATTGTCTCAACTCAATACGAAGGATTGCACATCTCACCCTATCTCTAAGGAATAGCCCAGCAGAGAAAGCTCATTTTGGACAATTGTACCCACAATCTCATTCTTTCAGTCATTACCAAAGCTAATGACCATAGGTGAGGTTAGGGATGTAGATACACTGCTAAATTATATACATTTTATTAATATTGACTCATTTAAATACTAGCTGTGTTACTTGTCTATGATGTGTTGAAACCTAATAAGCTGATTTCTGTCCAGTCAGAAGTTACTTTCTGTTGGACGCATGTAGCATTAACATCTGAAGTGAACCATCTGTTTGTATATCTGGATAATTTGTATTACAAGAGTTATAAAATAAGATTTAGAAGAGTAGAATTTATTCTGATGTCTAGGCTAAATCAAGGCCACATCCATTCAGTCTGTCTCTAATTGGCTATCTCTCTCACCCATTCACCCCCAATAGGCAACATGTGGTGAGCGTACTGGTGCAATAATGGCTGCCATCACATCATCAAGGAGGAAGTTACGCATGATGGTGGTTGAAGTGGTTACTCTCTCTCTCTGAAATGCATTTTAAGTAGTGAATAGAGCGCTATAAAAATGTAATTTATTATTATTATTATTATTTTGTGATGCGTAAGTTGCTGCCTTGCACCCAAAAGACGAGACTGAGTCTAAATATTTCAGGAAAATCAGCTTTATTCCACTTGAAACAGGAACAGCAAGGTTATTTATTGCAGCGGGAGCTACTACACACAGCAAACGAAAGGGTCAGGGCCAGATCAGTAGTTAAGTTATAATGTTCCCTGCATTAACCATCGGGTGACAGACGTGTTGCATGAGGAGGCGGTAAGCTTGCCGTTACCTCTGTGTTGCTGCGAACCTGTGAGGCACTGTGAACCTTCAGTTGCCTCGGCGATAGACAAGCAGCCCTCGACAGATACGTCAATCACGTTTCAGAGTGTGACCCCATTGGGGAGGGTCTCTAAAGTATTAAAAAATCTCACAATTTATTATTATTCTATTCAGAACATACTTTAAATAACAATAATATAAAATTAGATTTTTGGAACCATAACAAATTGGGGCAAAATAGGCAACTTTTGGTAAATTTCCACTCTAGATTTACTGTACATTAGAAAATCAGCAAAATGAGTGGATTTATACAAACTGATTTGCTGATTCTTCTTTATGGCTATAATTATTTCACAATAAAGAATTGCAAAAGGCACAGTTTCTATGTTTTCTTTTCAGTACAGTATTTAAAGACATGTATTTTTGGAACATCCGAAAACACCAATCTGACCCCACCCTGGCAGCAGGCCTGCACAGTATTGTAAATGTACATAAATTCATGTTTGTAGACCCAATGAAGGGAGTACTGTTTATTCTAATGTTAATTCTAATCTGTTGAAATAGTTTTCCATTTGATCTGACAAGGCATACAATGTTTTGTGAAATACCAAGGAAAATATCATAATTTAAGCAATTTCAAAGTATGAGATATTACAGTGGTTTTTTTGTACAGGGCTTCATCTCTGGCTCTAGTTTAATAAATTCTTGTTTGTTTATTTTGTTGTTTTTGTGATTTTTTTGTTATATACTTATTGTCTTTTCAATATGTCAGTCTAATTTTTAATTTTTCTTGTTTTTTATATGTTGAGTCCAAGGGTTTGGAGCCTCCTAATGCTGCAACATTTGTGACTACCTATGGCCTATATACAAATCTTAAGATGCCTCTCATTGGTGCAGAAGCTTTAGTTTTAATGTTTTTGTTGTCTGGTGCTCCTTTTCTGCTTCCCATTGGAGACATGGGCATTTCAAAAAGGGGTTTAAGACCTGCAAAATGACCATAAAGCAAGTTAGGACCTTCACTGGCAAGCCCAGAAGACCTTGACCTTGACAACTACCCATCAGGCTCCAAAACTGAAGCTAGGTTTTGGAAATTCAAAAGACAATAAAAGTCCCAGAATATACAAAAATGATGTGCCCTAGACGGAAACTATGGCAACTCTGACTAATGTAGACAAGTCTCACAAATAATTTTTATAACGCAAAAAAGAAAATAGAAAAACTGAATAAAATGCTCAAAAGAGCAAAAAGGATTTGCCTAAAAAGGCAATTCTGTGTCAACAAGAGAGAGAGATAGCTTAGGAGCAAGTGCTGATACAGCGCATTGCCACAACCACAACACAACAAACCAGATAAGTCCCAATACAAAATCCACAAGCAAAATACAATAAAAGAAGTGAAAATCTAGAACCAGAAAATATCAAAAGAAAAAAATACTTGTAGGCCTCCAGAAAACTCACAATGATCCACAGGCCGAGTCTCTCCTCAAGTCTCCGGATATTGGCAGAGGGTGGAGCAAGTAGCAGTGACAATAGGGGGGCCCCACCTCCTGGGGCTCCACACAAAAAGTGCACAGAATACAACCACATTTAACAACAACCCAAAATCACACAAGGAGTGCCACAACTTGCTTTAACAGCCACTGTTTCTTGACAGTCGCACAGCCTTGACTCCTTAAGACAAGAAAAAAACAAAAAATACCCTTGTATGGAAAAGAAAATGGAAGAAATCTTGGAAAAGAAAACTCAGAGAAAGATTCATTTTTAGGTAGGTTGGGCATGCAATGGGTGTCAAAAATGGGGTAAATACAATACACAAAACAGAACACAAGCAATCCTCTTCACAGAGCTAGATGGCCAATCTATCTTTGCCACTTCAGGAACACAATACAACAGTACAAACTGCAAAGCAAAAGGCAAGTATAGATTATATTACTTATTAAATACAGAACTATCACCTATGAGGATTCAGATTTGTTGAGAGACCTACAGATGTTGGCCAACAAACTACCTCCCCCCTACCAGCCAATCCACAAGTGAGTCAGTGAATTCCAGTGCTCCTTTATTAGAGACAACTTTTCCGTAGGCAGTCAAACAACTTGGCCGTAGGGCAGTGGCACCAAGTGCTACATGTGAGTACCAAAAAGAGAAACAGAGTAGGCAAGTTTTAGTAACAGATTATAAATATCATATTACTTATGTTTTAATGCTAATGACTAACCACAGAGATGCAGTATGCACAGCTAATCAGCAGCACTAGTCAGGGTCTTCAGCTGGGATTTAAAAGCTGAAACTGCAGGGGCACCTCTTTTAGTAGCAGGCAGGCCATTCCACAGTTTTAGGGCCCTATAACTGAAAGTTCAACTTCCTACTGTTATTTTATTAATTCTTGGAATCATAAGCAGACCTTGACATTTTAATGTGCAATGTGGTTTGTATGTAATGATAAGTTCAGATAAGTAAGCTGGACCTTGGCCATTTAAGGCTTTATGTTTTAAAAGGAGAATTTTAAAATCTGCCCTAAACTTAACTGAGAGCTAGTGTAAGGAATTAAAAGCTGGAGTTATGTGTTCATATTATCTTGCTCTTGTAATAATTCTTGCAGCACAATTGAATTCTTGAATTAACTGAAGGCTCTTTAAATAGAACAATTTGAATGGCCAGTGAACACCGCATTGCAGTAGTCAATCCTACTAGAAATAAAAGCATGAATTAATTTTTCCATATCCTGCATATCTGGAAAATGACTTAACACTTTAAGGCAGAAAAAACACGTTTTGGACTGTTTTGTAATGTGTGCTTTAAATGACCTGCTAGTGTCAAAGATAACACCTAGATTGAGAGCTGATTCAATAAAATTAATAGTGATTCAAACTGAGTTAAATAATGACAAAATATTGTTGTGATCAGAATCATTCTCTCCAATAATTAACATTTCTGTTTTGTCTGTGTTTAAAGACAAGTACAGTAGTTCTCATCTATCCACTAATTTAATTCACTTCTTGTTCTTCTGTTTTCGGCTAGACCCATTAGGGGTCGTCTCAGCGGATCATCTTTTTCCATATCTTCCTGTCCTCTGCATCTTGCTCTGTTATACGCATCACCTGCATGTCCTCTTTCACCACATCCATAAACCTTCTCTTAGGCCTTCCTCTTTTCCTCTTCCCTGGCAGCTCTATCTTTAACATCCTTTTCCCAATATACCCAGCATCTCTTCTCTTGTACATGTCCAAACCAGTGCAATCTCACATGTCTGACTTTGTCTCAAAACTGTCCAACCTGAGCTGACCCACTAATGTACTCATTTCTAATTGTCACACCCAATGCAAATCTTAGCATCTTTAACTCTGCCACTTCCAGCTATGTCTCCTGCTTTCTGGTCAGTGCCACCAACTCCAAGCCATATAACAATGCTGGTCATACTAGCGTCCTGCAGATCTTCCTTTTCACTCTTGCTGATAACTGTCTGTCACAACTTACTCCTGACACTCTTCTCCACCCATTCTTCCTGCTTGCACTCTCTTTTTCACCTCTTATCCACAATCCCCATTACTCTGTACTGTTGATCCCAAGTGTTTAAACTCATCCACCTTCGCTAACTCTACTTCCTGCATCCTCACCATTCCACTGATCTTCCTTTCATTCACACACATGTATTCTGTCTTGTTCCCACTGACCTTCATTCCTCTCCTCTTTAGAGCATATTTTCACCTCTCCAGGGTCTCCTCAACCTGCTCTCTACTCTTGCTAAAGATCACAATGTCATCAGCAAACATCATAGTCCGCGGGGACTCCTGTCTAATCCCATCTGTCAACCTGTCCATCACCATTGCAAATAAGAAAGGGCTCAGAGCTGATCCCTGATGTAATCCCACCTCCACATTGAATGCATCTATCACTCCTACTGCAGACCTCACCACTGTCACAGTTCCTTCATACATAACCTGTACAACTCTTCCGTACTTCTCTGCCACTCCTGACTTCCTCATACAACACCACAACTACTCTCGAGCCACCCTGTCATATGCTTTCTCCAGGTCCTCAAAGACACAATGCAACTCCTTCTGGCCTTCTCTATACTTCTCCATCAACACCCTCAGAGAAAACATTGCATCTGTTGTGCTCTTTCTTGGCATGAAACCATACTGCTGGTCACTAATCATCACCTCCCTTCTTAACCTAGCTTCCACTACTCCTTCCCATAACTTCATGTTGTGGCTCAACAATTTTATCCCCCTGTAGTTACTACAGCTCTGCACATCCCCATTATTCTTAAAATAAATTCTTAAAAGTAATTTAACAATACACTTCTTCTCCACTCCTCGGGGATCCTCTCACTTTCCAAGATTCCATTAAACAATCTGGTTAAAAACTCCACTGCCATCACTCCTCCATGCTTCCACAGGTATATCATCTGGACCAATGGCTTTTCCATTCTTCATCCTTTTCATAGCTGTCCTTACTTCCTCCTTGCTAATCTGTTGCACTTCCTGATTCACTGTCACCACATCATCCATCCTCTTCTCTCTCTCATTCTCTTCATTCAACAGCCTCTCAAAGTACTCATTCTATCTTCTTAACACACCCTCCTCGATTGTAAGTATGTTTCCATCTTTATCCTTTATGACCCTAACCTGCTGCACAGCTTTTTGTTTTTTGTAGGTAAATTAAAATAGAACTCATAGAAAGCTTCCAAATCAAAAAGAAGAAAAAAAACAAAAACAACAAAACAAAAGTACCTGAATATTTGGGGATGGAGCCTTTGTAAAC
Organism: Polypterus bichir lapradei; assembly: GCA_026402145.1. Taxonomy (NCBI): domain Eukaryota; kingdom Metazoa; phylum Chordata; class Cladistia; order Polypteriformes; family Polypteridae; genus Polypterus; species Polypterus bichir. The sequence continues at coordinate 126,793,126 of JANRMT010062814.1, read as the reverse complement.
TAGGCTCAAGTCCCCAGAGGTCACGGGTAAGTAATTATTTTCGCTTTTTACTGTTATCTTTCTATCAGATTAGTAGAATAAGTCTTATTTAGGTTATGAGATTAAATCTTTTTGGGTGTTTAGTTTGAAGTTTTTGTTTCCAAAGGTTTTTTTATATCTCCTGGTTCTAGTCGTGCAGTTCAGATGCCATTCTAAGATTCCAGTTTTAAGGTGTTATGTTCCTATATAGTTAAAGTGTTTTATTAAAGGTGATTGCACTTTGTTTGTTCTGATGTTACTTAGATGTTGTTGGATTCTCCATCTTAAATTGTTCCTTGTTTCACTTATATACAACTTAGTGCAATGTTTGCATCTAATATAATAGACACAGTTATCTGTATCCATATAATTGTGGTTTACAATAGTTTTAATTAGTCTTATTTGATTACTTCTTAAAAGTCTTGTACAATCCCAATACTGTTTGACAAGATTATCTGTAATATCTCTACTAGTCTTCTGCATTTTGCTTGTCACCAGTAGATTCTTCAGGCTTTTGTTTTTCAAATAGAGTATGGCCTTCAAATATTTTACAATCTTGTAATTTTTTGTATTCTTGTTTAATGATTCTGTTAGTTATTATATGTCATTATATGTAATTATATATGTAAACTAATGGTATGTTTTCTTTTTGTCTGGTTTGTTGTTTTTGGTTTTAAGGTGTCCATCAATAGGGCTCTGTTAGAGCCTTAAAAAGTATTTTGGTGGATTGTTGGAATTCTTCTTCAGTTGAACAAATTCTTTTAAATCTTAAGAGTTGTGATTTAACTATATCCCTTTGGGTGTGTACTGGATGGTAACTGTCAATATGCAAAAGGACATGTGTATCTGTAGTTTTGAAATACACTTTTGTTTGTAATTTGTTGTTTTTCTTGTACACTTCTGTATCTAAATAATAAACTCTGTTGTTACTGATTTTATCTGTTAGTTTAATATTCTTCCAATGTGTATTTAATTTATGTAAATATTTCTTAAATTCCAGTAGTCCATAGTCCCAGATCCTGAATATATCATCCAGATACCTGAGGTATTCTTTTCTGATGCTTGTAAAATGTTAGCCTGTGCTTCTATTCACTCCTGCCTAAAAACAGTGTACATAAATATTGCACAAAAATATGTAAAAATAGCCATTTAAAAATCACAAAATACATTGCAAAACAGAAAATAAATACAAGTCAGAGAAAAAATCCTGACTGTAACACAACACATTCTTGTTTTGTAAGTTGGTTGGTCTTTGACCATTTTCGTTTGAATCCCTTGGTTTTTGAATTTTTGCTCTAGTTGATTTTAATTTTTAATTTAGTATATATGGTTTTGTATGTGTTATTATATTGCAATTCTTTTGTATTTAGCTTAATTGCTTTTTGTGGTTTTCTTAAATTATTTTAAACATTGTAACTTTTTGGAATTTTTTAGGAACTTTTTTGTTTGACTTTGGACTTTTTCCATTATTAAATAAGTTAATTACTATTAATTTGAGTATTTTGTTCTGGGGTTTTTATTTCCTTAAATAGTAAGTGTATGCCTCAGGCCAGTATTTGACTTTTAAGGCCTTGGCCTTCATGATGGATTGAAGCCTTTTTGAATTGTGTTTCCTGACTCACAACAATGATACAACAAGATGTTCTTTAATCAAAGCAATAATGTGCTCTTTAAGTTGAATTCTCTGTGTTGGATTTACCACCAGGACATTAATTGCTGGCGTATCTGCTTGTTCAGATTCGGATTCACTTTTATGCACGAGATGTCATGAAGAAAAGAATTCCTAAGCACAAAAGTCCCAGAAATACCTCAAATCCCCAGTAAGGAGTTGGGGGAGGTAAACCTTCCAACCATAGATTGTAACAAGTGGGCAAATAAAGAATCCTTGTAAATAGAAATACTCTGTATCAAAATTAAGCTCCAAGGAGCGCAAAAGGAGTTGCCTGAAAAGGTAAAGGTAATGAAGTGACAAACAAGTCCTAATACACAATTCCAAAAAGGAGTTGAAAAAATAAGAGCAAAAGGTCAAAAGTTCCAATATACAAAAAGCATAGAAATGTCACCAGAAAAACTCACCAGTGTATTTAATGAACCGCAAAGGACTATGGGTTTTTCCTCAGTCTTCACAGCGGTGAAAATTAGTCCCTTGGAAGACCATCCACAAAACACACGGTACACTAAAAAAGATGCTTTGACATGAAGAAACTAAATTAACAACAATATAAATTTAAAACATAAGCAAAACTGGCATAAAAGGAAAATCTGAACTCCAGCAAAGGAGGGAAACCCTTTTAGAAACATAACATAGAGCTATTTTAATGGTGCTGTACAAATCACAGTAAAAGTTTTTAAAGCTAATTCTGTCATCAGAACAGGAAAACACCACCACAGACTGAGTTGCATGAAACAAATTTGAAATCAATGCAACATCCCTCTCCCACCAATACTCTTATTTATATTCTGGTGATAATCAGAAGCCAACAGAGAGCCATGATCCAGCAATGGAGCAAACAGAAAACCACAGCAATATTTTTATTTTTGGACAGTGAGCAACAATCCAAAAAGTAAAATGATCATAAAAGATAATATCACTTGTTGATCCAGTGATGGAAAGCTTCTCCAAATAGGCAGCTGCAGATGCTAGACTTGGAGACATTCACATCCAAATAGATTGACACCTAACATTTAGTGGTTATGCAAAGGTCAGCAAGCAAGAGAGCCATGAGCTAAAATTCAGATGCTTATTGTGGCACTCAAGCTTCTGCAGTGAAAAGGGGAGGAGCCAAGTTGATATAGAATGGCAATAAATCAAGGAATAATTGGATATACATTACCTGATCTTATGAATTTGGTTCGTGATGATTCACTCTGATAATGGCAATGAAATAAAGTAAGACCTTTTGGATCAGTGGATTCATTAGGCTAGGTGTAAATAATACAGAGTGGTGATGGTAATATAATGGTACAAAAGTATGTTATCATACTACACACTGGGTTTATTGATATAAAATGAGCAGAAGCTGAATGGCTCAGAAATGTTAATCAGGTGCAGTATTTCTTGTAGGATATAACATTTATTTAAAGGTGTTTATGTCATTCTTTAAATATAAAACTGAATTTCTCTTAATGCAGCAGCTTCCCTGTAATCACATTTCAATCTACACATCATCTGGGGGCTGAGATGAAACAAGTTATCATTACTATTGATCAGTAGCAGCTAATTTTCATCAATTACAGTAACAAATTGTATTTGACATGGATCAGTATCCCTGTGCTTCACTTTTGACACCTTGTTAAATTCACGCCTCCATAAACCTGTACAGTTCTGAGGGAAAATGGGGAGTGTTGTGGCGAAAAATTCATCATCAGAAGGCTTTTTACCTAAAAATAAAGGCTATTAGGACTCGAGATAGACAGACAGAGTTTTAAGGCTTTATTGCAATAAATCAACCACACAGACTCAACCCAATTCAGCCGAATGAGATTGAGCGACGATCATTTCAGCCATTGAAGCTTTTATAACAATTTCTTATCATTTTGGCTCATTCATTAAGCTGACTCTGCATCTGGTTCAACTGTCCATTGTTCCTCTTGGTGTCTGTTTGGCTTATTCTGATTGGTCTAAGACTGGGTGGATGGCTTCCTCTTTCCATCTTTGGGCTTTCCTGATGTAATTTCCTATCTTTTCTGACCTTGCTCTAATGAGCTGGTTTGCTTACCTCCGCTGACCCCCTCTTACTCCCATTCGACCAAATCTTGAGTTTCCGTGGGAACCCTTATCATCTCTTTAGACTGGTCTGCTAGTGGAATGTGTTCTCTTTCTATTCTGTTCCCATTTTTTCTAACTGGCCAAGGCTACTAATCCATATATGGGTTTTCCTCTCTTAGGCTTTCCAAACTTTTTACTATAGTGACCTGAAGCTTAAGCTTTAATTAAAAAGAAGTATAATATTTGCTTTCATTTGATCATTGCTTGCCATGCTTGATTTGTCTTAATTTCTACACTAAAGTTAATTGCTAATATATTCTTGTAATATTTTTGCTAATGCCTGCATTTGCTAAGATGCATTACAGTGTGACCTTGCTTGTAGCAAAAGGCCTTTTTTGTAAGTTATCTCTTCCTAGCCTTGAATCACAGGTGTATTCCACTCTTATTCTGTCCAAAACTGGTTTCGCTGTATCAATTTAGCTGTTCTTTTTTTACTTTGGAAAATCTGCTGTAAGCCTATAAAATAATGCAATATAACTGATTTTTTAGTTAACCATTTGCTAGACCTATCGTATTTTGCTTTTATATTCTAATTTATGCTTAATCTAATGTTTCAGAAGCTTTTAATTACTTTCTATGGCTCTATATGCTAATTTGCTATTCTCTTATGCTAATAAAAAATTTTCCTTCTACAGGAGCTAACTCACTTTTAAGCTCATGTTCTTAATAACATGGACAGTCAGAGCATCTCAGTTATTCTAAACTGCTGTGAGGTGGTGTTCACTATAAAGTGGCTATACAAAAGAAAATTTGTTGTGTATTTGTTTATATAAATCAAATGGGTTCTTTCTAAAAGGGGCATCTTCTGTCAAAAGACAATGTTAATAACATGAGATCCATCCATCCATTATCCAACCCAATATATCCTAACTACAGGGTCAACACAGGGTGCAAGGCAGGAAAAAACCCCAGGCAGGGTGCCAGCCCACCGCAGGGCACACACACATCAAGCACACTCTAGGATCACCAATGCACCTAACCTGCATGTCTTTAGATTGTGGAAGGACACCGGAGCACCTGGAAGAAACCCATGCAGACACGGGGAGAACTTGCAAACTTCACACAGGGAGGACCTGGGAAGCGAACCCAGGTCTCCTTACTGCAAGGCAGCAGCGCTACCACTGCACCACTGTGCCGCCCATAACATGATATAAAAGTAGTTAATCCGGGGTTCAGATCGCACAATATGTACACTGTGAAGATCTTCTGAGTTTTACATCTCAAAAGGTTCGTACCGAATATATCAGTTGTGTGTAATCTTTTTGCATCAAGAAAATTAAAGATCTTTTAACAACCAGTATGTCTACATGCACAAATAAAACTGGAATATGGTGAGTAACCCATCTAAGACAGGAGCCTGGTTTCTTAAAAATTTCCATTTACATGCACAAATCCACTTATGGCTTTCTCCTATTGCAAAACTCTCCATCATTACACTTTGCAAAAAAAAGTGTACCCATGGACTACTGTGACTCCAGCACTGAACTCCTTAAGTGCACTTGCACATGTAAATGTTTTTTTATTTTTTTAAGAAACCAGGTTTCTGCCATAGCTGAGTTACTCACTTTATTGAGTTTGTTTACATGCACATATAATGGTACAGTGCACCCCTTCAAGTGTCATATAACATACTGTCAGTAGAGATAGTGAAGCTAAATGGGAATGGACTACAAGTGTGATCTTATAACTCTGCTGAAAAGGGGCATCACCTGCTTGCTGACACCTGGACCACTATTTTTAGTTTAGAAAGAACTTATATTTTTAGGTGTGCACAAACTTAAACTAGCCTGTTCCATTGATGTGTTGTTTGGAACTAGAGCAGTAACGGGCACAAAGCCAGAACCAGGCTTAGACAGTGTGCCAGTCCATTACAGTATCAGTTTTTAGAAACACAATTTAAACAACACTTGCAAAAATAGATAAGACAATCTGAAAGATGGGGCCAGCTGCAGACGTCTGCAGCTCCGCAATTCAGTTGTTCAGCTGGACAGCCAATTAGATTGCAGGTTTTTGTCACCTGGTTTACTCCACTTAAGCAAGATAACCCGCCCCCAACCCTAATCTTCCATAGTGTAACCAGGGGCTTCATGTATAAAGGGTGCATAATGACAAAAATATTGTGTACACCCTGTGAAAGGCGCTATATAGGCGCCTGACCCGACACAGATAGACACGGAGGCACGTATAAAAAGTACAAAGACTTTTATTTTTCTTCAGCTGTGGGACACGTCTTCCCCATGCCACACAGCCCAAACACAGTCCCAAAGCACAACAAACACAATCCTTTTTCCTTGACCACCACTCCTCCTCAAGCTTAGTCCTCCTCCTCCCGACTCTGGCTCCTCGAGTGGTGGTGGCTGGGCCCTTTTATAGCCCACCCGGAAGCGTTCCAGATGATTGACCACCTGGTCCTAATTGCACTTCCGGGTGGGGCTGAAGACTCATCCAGCTGGGCTGTTGGAAGCAGACAGCCCCCCCTAGCGGCCACCCTGGGCCCCAACCGAGCTGTGGAGGACTCCATCTCCCATGGAGCCCTGCAGGTGGTTGGGGAATCACCGTCGGCCAGGGAGGCTGCCACCAAGCATCCCGGGGGAGATACTGGACTGCCCATGGTGGTTCCCCCGGAACATAAGCAGCAGGGGCGTCCCTGCCGGGCATAGGACCCGGCTGTCCTTCACAACCTGTTTCCACGGTCACTTCACAATGTATAAAAAGTAAACTTGGCGTAAGGCCTCACACATTCTTACGCCAGCTCAATGCATTGTGTGCGCAAGTTTTCAGCTCAGTTTTGCAAACTGGCAACACCCAGTGTTTAAAGCAGTGCTAATGTACCTGTGTGGTTTGCCTTTACATTTTAGATTCACTAGGGGGCTTTGCCCCCTGCTCGCTTTGCTCGCCAACCCCCGTGTTTGGTTTTCTGGATACACAATTGTATGATTATTTTTTCTTTGAATTGTTGCTATTTCATTAGTTTCACTTTTATTTCAGAACTTCTGTAAAACCAATATTTTGAATCTTTCCTGTCCAATATGCTGAATCTTTTAAATGAGGTCTGTGAGACTTGTGTTTAATGACTTTGTACCATAATTTAGGATAGGTTTCTCTGTTTGGAATTTCAGCACAGACAAAGCGATCCATATCATCAGCAGTTAATATTTTTTTTTGCAAAGTAACCAATAAATGCATGTGAGTTAAACCCCGTGTTTGAAATTCTCTGACTTAAACTAATTTCCTTTTGTTTGCGTCAATGTGATCTGCGCTATCGTTTTTTTGATACTGTGGTGACTGACGTAATAAAGTGTCACAAAAGTTCTACTTTAACAATCGCCGACTGCATACCCCAAACACAACTTTCTAGCACCCTCTCCAACCCCTCGTCCCACGGGTCTCGCCTCCCCCTTACTGCATCAATCAGCACCCAGCTATCAGTATGCCGTGCTGTACTCTGCTCTCCCTCGAGTGGACCTAACAGTCACTTAAAACAAAAAAGGCTTCAGCTTGGCTGGGACGCTACAATACTTTCGCCTGTTACTGCTTTCACATTCTGTACCTTTCTCTCCATATGTATCGTGCCTTGGGTGTCTTTTCTCCATGCTGCTCTTTCTTCTTTGCTAAAGGCACAGGCTCTGTGTATGCCACGTGACTTCACATGACTGAATGTTTTGCTGGCTGTCCGTGGTCTTATTTGATAAGATGGGCGTGTCTTGCAAGAATCTTATCTTCTACGGCCCCGCAAGACACTCCGTTGTCAGTCTTTGTTGTCTCACAGGTCTTTAAAATGTATTTCAAGAACTTCCGAGAAGATCACGTCTCCTCGTCTGGCTTTTACATTCCAGGATTTTCTTTTATATAGAGAGAGACATCTTTGGCGCGGCTTTATCAAATACACTGAAATTAACCACATATCGTTTATTAGTTTAAGGCATCTGATTGTAATCAACCTGTAACAATATAATGGCCCATGGAACTGCCAAAGTATTCCAAATACCACATCTACATTAGCGTTGTTAGTGCACACCACTTGGAGTATTTTAACCCACTTTATCTCAGTGAGTGTGGAATCACAGCTCTACAGCAGCTGATCAGAAAGAGGATTATCAGGATACATCGTATAGCACACGCTGCCTCAGCCATGCGCACAGTCTATTTGAACGTCTCCCATTCGGCAAACGCTTCAGAGCCTTTCCTGCGCGAACCTCGTGGTTCAAAAACAGTTTATTCCCAAGAGCTATAAATGCATTCAATCAGTCCATCAAGTGCTCCTGGTAGTAATGTTTGTACTTATAAGCACAATTGCCTCACTGTAAACTTGCACTACAGTTGTAATATTGCACAACCTGAGCCACTTATGCTTACATATAGTATTTTTGTAATTGTTTTTTTAGCTTATTATTATTATTATTATTGTTATTTTATCATTTTATAGGAAAATAAGTTTATGGAGGATTTGCATACTGAATCTCATTGTACCAAACAATAACAATAAAGGAATTCAATTTAATAGAAGAGAGCGTGTATTTACAAATGATGATGACTGATAATCTCTATCATATCTCTATCATATAATTGGAGAAAGAAACAGAAGGACAGGAACTGAAGATCAGTATGTTTGAAAGAGACAGTACTTCTGCATTAAATTATTTAATCGAAGGTTGTGCATGGCGCCACAAGCATCTTGCATGAGGCAGGAACAATCTCTGCATGGGGTGCCAGCACGTTGCTATCACTGCTCCACCATGTACTCATGTTTTATACATGTTTTAATTCCTATCATCTTGAAAGTGATATCAAGTATACATCTTAGTATTTAAATTGTTCAGAGTGCTGTAATATCATGAATGTAATGTATTCTGTGTCCTGATGGTGTAAAAGAAGCCATTTAAGAAGCATGTAGTGATTCACACACAGAGTACATAGAAAAATACCTAGAATACTAAGCATTTAACGTGCCATTTTAATTAAAATGGGATTTGAGAAACTAGTAAATTAAATGATTTCAAGATGAAGTTTACGACATTCTACTTTAATGTCAAAATAAACTATGAGACTGAAGTGGACATTTTGACTTTTTTTTTTAATTGTGTCCCTATTTTTTTTTTCTTTTCTCTGTACCCTAATACGCTTCCATATGACACTCAGACAGTGGGCAACTACTCACCTTTTTACAGCAACTTTGATATTTGACCACTTCTTTTTTATTTCAGGCACTGGGCAACGTTCTGAACGTAAACTTTCGAGTTTCTCTGCATTCTGTATCACTCGATCAACTTCCTTTTGTTGTTTATACCACTGCTTAAGCCAAAAAATAGTATGTTTTTCCTTGCCTCAACGTCGCATTTGCTGAAATTCTTTTTTCACATGCTTTTTCCATTGTCTTTCAACCGGACACTGATCAGAAAGGGCTATTTATATTGATTTGCATATTAAAATTTGTGAAATACTGGGAGGAGTCAGGGTGGGGCGGCGGCAGGCACATGCACATGCATTACATTTCATGCTGACCAAGGTTTATGTAGTGGAAGGACATGGAAATTGGCGTGCACACAGATTTATGCATCTGGTTTTTTTGTGTGTACGCACATTTCTGTTTTTTGTCTGTACACCATGTTTTAGTGTGAATTCTACACACGGCGTTATGCACGAGGCCCCAGGTGTATTACTGACGTATAATGTAAGATGACAACTTCCTCAACAGAGTGGAGCTCTGGAGGACCACAGCTGGAGTCTACTGGAATCTGCTGGGTTGGATCTTGAACACAGGTCCTCAGGGCTAGGAGAAAATGGAGGCAAAGGGTAATATTGTGTTGACATAAATTTAAATCAATTAATTTATCTTATATGAGGTGTATACACTTTTCATTAATAAGCACACTATGCTGTATAATTCTGGACATATAGATAGATAGATGGGTGCTTCCAGGGGACACTGCAGTCTCATCCATGGCCCGGAAGTTCACAAGGACGGAAACTCCAAAGTACTTCCGGCCTGAAGAAAAATTCAAGTCCTCTATCTGCTTCTGTTCTTTCTCCCACGTGACTTGCCAGCACTTCCGGGTTAAGGACTATTTAAAGGACTGTTGTGAACCCAGCAGAAGGTAGTAGACAGGAGGAAATACAGAGAGAGAGAAATTTGTCATTTGTGCTTATTTACTTGCCTGTTTACTGTGGCAGTGGTGCTTGGGGAGCACTATTGGAGAAGAAAAGAATTAAAAATGCTTATTTTTGCTTTTACCTGTGTCCTTTGTGTCTGTCTGTTGGGTTTAAAGGGGCAACAGCGACCTCTAGCGTTCACAATAGATAGATAGATAGATAGATAAATACAGATTAGCATTATTTTATTCTATTTTTCTATCAAATAATAAGAAAAATTCCCTCACAGGTGGCGCAGTGGTAGTGCTGCTGCTTTGCAGTAGGGAGACTGTGGAAGATTGTGGGTTTGCTTCCCTGTTCCTCCCTGTGTGGATAGCGCTTTGAGTACTGAGAAAAGCACTATATAAATGTAATAAATTATTATTAAATAAAAAAAAACTTTAATATATTCAATTAACATACTGTATAGTCAACATGTTTTACAAAAGAAAAATGTTTCCAGTGTTAGTTTTGTTTCAAATTAACTTTATGAAACACAATATAACACCCCTTAGCCCCACACGTGTTATCGAACAAAATGTTTAACAAATCAAAAATACTCCTAATTCATACTACGTAATTCTCTTACTTTGCACATACTTCAAAGCAACTTTTTGCAATATTATAAATAAGTGTGCTCCTCCAATCCAACAATACAAACCTCCTACTCCACACATACTGTTGTCACACCTGCACGTTAGAGGATCAGCTTGCAGTCTTAGTCAAGGTATATAATAACCCGCTGAGATGAGAGGGGGTGCTGCCGCTGACATTGTCATTTCCTTCTTTCTCCACATTCTCGAGAAGTCCCCCAATGAGAGCATCTGACCCCGCCCTTTCTTAAACTGTATATATACATGCACATGCATAAAAATATTATATGCTTATTGCAAACATGTACATTTTTAAAATCAGTGTAGATGTACAAAAGAACACTGCCAAAGGAATTAATAACATACCATACATAGATATAAAAGGCATGATATCATAGATAAATACGTAGGAAACTATAAAATAGATAATGTATATATGAAAGGCACTCTATCATATATAGGTAGGTATGTAAGACACTATATTCTGGCATTTTGTATTTGGGATAAGCCTTGATGGGAACAACAGATTGAGAGAGAAAAAGCCCAAACTGGCATCTGTACTTACCATCTTTGATAAGTAGCATTAGGGGCTCCTGTTCTCATGATGGTGCCAAAAATGTGGTTGCTCAGTGGGTGGCAAAAGAAGACAGAGGCCTACAGAGGATTGGTGTTAATACAGAGATGCAAGCCGATGGTTCCATTAACTGAGAAATCTGCAGCCAAATTCATTGAGCTGGAGGACAGAATTTCCAATGGAAGTTGCGACAGTGAGCAGGCTCAGAAATGTAGTCATTTGCAACCCAGGTGTACCAGGACAGTGAGTTAGATCTAAAGTCCAGTGGCTGAGGGAGGCCCATTTAGGATGAACTAAATCTTATGGTGAGCTGGTGAAAAAACTCAAAAGGTAGGGAGGTTTTGAGGCCAAGGTAAGTGAATGTTTTGGGAGTCAGCAGGAGGAGAACAACAAAGTGAGTGCTTGAAAGCTAGCAATCAGAAGGTGGATACGGAGAAAGTTAAGGATATGAAAGCTTGTTATAGATAAACCCATGGGCATACATCTATGTGGTTTTCTCTGTTTGTTCATTTTAAAGTACTTTCCCCTATTGTACATCCCTCCCTTTAAGGTGAATTAAGTAATGGCTTGATATATCTTGGACTTTTGGATTACTCAGAACATTATTATCAAGAATGGATTGTGAATCAAAATAAAAGCAGAGAAAACTGCAAAGATGAGAATATGTTAAATTGGAAAGCACTGCTGGAGGTTCACTAGTGAACTAAAGTGAATTCAATGGACCTGAATATGACTATGTTGCCTCCAAAAACAATCAATGGATGAACAGAGAAGAGGGTGATCACAGAAGCATGGACTGCATAGAAAAACAAGGTAGAAAGTGATCTTATTGAGTGCACAATAGCAGATATGAAAAAAACGTGGCACTGGTAAGCCATTTTGAGGATAATTAAGCAGAGTGCTACTGCCATCTAATGTTTGATAGTAGTACTGCAGCTACTAAAGCTGGTATTAAGGTATACAGAGTTAAACAGAAAAGATTAGATTAGATAAATATAGTTGAATAGAATTCTTTGAATATAGTGTAATGATGAAGAAAGAACTTCAGCAATTTACATTCACTGTGTGATCTTCCTTGAGACAAATAAATGTTTTAAATATTATGAGGACATTGAATAAGTCAAGCAAAATGACACATTTTATTGGCTTACTGAATAGATTACAATATGCAAGCTTTCAAGGCAACTCAGGCCCCTTCATCGGCAGTTTGGAAATTATAGATTACAAACAAATTACAAAGGCAGATTACAAGCTGCCTAAAGCACAGGCCTGAGTTTCCTCGAAAGCTTGCATTTGTCATTTTGCTTGACTTCTCATTGCACCCATAATGGCTAACATGGTACAACACCCTACCACATGAGAACATGGGAAAGTCCTGTAGATGTTTCATTAAGTCTTATGATCATACATAAATTATCCTTTAACTTCTAAAAAAACATTGATGCCAATAGAATTTGAAACTGCAACTTCCAGCAGTCCCTTGCAGTGGCTCTGATTGGTCTTCTTCTGAGGGTTCTGGGGTTGCTGAGGTCAAAGGATGTCAGCGCGGCTTTTAAATAGGGGACCGGTGACCAAAAGCAAAAAAAAAGTTTTTGTAAATTGTGTTTCAAGTTCCTAAGCTGCTACCCCCACAACCCGACCTCGGATAAGCGGAAGAGGATGGATGGATGGTGTTTCAAGTTCCTGTCTTGTCTGCCTTCTGTTGGGTTACCTGTGCGTATTCATTTTGTCCTAGATCGTTTCGTGCGTCTGGATTGTCTGCTGTCTGCCTGTGTACATGAGGACTGTAAATGGATTTATGGCCATCCTGCAAAGAAAGAAGTGCTTCTGAACCTGTCCACCCATCTTCACCATTTCAGGAACTACCGGTAGGATTATCTTTACATTCCCATTCAACGTGTGGATCTCTGGACTATCTATTTTCATCATTACATTTCATCCGTTGCCGTTTTCCATGAACGTTTTCATGATTTACTGTGTGTGTTTTGTTTGTGCGTTGTTGTATTTAATGTGTAATGGCTGTAAGGGGAACAGGGGTGGTATCGCTTTTTTCTTATTTCATTTGTTTTCATTACATTCTTTATTTGCTGTTTGATTACCAGTTTGCTTTGTTTTTGTCTCTGTTTGTGAGTGCGTGCGGGTCGGGTCAAGGCTGGGTGCGTCCCTGGAATCTCCACCATAAAAATAAAAAAAATCACCATCTTGTTGACGGTGTGAATCTTGGTGGAAGCCCCTTGTGAGCAGGGGGGCTGAACGCACCCCTAGAAGACACAGACGCACCTCAAAAATCCCCTATTAAAAAACGCTGATAGATTACCTTCACATTGATCCCTTACTTGCTGGGCTTACTTGTGGCTGCTCTGTCGCATGATATGCTTCTCGCGCAACTTACTTAAAATCCTGAACAGCACCTGTCCTTTTTGGCTGATTGCTTTGCTTCTCTCTCCTCTCCCAGACATTCTCTGCTCCTGTTGGGGGTTGTGCACCCCTATGATGTTTGTCTATTCTTTAATCGATAACTAACTGCATACTGAGCTCCTTTAACTTCTGAAAGAAACATGTTTGTTTGAAGTGTTTGAATAAAGTTCCTTTCTCTACAATCTCCTGTGTTTCTGCACAATTCTGTGACCCAAGCGTGACACCCTGCAGCACATCAGCCTCACTGTCCCTGGGATTGAGCTGCTGCACTAGACTAGCCTGCAAGCATCAGCGCTTACCTTTGTGTGTTTGCATGCAGCTAGTTCAACCGCAGTTGGCTCAGTGATTTACTGAGTTTCATCCATGGCATCAGTTGCACTTTGCACATATTGTTCCAGTAGTTTTTTAAAATATTTTTTACAGTTCATTAGCAGTGTGTAAAATGATCAGTGTTGCAGTAAATGTGATGGTCTTTGAATGAAAAAAAATGTGTTCCATTAAAATTTCACTTTTTCTTTGTGAATTGTGACGTTTACTTAAAGTGCAGCAAAAAAGTATTTGATGTCCAGGGATGCATTAACCCCCAAGTATGTGGCAGTTTAAGGGTTTAAGCCCCAAGATGCCGCCGAAATGAGCTGCACTGTCTAAGGCTTCTGGCAATGAAAACACGTTTACATGAGTTACAGTACATATAGTGGTAACATCTGTATTTTACATTCTAGCACTGCAGAAGACATTAGGAGTACAGTATACAGGTTTACCTTTACATTCTTTATTTTTAGGTAATGTATTAAGGTGAGTTTGAAATTAAATTAAAGTGTTTTGGGGGCATAGTTAGGGTTTAAACTATGAAAATAGGCATTTTTTTAACCACATCCAAAATTCGTGGTTTTTCACAATTCGCAGGTGCCCTAGGAACGTGACCACTGCAAATTTTGGGGGTGTACTGTATATACTTGACATTAGTTGACTGACTTCAAATGGAACAGCAAAGGGCAGCACCCGACAAGGCTTGGTATAGTACCATGGGCTTGGAGCTTGGAAGCTCAGTCTCTGTTGGGGTCCGTGATCACTGCCAGGGGTCAAATGGAAAACTATTGAGCCCTTTATTGCAGCATTTCTGCTTTCATTTCCAGGTGCTTCATAAAAGGAGCTGCCTCACTCCATTCAGGGAGCTAGAGATGGGGATGATAAAGAATGCTGGAGAAGGAGTGGAGGAGGAAACAGAGAGAGAGAAAGGAAGAGAAAGAGAAAATGAAAAGACATTGTGCTGTGCTTCTTTTATTATTATTGCTTGTGTACAGTGCTTTGTGCTGGAGGGAAACTTGGGATACGTTTCCCACTGAATAAAAGCCTGTGTTGTGCTGGGACTTGGCCCTGGTGTCTGTCTGTGTCAGGTTTGGGTAACTGGTGCACCCCCTGGTGGCCACTATATATATATATATATATATATATATATATATATGATTGGCAGGGGTCAACCTTCCAGGCTCTGCAAAGGTAAACACTAGCATGCTGTGATGAGAGGGGGTGCTATTACTAACAGTATTTTCTATTTTACCCATAGTTCAACTGACCACACTTTCAATGCCCAGACCCTTCTTATCTGCCAGTATAAAAGCAGAGGTCTCCCAGAAGGTCTCATTTAAAACAGATCTTCATGGAGGACAGAGATCCTGAATGATACACAACATGTTAAGATGGATAAATCAAAGTCTTTGGCTACTGCTGGCCATCTCTTTTTGTTGTGCCACCATTCACTTCCTATTTTTTCATTCTATATTAAATGGGATCACCCGGTCGACACCCAATATTCTTTTTGAATCCCTACTGGTCTGTATCACTGGTCACTATATACAATATATATTGTGTATTGCATGTTGTATTTTCGGTATCTCTGGACACAATTTGACTAATTTCACAGGTTATACAGTATGTGAGGATGTGGTAACTCAAACATGCACCCCTCAACTTCAAATGGAACTTGGGAAAATTATTAGCATTAAAAAATGTTAGAAGTCCTATTAATTATGGTCAGAAATCATTCTAGCAAATCTTGCTCTTGTAGAATAACTACACGGTATGTTTAGGATACATATATAATATCACACATGTGGAAATTGAGAGCGTTTTATAGGTTTGTGCTGGACAAATCCTGGGAAGGAATTCAATGACAACACTGCTGCTAAGTTTTGATTCATCTGTTTCCTTGTTTCCTTGAAGTTGAAGAAGAGTAAACTCCAGAGGGCTGCTGAGGTCACATCTTGAACAGTCAAAGCTCTGCCTCTTCTGGTCTTAGCAATATATAAGCCAAAATCGTTCATACATGGACTGTCTTCTGAGGAGACTGCAGTTCTGAGCATTGGTGCCACCATTGGGAGTTGCCAAGAGAACTCTGCTCTGTCTTAGTTTGGTTCTTCCTGACCTGGATGTGCTTCTTGCTGGCAATGCTGTTGCACAGGACGTACTTTCAGGTCTGAGCTGACGGTTCCACTTCCCCCCAGGGAGTAGATCTGGGGAAATCCCACCTGAGAGTAGCGGAAGAAGAGAGAATGAATTAAGGAAACGAGTATTTTGTATTCTGGAAGAAGAAAAAAACCTGTAACAAGGTATTCTGTTCAATGAACCCGGGACTGTGTTGGTAGGGATGTGTCTGATGTTTGGTCCTCAGGGATGCCCCCCACAGGTCACTGTATATAAAACAATATAGCTCTTATGATGTCACCCTTATGAACAATTACAAAAAATAAACATACATAAAACAGCACAAAACAAATTGATTAATACTTGAATTTTGACAAAAGGCAGTAAACCATGTAGTGAGGAGAAACAGGTTGAAAATGCTTGAGCTTGAGGGGGGATATATTGATAAATTCAGGAATGTCACCAGAAGCAGGCAGCTTCACCTTCACCTTCTTGAATGTAAACATTGTTTCACTTTGGTTGTATATCTGGGGATCTAATGGGCGCAGAAGATTAGCACGAGTGTTAAGCAATGAGAAATGGCAAGAGTTCAAATTTATGATATTGTAAGCTGGAATATCCAGATGTATCATTGGATAAGGTCAGTAACATATTAGCAACAAGGCAAAAAAGAGTAGAATGAAGAAAGGGTCAGAAACAGGCAAAAATACACAAACACACTTCAGCAAAACTACAAAGCAAACATTAATATCCAAAAAACAAGAACAAGCAAGGAAATAATTCATAGCTAAAAGAACAGACAACTACATAATGGATCTGTTTGAGGGGGCTGCTTAGACATACAAACAGTCAGGACTGAATTGGACTCAGATTTCAGAAGAGTGATTGCTGGCACCAAACAAAGATAATATGGAGACATTACAGAGAGTGGGAACGGAAATAAGGCATGATTAAGTGGTATGCAGTAATGATGGTGGAAGGGATGAGAACAAGATGAAGTTTGAAGAAGATGTGTATGAAGTGGGTGGGAAAGACAGGATAAAAATCATGTCTGGACATCAAATAAACACGAATGGACCTTTCCATGTACACTTTACGTCACTAACAGAGATTAAAAAAGATAGTGTTACATATTATTAACAAAATGTACAATTTATAAATTAGTCTTTAAATAACAGTAACAGTTCTTTTTATCTAAAGCACATTTGCTACCTTCATATAAATAGATGATATTGTTTTTTGAAAGAATCTGAATATTCAAAGCGTGCATTTTCTTTATTAACAATTATACTGTATAAACAAGTCAAATATTACATGTAAGTTTTAAATGTCCTCTTAAAGACATCATTCAAAATCAATTTACCTCACCTTTGTTGGCCATTTAACGAAAAAGTCAGCAAGATGTCATAGCTTTGAAAATATTTATGAATTGATTGCAGTCTAAAACATTTGCTAGCTTTAGCTAAACAAAGGAACGAAAAAGCTGCTTAGAAGTGATGAAAGCAGATTACCTCGTTTGACCATTTTGATTATGTTAAGAAAGGGGAGAAGTTGTTCCACCAAGCAAACCGAACAACATCTGTGAAAAATATGAACATTCTGAAAGAGGCCATCAGAATGCGATGTTGTGGCGGGTAGGGGAGTTCCATTCATATTTACTTTTGTCCTCAGCGTTCCAAAACATGGTGACACTTCATCAGGTCAATGCTAAACATTTTACACACTGAATTCTGAATTCAGAGTAAGAAAGGAGGTGTTGACATCAACACTGTAAGGGCTTTCTTAATCGTGACAATGGTTTCCTTTAAGAGAGTAGCTTAATGTGTCAGTCATTCTTTTATACTGATGAGATTCACAGCCCAGCAAGAGACAAATGCCATTTTGTTTGTGACAGTGTAAGGGTGGGAGGAATATATAAAAAAATATATTTTGACTGCTTAACAGGATAAGGTTAATTTCATTATTATCAACGTTACAGTCATGGCCGAAATTATCGGCACCCGTGGAATTTTCCCAGAAAATACACCATTTCTCCCAGAAAATTGTTGCAATTACAAATATTTTGGTATACACATGTTTATTTCATTTATGTGAATTGGAACAACACAAAAAAAGCAGAGAAAAAAGCCAAATCTGACATCATTTCAAAACTCAAAAACTGGGCTCGACAAAATTATTGGCACTCTCAACTTAATATTTGGTTGCACGCCCTTTGGAAAAAATAACTGAAATCAAGCGCTTCCTATAACCATCAACAAGCTTGTTACACCTCTCAAATGGAATTTCCAATCACTCTTCTTTTGCAAACTGCTCAAGGTCTCTCAGATTTGAAAGGCGCCTTCTCCCAACGGCAATTTTGAGATCTCTCCATAAGTGTTCAATCGGATTTAGATCCGGACTCATTGCTGGCCACTTCAGAACTCTCCAGTGCTTTGTCTTCAACCTTTTCTGGGTTCTTTTAGAGGTATGTTTGGAGTGATGGTCCTGCTGGAACACCCATGACCTCTGACGCAGACCCAGCTTTCTGACACTGGGCCCTACATTGCGCCCCAATATCTTTTGGTAGTCTTCAGATTTCATGATGCCTTGCACACAGTCAAGGCATCCAGTGCCCGAGGCAGCAAAACATCCCCAAAACATCTTAGAACCTCCACCATGTTTGATTGTAGGTACTGTGTTCTTTTCTTCACAGGCCTCATTTCGTTTTCTGTAAACAGTAGAATGATGAGCTTTACCAAAAAGCTCTACTTTGGCCTCATCTGTCCACAAGACGTTCGCCCAGAAGGATTTTGGCTTCCTCGAGTACATTTTGGCAAACTCCAGTCTGGCTTTTTTATGTTTCTGTGTCAGCAGTGGGGTCCTCCTGGCTCTCCTGCCATAGCGTTTCATTTTGTTCAGATGTCGACGGATAGTTCGAGCTAACACTGTTGCACCCTGAGTCTGCAGAACAGCTTGAATATGTTTTGAAGTTAATTGGGGCTGTTTATCCACTATTCGGACTATCCTTCGTTGCAGTCTTTTATCAATTTTTCTCTTCTGTCCACATCCAGGGAGATTAGCTACAGTGCCATGTGTTGTGAACTTCTTGATTATGTTGCGTACAGTGGACAAAGGAACATGAAGATCTCTGGAGATGGACTTGCAGCCTTGAGATTGTTGATATGTTTCCACAATTTTTGTTGTTCTCAAGTCCTCAGACAATTCTCTGCTCTTCTTTCTGTTCTCCATGCTTAGTGTGGCACATTCAGACACACAACAGAAAGGTTGAGTCAACTTTTCTCCATTTTAACTGGCTTCAGGTGTGATTGCTATATTGCCAGCACCTGTTTCTTGCCACAGGTGAGTTCAAATGAGCATCATATGCATGAAATAAAACAATTTACCCACAATTTTGAAAAGGTGCCAACAATTTGTCCGGCCCATTTTTGGAGTTCTGTGTGACATGATGTCAGATTTGGCTTTTTTTCTCTGTTTTTTTGTGTTGTTCCAATGCACACAAAGGAAATAAACATGTGTATACCAAAACATTTGTAATTGCAACAATTTTCTGGGAGAAACGGTGCATTTTCTGGGAAAATTCCAGGGGTGCCGATAATTTTGGCCATGACTGTATTTGTTACTTAAATTTATTTAATTTCAGATCATACCTAGAGTAGATCTCAAATAGTGCAGTGTACCCCTGATGTTGCCCAGATCCTTCATCCTGGGTTTGCGCCTGGTCATTGTCCATGTTGCCTGTCTGAAAGTGTTATCTTTTTGGTACTCAACTTTTCCTCACACATCCCCAAAAATGTACAAGTTAGGTCCATTGGCAATTTAATTTATCCCTGTGTTTTTCATGAATGTGTTTTCCCCTGTCTTTCAAGGCAAAATGGATGTGGCATCCAAAACAATCTTACCTGGACTGCCCAGCCAAGGCAATCTTGACTTCAGCCAGACCCCTAAAGCAATTTTTGGCTTCAGTTGGAGTAGGCCCAAAAATAGGGAGCTGACAAAAACAACTATAATAGTTCTAAAATTAAGCCAAAACCCTAGAAGCGAAAGGATAACTGCCAACCTTTGGCTTGTCTTAAAAAGGTAAGCAAGGTTTTTTTTTTATATAAATGTATGGATTAATTCCAAAAAAAGCTCAAAAACACATAGAAAAGCCCAAAAGAGCCAAATAAGGCACAAATTAGTTACCTGAAAGGCAATCTACACCAAACCAGTTCCACCACACAGGCCAGAAGCAGAATCGCAGAAAACAAGGCAAAAAAATAATCATAAAGATTGTAAATCCAAATAGCAAGCAATATTTACAGATTCATAACATTAGGGCCAGACTTTTATCTAAAGTTTACTTTGGGATTTCAAATAAAATGTACCTTGTTCTGCATATATAGTATTATAATTGGCTCTTCTCCAAAATTCTGCAGTTCACAAAAGCAAAAGCATGGCTGTTTTTCATCACAACTAATAAAATTTATAAGTCCAAATTTGTCATATTTGTGTCACTGTAACTTCCAGATGCCTTTTGGCCATAGAGGTAGCATGGTGATTTTTGGATTTGAAGAAATATACAGTATTTCACATAAGTTCCAACTGATTGCTCATAGGTGGAATTTTGATTCATATTCTTTCTTATCCTCCCATAAAATTAATTCCTGGCTACATCCCTGCTTGACACGGTCAAGACAGTAGTAGTACTAGTAGTACTGTCATGTTCATAGAGCACTTTTTACTTGCATATCTGACCAACATGCAACACTTCACAACACTCTGGTGCTGTGATAAATAATAATATATTCAAATAAATTATGAAAGAATCAGACTCAACACACTTAAAAAGGTTTGGGGCAGCCACCCATATATTATCCCTGGCTGCAATGGGTTTGTGTTAAGACAGAAGTGTCTTCAATGGAGTCCAGACATGAACTGTCTGAGGTTTGAGAAGATTGCAGTTTTAAATGAAAAGATCAGAAGTGACCTGCTTCTGATGTCATCATAGGGACCGGAAGTGATGTTGTCATAGGCGCCAGAACCGGAGGTGGCATCGTCCTAGTCGCCAGAACCGGAAGTGATGTTGTCCTAGGTCCCGGAACTGGAAGTGCAGTCTTCAAAGATAATTCAGACAGGCTGTCCCACTGCTGGTCTGCAGAGATAACAGGAGAAGATTTAGTGCACCCCGCAACCCCCTGGCCTAGCATGGGAGGACCATGCAACATCCTCCTACTCGCACGTGCGTGACAAAATACATTCATTTTATTTAATAGAAAAAAAAACATTTCAGCTTACTTGATGTACCCCTTTATTATACAAACTAGAAAATATGAACAAATAACTCCAGTTCCCTAGTCCTTTTACAGGCTTCCAGTTAGGCTTAGGGCTGATTTCAAAATTGTTCTTTTAACTTATAAAGCATTCAATTGCCAAGGCCCTGCTTACTTATCTGAGTTTATCATTACTTACAAAACAGAGCACACATTGAGATCTCAAGATGATAGCCTGCTTATGATTCCAAGGATTAATAAAATTACAGTGGGAGGTTGAACCCTTAGTTACAGGGCCCAGAAGCTGTGGAATGGTGTACCTACTAATTTACTGTAAGAGATTCCCCTTCAGTCTCAGCTTTTAAATTCTGGCTGAAGACTCTTTACTTCAGTTTGGTATACCCTGACTAGAGTTGCCCTTTTGCTGTGCATACTGCATCTCTGTCTTTTAGTCACCTGTGCAGGAATATACAGTACATATCACAATATATAAACCATTCTCTATTCTGTTTCTCCTTTTGGTATTTTGATGTGGCACTTGGTGCCACTGCTCTACTGTCAGTCTGTTATCTTGCATTTGGAGGACATACTATAGAGGGGTGTTGGAATAATCGGGTGAAAAGATTCCTTCATCAGATTGGACAGCCAGCACAGATTCCACTATAGAAAACCCAGGAACTGATAGATAGGCAGTTGGCCGAGGTCAGGACTATGACTTTATTTTTGACTTTCTCTTGTACAATTCTAATCTCACCCATTGTCAACTGGCATAGTTCATCAATTAATTGACAGATATTGTTAGTTTCCATTTATGTTTAATCAGTATTACTTTGTTCTTTGTGTGTTTTACCTGATCTGCATTTATAGGTGTACCAGTTCTGTATTTAGTAAATAATCTGTACTTGTATTTTAACTGAGAATTGTTCACAGTGCTCTGTGCCTGCACTCAACAGCTTTATACAAAAATAAATTGTATTGTACTGTAATTGTACACCCTGGGTAATTAGAAGTATTTGTGACTCTGGTCAAATCATTTAACCACTCATTAAAACAGATGAGCACATCAGAATTAAAAATAAAATCATGGTTTGTCCACAGTGACAAGGCTTGACACACATTTTAAAAGATATCTTGCTGTAGCAATGCTGAAAATGAAAATGAAATATACACATGCTACCAAAACAGAAATATGCTTCATCATTTTTAGGGTACTAAAGAAATGCCCAATAAAAGCATATTATATTTTGAAAAATTCTAAAAGATCCGAGCTTATGGTAAAAATCAAGAAGATGCTTCAGTTGTCATCTTGATTTTGCTTAATTTTTGGGAGGGCAGGTAACAGGATGAGACTCCATCAATAGTTAACTGATGCTGTTTCATTCTTGGTTTAATTATGATACTATCATTTAAGTAAAATAATTGTCTTCTGCATCCTTTCATCAGTTCTGCATGATATTTTCGGTGGTTCTTGTAATTGTTTCATATGTAACAATTTTTCCTCTTGAAGTTTTATTCTTTATGTTTTACCATCAACTTTGAAATTTATTCTTCATTACTTAATTTATATTTATATCTTAACTTCTGGCAAAATGAAAATTCAAGAGAAAATACAAACTCATGTCACAAATTAATGTTTATTTTTTAATGAATAGAACTATAATGTTGATGCTTCAGTATTAACAGAAATCTGTGATATGCTTGAAGGATCCAATTCTAGGGTTCATGCCTCCCCAGTCAGTGTATCTCCTGTACTCGCCAGGCCTCAGGAAGTACTGGCGTCCTCTGTAGTGGGGCTGCTCATACATGATCCAGTAGCCATCCATCACATTGCAGGAGTGGATGTCTTGATAATGGAAGCGATCCTGAACAGATTCGCAATCATCCAAGAACTCCATCATCTGACCACCAAAGTTTTCCCTTTCATAAACCCTCATTCTGTAAGATCCTCTGTGCTGTTGGAAAAAAAAGGAAAGTACATTTACAGATTTGGTGACCATTAATAGAATTGTGAATGCAATAGCCTGCGTTATTTAAATATGGTATATGTGATAATTTTTCCATCCACCCATCTATTTTCTTAAACCCCATATCCAGAGCAGGGTCATGGGGAAGCTGTGCACATCCCAGCAAACAAGGGACATAAAGCAGGAACAATCCCTGATCATGACACCAGTCCATCAGAGGGTGAACATACACATACACATATACACACATCAAGGACTAATTAGGTAACACCAATTTACCCAACCTACATGTCTTGAACTGTGGGAGGAAACCCACATGTACACAGGAAGACCATGGGATGTGAGCCGTGGGCTCCTTGTTGTGAAGCAGCAGCGCCATTGTGCTGCTTTGTGATCATTTAAAATTTTTATAAAATATACATATGACATTTTCTTTAATAACTGTATATAAACAGCATTGTACATATGCCATTTACATTTTTTAATTGCTATTCATATGAAAACAGAAAAAAAGTATGATTATTAAACGTAGTTATACTGCTAAAGTGTTTTTGTGATTCTAACTGCTTATTAAATTCCTGCAGGCAGGTCCTTGTCATTGAAAGCCAACTTGTCTTTTCATATCTTGTGCCTTCCTTGTCATACTTTAGTACTGTATATTCCATTCTCTGTGATTTTATCAAGCAACATCATTCTCTGTCTTCCGTGTGACGTTTTCTGTCTTCAATAAAATCGCATAGCAGCCAATTATGTATCTCCCAGCATTCCCCTCTGCCTAAAATTGATTCCAATGAGGGTCCTTTTTCTCCTACCACTTCTAACTACCCCATAATTACTCACCCTTCTGTCCCCATTCTTTTCAAAAAACTACATCTCACATGCTTACGTGATTATGTTCCTAAGATGTTTAAACTGACACACTTGGTTGTTTGCTAATATTTATCTCTGTTATCTATAATATAACCTCTTTTGAGTCAAAGTATCTAAACATACAACTTAAGATGGGTAAAATTTTGTTTTTGTAAGTTCAGTTTTCCTTTCCATGCACCTATTTGCTTATCTACATTCCAAGTGCAGATTCAAATTACCTTGCCATCTGTAATGTTTCAGCCAGGGTTGTATCTGGTGGCTTAAATGTACTTTTGTTTATTTTCTTTTTTTAACCCCTTTGGTGCTAACCCCAGGCATGAACTCAGAATTCTATGTAATTCTGGTTAACCACAAGTCATGTAATGATCTGCTTTAAATATTTAAGCCTGCTCAGGACAGTATTTTGCTGCCATCTAGTGGATGAAATCACATCTTGCTAAAAAATAATAATTATTTAATGTGTTTTACCACTCCAAGGTAACTCATCATTATTCATGAATGAGGTAGAGAGTTCAACCAAAACACAGTAGCATGTAAACGATAGATGATAAATCAGTTTTAGCACAAACTGAAACTTAATCTTTAGTGGAATCCAATTATGGTGAATTGGTCATCAGTCTTTGACATGGATAGTGAAGCTGAAGCATACAACACCATATGACCAAACTGCTGCGATATGCCTTCAGTTGTACAACGCTGCAGTGGGGTGCAGTATGTAAATGGAAAAAAGTCAAAATGATTTTTATCAACTAGAATGGCAAAATAGGTGTTAGCCCCCTTAATCAGTGTTACAATGCAGCAACTGCAAATGCTTGTGCCAGGGAAATGTAGAAGTTACTGAGCCTTGCGCTATGGTAGCCCAAAATAACACAAGGAGCATGTCAAACGCATTCTACCCTGTCATATTTAAGCAACATAAAAAATATTATAAGAAAAGTGTGCAAAGAACGTTTGTGTACTATTGGGTTTTGGGTTGGTGACTGTTTCAAAACATATCACATGAAGGACGTGTACTAAATAAGCATCAGTACAGCAGTGAACACTAGACATACCGCTCCTACTGTATTTATGTTGACATTTTGGAATTTACATGTTTCTGTCTCATGTAGTAGCACCCTTTTATTGTTGAAAAAATGTAGAAACCAATAATATTATATTACAAATATTATATTTTTTACTGTTATATGTATCATGAATATTTTCTAAATTAATTATTTTGTATTTTGTCATTTAAGTCATGTATTTTGAGTCCTATTCTTTGATCCTGGGGAGGTGAGGCCACTTGACACTTCAGTTGGAGAATCACCCCCCAGTACTATTAATGAAGAAGCAACCCCTTTGTTGGCTACTTTGGCTTTGAGGTTGTTCTCATTTCCTTTAATTTTGTATTTTGCATTTTTTTAATTGGATTTCTTGGTTTCGAACTTCTATTTTGGTAATAAGGTAGTGTTTTTAGATTCTGCTTTGGAGGTCTTCACTATTAAAAAGCAGACCTTTTTTGTTATACTTTTTTTTCAACCTGCCTGTATTCTATTTTGTGCACTTTATGAATTTTAAACTTTTAAATATTGAAAAAAAAACTTTATTTTGTTTTCACAGGACTGATTTTTTATGGTTCACTTCTCTCCCTTTGGATATTTTTGATTTTAAAACCTTCGTCCCACTATTGGGTCTGTGTGCATCATAAGCCTGCATCTTGAGTATGCGGCTAGGCTTTTTGCAGTGGTGAGGCCTACATTTTTGGTTCAGGTCTAGAGTGAAGTGTAGGTCTGGCTTTCAATCTTTGAGCCCTGCTACTCTTTTAGAATTTAATTTAACGGTAGAATCTGCAGTCAAACATTAGTTCTTCAAAGGGATTCTGATGAAAGACACATATATTTAAGGCAACTTATCAAGCAGTACTTTTCTAAAACAATATTATAAATAAAAAGGTGGGAGCATGCCCTGATAGCGCGTTGCCGCACCCACCACACGATGAAACATCTGGATTGGGACCCACGTGCAGCAGGTGACACCTCAGCTCTGCACTGGAACAGTGTCAGGTATTTTTACAGTGGCTGATGTGCCAATCCAGCCACCAACCCAATAGGCCTCCATAATAAACTAAGTAACCTAATTTGTTCATGTGAGGAAGTCTCAATGTCCATAATTTATCAATAAAGACAAGCAGAAAGTGTGTAGAGAAATAATGTTTTTAACATTGATTCTTTCAAATGATTTTTGGGTTACTACTGTATTATTTAAGAATCACAGTTTTTTGCAAAAATCTGTTAACAGAAAATAAAAAAATATTAGTCTTACTTGGGGAATAACACGGCAGGAGCGCACACAGTCATTGAATCCCATCCAGCGCTGGTAGTCAGGATACTCGCCTCTTCTCAGGAAGTACTGGTAGCCCATGTAGTTGGGGCGCTCATAGACTATCCAGCAGCCGCTCTCCACCCGGATGGAGTTACAACGACTGAAGTAGCTTTGAAGGTCAGCAGAGTCACTGCTACACTCATAGTAGCGGCCCTGGAAGTTCCTGTCCTCGTAGAAGATGATCTAGTTTGGGATTATAGGACAGTGATTTCTATTATTATAGTGATATTGCTTATGTACTGATGACACAGAATTAATGTGAAATGAGATGAAGATGTGCCTAAGAATTACATTTCTTCAATAAAAATACCCCCCGGTCAAAAGAAATCAAGTCAAAAGAAGGTCTGGGTCCACCCCTGGCTCCTCATTTCATGTGTAGTTTCCCCCTTGATGAACAAAAATAACAAAACTGCTTATTCTGATCTGCACTCCAGTTTTGGAATACACTGCCTGTCATGGGTGTCAGCATCACAAATTTACAGCCAAAAATCCATCCTGTCTTTTGCCAAAGACTAAATCAGAAATTTAGTTGAGAAGAAATAGAGAGAAGTCAGAAATTAGGTTAAAGATAACAAAGAACGAAGTATGCACATGTTAAGTACATTTTTTCAATAGTCAGATGATTCGGGAATGTACTTTACATGCTGTCTTTTATGTGGTTGCTCTGATGACATCATAGCGTGACTTGCCACAATTGCTCAGGGTGCTATCAAGCCACTGCAGATGACCAAGAATGCAGAACCCCTTCTTGTATTTAACCAACTGAGACGGGCACATACCACTCCTCTCTTCATGTCACTACATTGGCTGTCTGTTGCAGCATGTACAGTATCAAGTTCAAATCCCTGATGCTTGCCTACAGAGCAATCAGTGTGTCAGCATTTGTGTACATGGAGACACTGGTGAAGTGCTCTACTCCTTCTCACCCACTCAGGTCTGCCAGGGAACAGTGTCGACTGATGCCACCTCTATGTGGCATCACATCTCTATCCAGAGTCTTTTCCTATGTTGTTCCTAGTTGGTAGAACAGGCTGCCAACATCCAACTGTACTGCTGACTCCCTCAATGTATTTAAGAAGCAATTCAAGACCAATCTGTTCTGTGCATATCTGCCGAATTGGTGAAAAAAAAAGCTTTGCACTGCGATATTTTAGACTCTTGATTAATTTGTTTAATTCCTTTAGTGATTGTAACCTATTATTGTAAATGTATGAGTTATTACATCTTTTAACTTGTTGCAATCAACTTTTGTTACCAATCCTATTACACTTGCTGAACAAACCAGGCCTAGCCTAATGTTACTCAATTGTTTATTTCTTTTGTAAGTCACATTGGATAAAAGCGTCTGGTAAGCACATAAATATAAATGTAAAAAAAAAAAAAAACAGAAAAGAGGAATACATTGTCTAAATTAAATATCAGAAACCCTTCAAAATTACAGAAAATCCCCAATCACTTGACACTGCAAAATTCTGAAATTAGGAGGTCATGCAGTGAGGGAGATTCGCTAAAAAGATTTTGTCAAGTGGTGTTACTAAAATATAATTGGAACCCTAAGTCTAAAACATGGATGCAGTAAAAGTGGCGGTGTGGAGCAGAAACGGCAACAAATATAAATGAATGTAAAGAGAATGTAAATAGTTATGCTAGTAGAATTTTCTTGATAGCTGACATTTATTCTAAATGTCTCATTCATTTATTAATTAATTCAATTCTGTGTAAAAATGTAACACTCTCTTTCTTTCTGCAGTTCTCTAAGGTACCCTAAGTCAACTAAGCTTACATTATGATGCATCTAGTTAGAAGCTTTGTGCTTACCATTTATTATATGTTCTGTCAGTGGCCCAATCAAAAGGATTTGTAATTGCACTTTTCTGTGTATTTTCCACTAACATGTTGGCTTACAATATTTAGTTGTTTGAACCATTCACAAAGTATAATAAATCATTTCAGCCCTCTATAGGTAAAAAGAAGAAAAAACCCTGTAAAGCCTTAAAATGACACAGCAGATAGCAGAAGAGCACTCACCTTTCCCATTTTGGATTTTCACTGCTTACTGTGCATACAGACGAACAGACCTGGGGGTTTTATAGGCTGAACTGAAACAAAGTGTTTTGTCATTCAAATAGTTGAACCTGATGAATCAGCTGTGCACCATTTAAAACGATGCCAAAAGAAAAATTGTTCTGGTAGGCATCTTTGTTTGAAGGTCTTTATCATGAAAGTGGACAATATATCATCTAGCAAGTACTGCAATGTGTGGGAAATAAAGCACTGTGTCTAAAGTTAAATGCTTCTATCACAATAAATGCATTGTTTTACAATAATTAATCTTTTAAAAGTTCTTTTAGCCAACTACTATCAATTGCCTGTTTTAATATATAGGCAAAAAGTCATATAGTTGGTGACTATATCATTAACACAAAAGTACGGTAGGTTCTTCTAAGAGGACTCCATCCACATCCCACCGATGTGTGTTAAGTTCATTAGTGATTTTAAATTAGGGTGTGTGTGCATGTATGTGTGTATGTGTATCTGTGTGTATTGCAATGGTCTGCCGCTGTGTTGGTTTGTGTCCTGCTTTGTGCTTTGATACTGTCAGGACAGGCTTCTGGCCCCATAGACACTGTCCATTTTGAGAGCATTATGTTTTGTTATGTTGTAACTTGTCATCTGATATAGAAACGTCTATGTGTGGAAATGTGTCTGTCTGTTCGGCCTGGAAGTGCGAGGCTACAGCACAAGCTCAAAGAAATCGACTCTGTCGCACAAAGTGAAACCGCCGAGAAAAGAGAAACTTGCTTAGCTGTTAATGTACAAGCGAGGCAAGCACACTGGCAAAACAAAACCTCACAAGAGAGAGAAACTTGCTTAGCTGCTGATAAACAATGGAGGCAAGCACATTGGCCAAACGAAACAGCCAAGGAAGGAGAACCTCGTTTAGCCACTAATGCACAAATGCAATTGATTGATTGAAGTGCCAGAATCCATGGTTTCAAGGAGCCTGGGCTTTTTACAGCATGGGTTTACACAGCTAGTACTGTATAAGACGATTAATATATTTATATTTTTATATTTTGTATTTTAATATAAATCTTCATTATATTGCAGAAACATAATTATCAACTGAAACATTAATTAAAGGCAAATATGAATGTATTTAACAGTTTGAAAGTACAGTAGGTAGATTTTTATGGGTTAACTTTATAACATCAAGGCCATCTAAGGACCATTTATACAACCCCAAGAACTACCCCCGGTTCTGATTTCAGTGATTCTATTTCAAGGCTTCAGGGAGTTGGAATTTATCCCAGAAGGAGGCAGTCCTGGGTTGGGGGGCACACTTACAGAGATGCCACCTATTCAAACGCACCACTCAAATGAACAGGATGTAAGGATATCTCAGTGTTATTAGAGAAAACCACATAAACCCTGGCAAAACAAACTAGAAGAAACTAAAGCTTTGAACTCAACTGGCATCCAAGCACTGCAATAATATCTCAACATTGAAAAGTTCTCTAGGAAATTAGGCAAGTAGCTGATCATAAACAATATTTTAAAGCACAAGTTATGGTTACCTATCAAACTGCAATGTTTTAGAGGGCTTGTCTTCCTCAGCTGCCAAAGGAAGTGGAGATGTGGCTATAGGGTTGGTGTTAATAGACCAAGCATAGTCAGCTGCAAGGTGCACACCATGGAATTTGGTGCTTTTGTCCAATTCAACCACAGAGCACTTGATGTGCAGTGGGATGTGGACAGCTCAGGTCTTTATGAAGTCAACAGTCATCTCTTTCGTCCTATCCATGTAACAGATTTTTGCACTTGCACCAGTCCTCCAATTGTCGTATCTCCACTCTGTAAGTTGACTCATCCCCATTGCTGATGCTCAGGGTGATGGTGCTGGAGAGAGTGGGTTCATTGTTCATGGTTGCCCACTCTTATAAGATCAGGCCATTTATGGGTAGAAATGTCACAGAGTGGAAAGCTGCTAGAGGTTTGGAAGAATTGGTAGATGGGCTCTGGAAACTGTGGAAGTTTTGATGAGGTCAAGATGAAAAAGAGTTCATGTTTGAATTGGACTTGAAAACTAATAATAAAATACAAGTTCAAGAGGCAAGCAAAAGGTGAAACACAGATTAAACAAAAGAAAATAGTATCAAGAAAGGCTAGAAGCAGACTCAATATTTAAACACTAAGGTGAATATAATGTTAGCAAGCATGTAGATGAATTAGGCCTGCATAGATGCAGACATAAAGTGGTTATAAACAGCCAAAGACACCACCAGGAGAAAGAGAGAAGCTGCTCAGAGGGAGAGAAAAGGGAAGCAAGTAAATACCACGTGTTAATTATTAAAAAAAAAAAAATCCATCTGTTCATTTTCCAAGCATGCTTTCTCTTTATCGTTATTTTTAGCCTGTACCCAAAGCATCCAGTTTGAGGCTAAAACCAGCAGTGGACCTGACACCAGTCCATCACAGGGCACATTCACACTCAAGCATTCATTTATATTGCAAAAATGTAGAGAGATCATTAAACCAAGTTTGTAGCACTTAAGATCTCTGGAGGTCCCAAAGAGAAGAAATGTAAGGGGCCATCACTTATGCTATTATGTTTCTTCCTATTTTTATCATTTGTTTTAATGGCTTATCTTGGATGCTGCTTGTTATGTCTTGCGCCTGGCTTGAGTGTGTTGTGTACGTATTTAATTTTTTTTTTGTCTTTAACATATTATTTTGTAAATATTATATTTTTTTCTGTTTCCTTTTTGTTTCTTTTTATTCATAATTTTGTGTTTATTAATAATGTTAGTTTTAGGGTACCTTGCCTTTTTAGTTATGTACCTTGTAGCGTGGTTTTTGGGCCTAGGTGGGCAAGGCCACCTGTCACTGTTATTTAAGAATAAGCAGCAGAAAAAATGGCTGCTTCAGGATTGAGATTGTTCTGGTCTTTTTTTTGGGTGTGTTTTTTCTGAATATTGACTTTCTGGATTTGACCCTCTGCTCATCAATTAAGGCACCGATTCTGTTTTTTGATAATTATTTTGTTGCCTTTTCACTCATGCCTTTGTTTTTGCTTGCCATCTTTTTGAATTCTTTAATATAAAATGTTCAATTTAAATAAACTTTTTTTTTTGGCCAGATTGTCATAAAGTAGATACCCAAAACACATCAGTCCCAAAACTACTTCCAAAAATGCACACTAGCAGGGATTTCCTGTCAGACCCTGGCTAGATATAAAGGCAACCTCAGGTTATACAATAAAATAGTTTATTCTCACGGAATGCTCTGTTACAATATGAAGCTCTGAAAAGCACGAAAACATAAAGAAGTTGCCAGCAAGGAAATTCAAAGCAAGCAAAGTCCCAACACTGTATCCAAACAAAGATCGAAAACCAAAACAAGAGTTTGAAAATCCAAAAATCCAATAAATCAAGGTATAACAATAAACTGAAGTAAAACTCATCAACTCCCTAGTGCATTTGCAATGAACCTGCAGGACCAGTGGAAGACCCTCCAGCTTTATTGGGCAGATGGCGGTTCCAGGCCATGACTGGCAGGTGGCCTGGCCTGCCTCTTGAGGGGGTATACCCACAAAACACATAGAACATAACATAGACTTAGATACAGTTACAAAAAACATACATTATACTGCAAATCATAAGCAAAAGCAATGGTTACACATTCAGTTAAATCAAAAATGTGCAATGGAGAATTCCAGCCAGGGAGGAACTCAGTCTGAGATATGACACAGAGGTTTTCTCACAGTTTTCCTTTCCCACTTTTGTGGACATTTTGACTTTACCTATTGATGAACCAAAGCTACTGATTTAGGAATTACAAGCTGCAAGTTCTACCGCACAGGTAAAGGGAATTTGGCTTTAGATGAGCCATACAACTTCCTTTATGTAATTCCAGCAACCTTTATGTTATTACCACTGCTACAGTCTCAGAGTAGATGTGAGTTTTTTGTTTATTATTCGGCTTAAACAGATCAATAAAAAAAGTTGGGTTCAGTTATTGCAATAATACTAAATATCCATTTTTTATCTACTATATTAATCTTACAAGAACAGCATAACATTACAATCTCAGACCTGCTTATTCCAATTCAGGGGTATGAGGAATCAGAGTATATTACGGGACCATCATGTGCATAGCAGGAACCAACTTCAAAAGGATGCTAGTCCATCTCAAGGCCCTACTCATAAGTGCACCAGTTTAGATTTGCTATTTAACCTAACAGGCAAATCTAAGGGGATGTGTGTGGAAAATTTGAGTACCCTGGAAAAAACCATGAAGATATGGGAAGAGAGGCAAACTACATCCAACATTAACTGCTGTGCTACCATGTTTCCCTTTTACAAGAGTAAGTATCATAAACATAATTATAATTCTGAGCTCACTTTCACTTTTCCAAAACCTCAAGCAGATGGTGGCCTTAGGACATATTTCCTCCTCATGTTGTGAATATCTGCTGTTCCACTAGTAGATTATATTTTGTTTCTTTAATATGTTTTAGATAGGGACCCAGTTAAGAATCAACTTGTTAACATGAGAGTATAACAAGGGAAGGCCTGTAACAGGCCCTGACTATGCAGGCACTGTCAAGGACAATGTAACTTACCATGCCAGTACAATAGAATGGGCGTGGCTAGAAGACCTTATCTGGGTGCAGGGTGTCCCAGATGGAGGTACAAGGTTGAACTATGTCAAAAATGTGAAAGAGGAGACAAGATTATAACATCTCCAGACCCATACAAAGCAATATAAAAAAAAAACTATATATATATTTATATATATAAAAATAAAAAACTCTGAAATATATGAGAACAGGTAATGAACATGCAGAAGGCACAAAAGTGAAGGGACACCAGGGAATGCTGAAGGGAGCTCTAATTTGGTGGTCCTGGAACAAATATAGGGCAAATATAGGGCAGCATGTGAACACAATTAATATTAATATTAATAATAATAATAACAATAACAGGGTTATGGGATTGAGGATAATTTGCTATCAAGCCAAGAGGCCATAATGAAATAACAACAAGAAGAAAGGCATAACCCACCCTTGAGGATCACCAATTTCTATTCCAGTAGGGGGAGCTAATAATGAATGGACAAGGGATGATGGAATTTTATGAGCAGTTCATCCCCAATGTGAGAGATGGCAGTACTGCTCTGATTGGGGCCTAGTTTGGACACCTGCAAGGTTGACTGGGAGATGTAGAGCTGTAGGGAAACTATACTGGGGTCTCTGGGTGCCACAGGAGAGCACTGTGTAGAATGGATATCCATATTATGGGGGACTTATGTATGACTGGAAATTGCTTCCTTTAGGCAATGGTACCACAGGTACTCCTAGATCCAAAATAAAACAGAGTCCCTCAGCTACCTCAGGGTCAGAATCGGGAGGAGGAGGAGGAGGAGGCTCACAGATGATGTAGTGGAAGGACACAGAGATGCTTGTTCTCTCAATTATATTGTTACCACAGTATGTTATGGCACAATTATAAAACAAACATTATTTTGTTTTACCATTGAAATTGCGTTTGACTTTGTTTTGCCTGATGGTTGGGGCTTTGGGGTGCCCCCTACAGTACATAGTGGGAAGAAGAAGCAAGAGTAAGTGAGAGAGTGAGCAACTGGACAAAGCACCTCTCAATGGTTTAGTGGAAACAGCCTGTGTAGAAAAGCCCAGTGTGAATTCAGGTGTTGGTACTTTTCCTGGTTTGTACTTTGAGACTTTATCTTATCTTTCATACTAACTTGAATGTTTGGGTCTCTTTGTCATTCACTTAGGGTCTGGGGATGCTTTGAGAGCACTTTGTCTTGTTTACAAAGTCATTAAAGCTTGAAACTTTGTTCACTAATCTTAAAAACATGGTGTAATAATTCAAAGTGTTGTAACAGACAGCCGGTAGTTAAACCTTGCCGGAGCACCCCTGAGATGGAAGGATGGGGAAGGCAGCTTTTCTAGGACACTGCCTCCCCTAAGACGCTAGATGACAGCTTCCCTGGACTGCAGCGATGCCCTGGATTCTCACAGGGAATTATGGGACATGTAATTTAATACCACAGCCCTGCTGGGTACCGTGGGTGCCACAAGGGGACGCTGCAAGAGAACCTGGGGAGCCATGC
This sequence comes from Polypterus bichir lapradei, assembly GCA_026402145.1. Taxonomy (NCBI): domain Eukaryota; kingdom Metazoa; phylum Chordata; class Cladistia; order Polypteriformes; family Polypteridae; genus Polypterus; species Polypterus bichir. The sequence goes on along the minus strand of JANRMT010062814.1, from coordinate 126,758,618 downwards.
CTCACCCATAGCCCTGAAGTACTACCAAGTCATGGGGATGAAAGCCTAGAAGTACTTCCGGGCTGAAGAAAACTCAAGTTCTTGAACCTGGTCTAACACTATTTAAAGGACTGTTGTGAACCCATCAAGTGAGCCGGAGTTGGGTGGAGGTGGACGAAGCTTGCTGGGAGGCATGGAGGAGAAAGAGAAAGAGAGAAAAAAGAATATTGTGCTTTGTGGTGTTTATGTGCCTGTTTATTGTGGTTGTGGTGCTTAGGGCACTGTTTTGGAGAAGAAAAAGAATTAAAAATACTTCTCAGTGCTTTTACCCTGTGTCCTGTGTGTCTGTCTCTTTGGTTTAAGGGGCGACAGTAACCCCTAGCGTCTACAGTGTATTTGTGGGCAAATCAAAAAGCTTAAAGTTTAATAAAAAGTGATTGTAAACAGTTATTTCATCCTAACATAAATTCTCATCTTGTAGACTTTAGGCCTAAATTCTTTAAAGACTTGAAAGCAATGATTGCTAACACGCTATATGATTTAAGTTTACTAGAAATTTTATTTTTATATGCTTGTCAAAATAATGATTAAATGGAAATTGAATACAAACAAGAACATGAAGCATATTTATACATCACAACAAAGAGCAAAGTATAAACATTATACAGTATATACAGTGTAGTGATATTTGGCTGTCTGTGGAATTAGAATACCAATCCTATGATCAGATGTCCCCCATTTTTTAGAACAAGTAATGTTTGGGGGTAAAAAGTTTTTTGGAAGCTACCGTTTGGTGCTTTTATTGCTGCAATATCTTCTGTAAAGGTGAAAACAGTTTGGGCCAGGATTGACCAGTCACTGTCCTAATGGCAGTGCAGAAGCTACTTGTTTTTGTGTAGTACTCTCTAAATGGTATTGCTACCATGCATGGTTCTATTACTTTATCACATAAGGACACCCCCTGTCAGCAGACTATCTGTGGCGCAACAATGAAAAGTTTAAAAGTCTAATTCTTTTCATTCCACATTTCTCTGGAGTTCTCAGAATGTTGAGGCTCTCTTGTGCCTTGATATTGCATATTGTGGGTTAATTTCAGCAAGTCATAAATGTGTGACTAGAGAACCATGAAGAAGTTGATAGTATGTGCTATTGCACCACTGATAATGGGCAGAGTTCATGATGGATTCTTTTATCTTGATAATATTCGGGAGCAGATTGTTGTGGCTACCCCATTTTGTCATATATGCCACTTTTAAGCAAGTGAATATTTGGGTGTCACTGGCATATAGGGTTGTGGGAGTATTGCTACATACAGTAGCTGTATGGCAATGACTTAAGAGAAGGTGCAGTCTGGGGCTGAGCCTCTGTTGTGATAAATGATCTTTCTGCAGGTTTTTGCTTAAAATGTTGACTTCTATTCATGTGTGTTTGATTCTTGCTGATGTTCATTTAGACTTCTACAGCATACACAGATTCAGTTTTTCTTTTAAATTCTGCCTATCACAGATACAGTCAGAGGCACATTACCTGCATTGTGAGGGAGCGTCAGTTATAGCACTATGGCCATGTGGCGCGTTTCCGTGAGGGTGATCCAGCTTGTAAGATCCTCATTGTTGAGGACCCAAGTGGCTGGACCAGGCAGATAGAGGGCCATTTCCAGAGGGTGGGACTGGACCGCGTGTCTGCCTGGGGAGTTGCCAACCGGGATCCTGAGTTGTTTCATTGTGCAGTGAGTGTGGCAACGCACTATACCAGTGCACGCTCCCCAACTTGACTTGACTTGTTCAGAGGATCATTTATTAGAAGCTAACTGCATCGGACTGTTGGAGTGCTCTGCAAAATGGAGCACTTTGAAGAAACTCATCCAATCACCAGAAACTCAAGGCAGCCAATAACAATCTCCTATCAAAATGTTGTGAGGTATCTCTTTCATTATACCAGGATATGTGATAGAGTACAAGTCCAAGGAGGTTATGCTCAAGCTTAATAACACACTGGTGAGGCATCATCTGGAGTACTGCGTTTTGGTCTTCAGGCTATAAAAAGGACAAAGCAGTGCTAGAAAAGGTCCAGTGAAGAGCAACAAGGCTCCTTCCAGGGCTACAGTGGATGAATTATGAGGAACGATTAAAAGAGCTGTGCCTTTTCAGAAGAAGATTAAGAGGTGACATGATTGAAATGTTTAAAATTATGAAGGGAATTAGTACAGTGGATCGAGACTGTTATTATAAAATGAGTTCATCAATAACACAGGGACAGAGTTGGAAACTTGTTAAGGGTAAATTTCGAACAAATATTAGGAAGTTTTTCTTCAAACAGAGAACCATAGACATGTAGAATAAGTCACCAAGTAGTTTGTTAGACATTAGGACTTTAGGGACTTTTAAAACTCAAGTTGATGTTATTTTGAAAGAATTAAGTGAATAAGACTGGCAATCTCTGTTGGGATGAATGACCTGTTCTTGTCCAGGATTTTCTAATGTATATATAGCGGGGTGGATAATGGATGGATGGATGAAGTAATTTTACGTTATGTTTTCTTTATTGTGAATTTTACTCTATTTGCATGTCATTTGAAAGAATTTTCCAGTAATATCACTTTAGAGCCTTTTAAAACTCCATTATGCGTCTGAAGGAGCCCACAATAGGGTGCATAGCTCCCCAGTCAGTGAAGCGTCTGAACTCTCCCTTCTCCACCAGATACTGCCGTCCCCTGTAATTAGGGTGCTCAAATAAGACCCAAGCCCCATCTATCACATGACAAGAATGGATCTCTCTGTTATGGAAGTGTTCCTGGACAGAAGGCATGTCATCTGTAAACTCCATCATCTGGCCTTCAAAGTTTATCCTTTCATATATCTTCAGTCTGTATGGGCCATTTGTCTGCAAAGCAAAAACAGTCATGTTAAGAGATTCTCTCCATATTGCAGAAAACATGAAATAATACAAGTGAAAAACAAAGTTTGTGTATCATTATCTGATCTGAAGCTGCCATTATCTTAAATCATTTGTGTTAGTCATTAATAAACTTTAACAATATTATCTATGCACTTAGTCCAAAAGCCACCATTTCCAAAAGGAACAAAAACAGATTCCTTGTCCATTTTTACATAACAGAAATATAGAAGTTAAGCCATGCAATTTAATAGTTACTTACATTTCGGATTATTCTGCATGAGCGAACACAATCATTGAATCCCATCCAGCGCTGATAATCAGGGTACTCGCCTGGGGTTAAGATATACTGACACCCCAAATAATTGGGGCGCTCAAACAGAACCCAGCAGCCGCTGTCCACTCGGATGGAGTTACAACGACTAAAGTAGGTCTGTAACTCTTGGCAGTCACTGGTGCACTCGTAGGAGCGACCAAGAAAGTTTCTGTCCTCATAGAAGATGATCTAGAGAGTGCAGAAAGAGTTATACCAAAGTTATATATGTTTCTGTTTGCATAAATTGCATGTATGATGTATAAGAGATGATTATATGCAATGGATATATGATTAATAATCCTTTACAATGGAATGAGTATGTTACTAAAAAGAAAAGTTTTGTTTTGTATTATATATTAATTCTGGTGTTACTATTTCTATTAATTCAACATTTTTAGGAAATCCAAACAAATAGATGTTTTCCTAATAATAAAATCATTATCAGCTTATTCAAAATTAAAACTATGAGATCAACAACTAATTTTCTAAAAAAATAAAATGAAATAGTGTAATTTACCTTCCCCATTGTCAGACTGTCACTGTAGCAGACTCCTTTCACAATCTCAATGAGGCCCTGCATTCAGCTTCTTTTTATACTTGCATTTAACAATAAAGATTAATATGTGTTTTATACAAACTAATGAGCCCATTCAATCAGCAATTTAGTGATTTATCTAACCTAAACACATTGTTCTGAAACACAGAATCATCATTTTCTGAACAAAGAGATCTGCTGGGGACATGGCAGTGTTGCACAAAAAAAGTTACAGTGAGGTCACAATGCAGCTGCAGGCTTAAATCCTTATTTGGTTGATTAAATGTTTGAAAAAGAAGACTTAAAACTGTCAAATCAAAAACAGGACATACTGTTACTTTATTTTAATCTTATTTTTGTGTGCCCAGCAAGTATTTTATATTTCTTTATTAATTATTGATTATTCATATAAGGTAATTTTATAAAAAATGCCTTCATACCTATCTATCTATCTATCTATCTACACTATATGGTCAAAAGTATGGGAACCAATGATTATGTTCAAGTGTTTCATCTGCACAAACTGTTAACAGGTGTATAAAATCGAGTGCATAGTCATTGAGTCTCCATTGACAAACACTAGCTATAGAATAGGTCATACTGAAGATCTCAGTGACTTTAAATGTGGGCCTCTCAAAGGATGTCACCTTTCACACAAGTCAGTAGGTGAAATATTTGCTATGCTAAATCTGCCCTTTTCAACTGTAAGTGCTATTATTGTTAAGTTGAAGTTGTGCTTTCTCACCTTGTCATGTGTGTTTGCTCACAGGTCTTCTCACATTATCCTGGGCATTACAGTTTCAAAGAAGATAATGAACCAGCTGGAAAAGCCTGAGAAAAGATAAAACGCCATTTCTTTGAATTTGCAACTAGAAGTGATAAAGTCTACATGAAGTGCTTCATTAAACATTATTGATGCCTTATTAAAACTATTAAAAGAGGATGACAGCAAAATTAGATACCATCATGAAAAATCCCCTCCAGGACGCCTTAAATTGGAGCAATTTTAGCCACAGGCTCGCCAAGAAGTAGCTTTTCTGTCCACAGCTATCAGGCAATTCAATGCTTTCACCCATTGTACTTGTTATGTTTATTTATTTATTGATTGATTGATTGGTTGGTAATGTTATTGTATCTATCCTGTGAGCCTGTATTGTTTTGAGGACAAAGGTTATGAAAAAACTACTTCTGCAAATATTTATGTAATTCTGTATTATTTGAACAAAAATGGGGTCATTTTTAGAGCCAATACTTCAAGAACGTCAAAAATGGCTTGCACCAAGAAGAAATTTTGAACCAGGGGACGTTTTTCTAATTGTAGATAAAGCTACACCTCGCAGTTCCTGGGTAATGGGTTGAGTCATCAAGACAATGCCAGATGCCAAAGGTGCAGTCAGAAGAGTTTGTGTGTAGACCAAAACCAGCACACTGGACAGACCCATGAATAAATTGTGCCTGCTTCAAGAAACAGCCAATGTTTGAAGTATGAAATTTTTAAAATGTTTGTTTGCAGTGTTATTGCTAATGATTTGAAAAGAATAGTTAATATAAAAGTAATTGGCTCATATTGAAGTAAAGTATAGTAATTGTCTCCGCTCCTGCATAGCCAATTAGGGGCCGGAAATGTAAGAGCCAATCTTAGAAAGTTAAAGTTTTGAGTTAAACTCATATTAATGTTTGCTTAATTTGAATAGAATATAAATTTCTTTCATAGTCATAACTTATGGTATAGTCTTTTCACCCTATAAGTTATCAAGAGATAGAACCTTCTTACTATAACTGAGTAACAGTGTGATAATAAGCTCAGTTTGTTTAGAACAGGTCCCAGTAAAGAGGGACTTGAAAGACCCATTTTAAGCTTAGAAATGGGATAAGCATACAGTTTTCTGACGAAAATGTAGCTGCATTTTCAAGTACGCAGCTACAAGTACGAATAATTTAATTACAATTACACCTTTAGATGAACAATGTATTAAATCTATAAAAACAGATTATAGATTAAATAAAAAATACGCACAGACCGGTACTAATAAAAATAACTTAATCTTGAATACCCATAACGCGCATAAAATTCAGCTCTGCTCTTCCGAAACATTAAATATGGCTTATTAAATGTTAGAGCATTAACCATCAAGACGTTTTCCATCAATGATCTTATTAGTGATAGGCAAATTGATTTTATTGCACTTAGTGAAACGTGGCTTACCTCTGATGGCACGGCTGTTTTAAACTAATCTGTGCCTCCGAATTACAGCTTTACTCATGCGGATCGCCAAGTAAAGAGAGGCGGCGGTTTAGCAAACATTTACTCGAGCTGGTTAAAGTGTAAAGATGTCCATTTTGGTAAATTCAAGTCCTTTGAGTATCTTGCCATTGCTATTCATAGAGTTTCTCAGTTTCTAGTATTATCTGTGTATATACCTCCTAAATACAATGTGTCTTTCTTTCAGTAATTCTCAGACTTGGTGTCAATTATAATTACAAACTATGACACATTCCTAATAGTTGGTGACTTTAACTTTCATATCGATAAACAGTGTGACCCAAAAGTAAAAGAATTTATGCACCTCCAGGACTCTTTTGATTTGAGACTGTTCGTTAATCAGCCTACACATAAAGCAGGTCATACGTTAGACTTAGTAATTACTAAAGGACTGAAAGTTGATGTGAAGCAGATCATTGATATTGGTCTATCAGACCCTTTTCTTTTACTATTTAATATAGAAATAATAATAGAAAACATTCACGAGAAGCATATTGTTAAAAAACGCTTCTTTGATTCATCAGCAACTTCAAAATTTACAAACATTCTAAGCAATCAGTGCTAACTACAATAGTGAGGATAATGTAAATAGTAAGGTGGAAAAATTTAATACTAAGGTGAGAGCTGCTGCTGACATAGTCGCACCTGAAAAGACAGTTAAAAAATCTTCTAGCACTGTTATACCATGGAAGACCCAAAGAGTGTCTAATTTAAAGAGAACATGCCGGAGAGCTGAGCATAAATGGAGAAAAACTAAACTAACTATCCACTATGAGATATTGAAGGTTAAAATAACAGAATACAATAACACAGTCCGTCCTTAGAGGCGCTATTTCTCTAGAATTATAAATAACAATGCTAGTAATCTCAGAGTCTTATTCTCTAAGCTTGATCGTCTGCTAAACCCAGGCCACTCAATGGAATGCCTCCAGAATACTTCCAGTGAAACTTGTGAGGCTATTGCTGTATTTTTCAATCAAAAAATTAATGATATTAGAAATAATATAGTATAGCCTACTCCATTATAAACAAATTAAATTCTTTCACCAGGATAGATTTACCTGATTTATATAAAATAATTTCTCAATTGAGACCCTCCACCTGCGTCTTTGACCCAATACCAACAAGTTTTTTCAAAGAAGTATCGGGCGTGCTAATTTATAGTATTCCTGACATAGTAAACTCGTCATTAGATACGGGGGTCTTCCCAGACTGTCTTAAGACTGCTATAGTTAAACCCCTACTCAAGAAAAATAATCTTGCCTCCTCTGCTTTTAAAAATTTTAGACCTATTTCTAACATGCCTTTCTTAAGTAAAATTCTAGAGAAGGCAGTCATTATGCAGCTAAATGACCACCTCAATAAACATGCTATTCTTGATAAGTTTCAGTCGGGTTTCAGAATAAATCACAGTATAGAAACTGCACTCGTTAAAGTAGTAAATGACTTGTGGGGAAATGCAGACAGATGCCATTTATCTGTTCTCATCCTGTTAGATCTGAGTGCCGCATTTGATACCATTGATCACAATATTCTTAGAAATCGCCTTAGTCAGTGGTTGGGCCTCTCTGGCAGTGTCTTAAATTGGTTTAAATCCTACCTGGCAGGTAGAAAATTCTTTGTTAGTTGTGGTAATTATACTTCAAAGACACATGATATTCTATATGGTGTTCCACAAGGCTCTAACCTGGGTCCGCTGCTCTTTTCGATTTACATGCTTCCGTTAAGTCAGATTATCTCAGGGCATAACGTGAACTACCACAGCTATGCTGATGACACGCAACTGTATTTATCAATAGCACCCGATGACCCCGACTCTGTTGTTTCACTATCACAATGTCTTACTTGTGTTTCTGAGTGGATGAGTAGTACTTTTCTCAAGCTAAATAAATAAAAAACTGAAATTTTAGTGATTGGAAATAATGCATATAATGAGGTTATTAGAAATAAACCTTTGATGCATTAGGATTAATACTAGAATTACCAGAGCCTACGAAAAAACTCGTAGAGCTGTCCCACCTTAAATTGCTTCTCACCTCTTCGTCAGCATCTTTTGTCCTTTAAATGTGTTAATAAGCAGCAAACAGCAAGCAGTCTGCTGTCACATCCCCCGCCGGCGCACAGTTTTCTCAGCTCAGGTCTATTTACCTGCATGTCAGTTGCTTGGAGTTGTAGAGAGTAGGAAGTCAAGCAAAATGACATCTTTTATAAATACTATATCGTTATTTGGAACACATGCATTTCATGTGTGTTCCGTGTCTACAACAATCTATGTACAGTAAACACATCGTTAAAACAGAAACGTTTTTCATGTTTTAGTAATATTGACAAAATGTAATCATGAAGTGTATAATGTGTTAAGCCTGATTTCCAAATATCAAATAAACACTTTCACAAAAGGTATAAATATAACAGAACAAGTGCGCTTCTATTCAAAAATATAACTGCAGAACAAAAACACGTGTTAGGGTGCAACATTGACACGCATTTACTATACCTGCTTCGGTGGCGCAGTGGTATCACCTGTTGAGTGGTAATCAAAACTTCATGGGTTCGATCTGTGGTGAGTCTGTTTTGAGAAGTGAGCTGCTTTTATTCTTACTATTTTAGAGTAAAAACATACATTTGATTTCAGTCAGTCTGTAACAGCCGGTGTAAATGTATTATACTTGTAAAGGTTAGCTTTGTTTTTTTTATTTTTTATTCAGATTCCTTTTCTCAGTTGCATTCATGATCCTACCCTGGGGGGGGGGGGGGGGGGGGGGGGGGGGGGGGGGGGGGGGG
>JANRMT010062814.1:126707333-126749746 GCA_026402145.1 Polypterus bichir lapradei | reverse complement strand
CCCCACCCGATCTGATACTGCTGTTTTCAAATAAGGACGCGCTATAGTTCTGCACTCTGTTTTGTGATGGTCTTTACATAAGAAGCATTTATATGTTACTTATATAAAAGCCAGATCGAATGTTACTTATCTTGATTTATTTACTTATCTTCCTACAGCGTAAAGTCACGAATATACTGCAGAGCTTCCTGTTTGATTTGTCATGCTTACAAATTACATGCGTAATGCCACGAAAAATACCTGCTGACACTTTATTACGCGAGCAATGGTACGAGAATGAAATTAGACTTTTTTTGGGCACATACACCACATTAGTGTAGATTTGGACGGTGTAGCGTTGGCGAGCTCTGTAAGCCGTGCTGTTTTTTTGAAGGACAGGTGATTGGCAGGATGACACCGGACTTTCGCCTTTACGCCTGGTGCAGCTGCATTGTTCTCATATGTGAGTGGACATTTCTTGCGGGGAGGGCTTCTGTTTTCTCCGATCTGAGTTCACCTCTGTTACAGAGTGTCTTTATTTGAAAACAGCAGTGTTGGACTTCAGGCTTCACACCTTATACACATGTCATAAAGACGGTCCTTGGGTGTGTGTGGGAACTGTTAACATTTGAATCTGATGATTGTATATAGCGCGGAACTGAACTCTCTATACTATTTTGTCCTCTTCATCTCCTGGAGTTCAAAAGAAATACCAATATGCAGTAACATGTGGACACTGGCCAAGATCGGAACAAAACACCAAATGCAGTCACTAACTACAACCGCATGAAGGTATGCAAATGAATATAATTTTGCATTCGTGCAACAATGTTTTCTAAAATGTACAATACAGGTCATAAAATGAATTATTCCAAATGTCATACATACCTAAATCTCTCTTTTTTGTCAGCACAGCTTTGACATCATAGATCAGAAGGTGCAGGATGAGCAGGAGCACTCAAGAATAAAACTGAATAAAAACAAATTGACATCCACAGCCATTCTCAGTCATGAATACCACTCACATCCACGTCCACAGTTTTCCCAGTCCCAGTCTCGTTCGAGCACAAGATCTGACTCTGTTTTCACATAAAGACGCGCTATAGCTCTGCACTCTGTAGGAAGTAAGTAAATAAATCCAAATAAATAACATTTGAGCTATAGTGCATCTTTATGTGAAAACAGCAGTTTCAGATTGAGAGGGGGGTAGGATAGGATCATGAACTGAGAAAATGAAACTGAATAAAAAAAAAAAAAAAAGCTAACCTTTACAAGTATCATACATTTACACCGGCTGTTACAGACTAACTAAAATCAAATGTATGTTTTTATTCTAAAATAGTAAGAATAAAAGCAGCTCACTTCTCAAAATGGACACACCGGTGATCGAACCCGTGAATTTTTGATTACTAGTTAACAGCTGATACCATTGCATCACCAAAGCAGTCATAGTAAATGTGTGTCAATGTCGCACCCTAACGCGTGTTTTTTTCTGCAGTTATATTTTTGAATAGAAGCGCACTTGTTCTGTTATATTTGTACCTTTTGTGAAAGTGTTTATTTGATATTTGGAAATCAGGCTTAACACATTATACACTTCATGTCTACATTTTGTCAATTATTACTAAAACATGAAAAACGTTTCTGTTTTAACGATGTGTTTACTGTACATAGATTGTTGTAGACACAGAACACACATGAAATGGATGTGTTCCAAATAACGATATAGTATTTATAAAAGCAGTCATTTTGCGTGACTTCTAACTCTATACAACGCCAAGCAACTGACACATAGGTAAAAAGACTTGAGCTGAGAAAACTGTGCGCCGGTGGGGGATGTGATAGCAGGCTGCTTGCTGTTTGCTCCTTACCAACACATTTAAAGGACAAAAGACGCTGACGGAGAGGTGAGAAGCAATTTAAGGTGGAACGGATGTACGAGTTTTTTCGTAGGCTCTGGTAATTCTAGTGTTAAAAGACGGAGGTAAATTTTAAATTTAAATTTTAAATCGCATATTAATCAGATCACTAGGACAGCATTTTTTCACTTAAGAAATATAGCAAAAGTTAGACCTCTTATATAATTGAAAGATGCTGAGAAAATTGTTCACGCTTTTGTTTTCAGTCGACTAGATTACTGTAATGCACTCCTTTCAGGACTACCCAAAAAAGACATAAATCGACTGCAACTAGTGCAGAAAGCAGCTGCTAGAATCCTAAATAGGAAAAGAAAATCCGAGCACATTTCTCCAGTTTTGATGTCAGTACACTGGTTTCCTGTTTCATTCAGAATTGACTTTAAAATACTGCATATGGTTTACAAAGCCTTAAATAATCTCGCTCCATCTTATATATCGGAGTGTCTTATATTCTAAATCATAACTTTAGATCTTCAAATGAGTGTCTGCTTAGAATTCCAAGAGCTAAACTTAAAAGAAGTGGTGAGGCGGCCTTCTGCTGTTATGCACCTAAAATCTGGAATAGCCTGCCAATAGGAATTTGCCAGGCTGATACAGTGGAACACTTTTAAAAACTACTAAAACACATTACTTTAACATGGCTTTCTCATAACTTCATTTTAATTTAATCCTGATGCTTTGTATATTCAATTAATTATCATTACTATTCATGGTGGCTCCAAAATCCGTACTAACCCCTACTCTCTTTTCTGTTCTTTTTCCGGTTTTCTGTGGTGGCGACCTGCGCCACCTCCACCTAATCAAAGCACCATGATGTCCCTACATTGATGGATTAAAGGCTAGAAGTCCACGTGACTGTCATCATCAAGTCCTTCCATGAGAACCCTGAATACAATGAGGACTGATCATTTATGTTAGGTAGAATGTCTAGAGGGGGCTGGGCAGTCTCATGGCCTAGAACCCCTGCAGATTTTATTTTTTCTCCAGCCGTCTGGAGTTTTATTTGTTTTTTCTGTCCTCCCTCCCCATCAGACCTTACTTTTATTCTATGTTAATTAGTGTTCTCTGATTTTAAATTCTTACTTTGTCTTTTTTCTCTTTCTTCATCATGTAAAGCACTTTTAGCTACATTATTTGTATGAAAATATGCTATATAAATAAATGTTGTTGTTGTTGATGGTGGTAGGTTGGCGGCTTTAAAGGCTTAAATAGGAAGTGACATCATCGAAGAAAATGGACCAAGAAGTGACGTCATCGAAGGGCCTGAATCCGGACGTGACGTCATCTGGACCGGAAGTGAAATCTTCTGAGGTACCGGAATCTGGCAGGATTTTTTGGGAAAGGTCTGCAGGGAACTGACATTCAGTGCACCCCGCCAAGCCCTGGTCGGATGTGGTATTACTTAAGCCCTTCAGCTGCCTCCTACTCGCACGTGTGTGATAAGGCCCTCCCCTTAGCCCAGACCCTTCGGGTTGGGCGACCTGCACCGAGAGGTCGTGAGCACGAGAGAGGGGATCAGCATTGGTATGGAGAGAGCCCTTACGATGAATGAGCGAAAACTTGTAAGGTTGTAGGTCAAGAAACCACCTAATGACCCATGGATTCAACACTTTGTGAAGGGCCATCCACTGTAAAGCAGCATGATCCGACACTAGAGTGAACTGTCGGCCCAAGAGGTAGTACCTCAGCTGTGTAATCGGCCATTTAATTGCCAGGGCTTCCCTTTCCACCACCGCGTACCTGGTCTCTCAATCCAGCAGTTTCCGGCTCAGGTACATGATGGGGTGTTCAACACCATCGGAACTTTGGCTGAACACGGCACCGAGGCCTGTGTTCGAAGCGTCCATCTAGATAATGAAAGGGAGAGAAAAATTAGGAGCAATTAATACTGGTGCTGAAGTAAGAGCCTGTTTTAAGTCACAGAACACAGCTTTCATTTTGTCATTCCATACCACATTATTAGGAGCTCTTTTCTTCGTCAAATCAGTCAAGGGTGCCGCTCTCTCAGAAAACCGAGGTACAAACCAATGGTAGTACCCAGCTAATCCGAGAAATGCTTGGACTTGCCACTTGGTTCGTGGATGGGAACATTTTAAAATGGCATCTATTTTTGAACACTGTGGCTTCATGGTGCACCGACCCACCAGGTAGCCCAAATATTTAGCTTCTTTCAGTCCAAAGAAACATTTCTTTGGATTGATTCAGAACCCGGCTTCTCCTGGAGTCTGCAACAACACTCTGACCTGCTGTATGTGTTCCTTCCATGTGCTGGAATAGATGACAATGTCATCCAGATAGGCAGCACTATATGCATTATGGGGATGGAGCACATTGTCCACCAGACACTGGAAAGTCGCAGGAGCCCCTTGTAACCCAAATGGAAGGACACAATACTGCCAGTGTCTGCTTGGGGTGCTAAACGCCGTCTTCACCTTTGCGGAATCCATTAAAGGAATCTGCCAGTACCCCTTTGTCATGTCAAGTGTGGTCAAGAACCTTGCTTGGCCCAGCCTTTTAAGGAGGTCGTCCACGCGAGGCATGGGGTAAGCATCAAATTGGGAGTCATTGCAAAACCTCCAACTGCCATCAGGCTTACTAATCAGGACGATTGGACTGGACCAGGGACTAAAACTTTCCTCTATCACTCCTAGTTTCAGCATTTGCTTGATTTCCAGCTCCACTTCTACTTTCTTTGCCTCTGGGAGTCTATAAGGGCGCTCTCAGATGATAACTCCAGGCTCAGTCATTATGTCATGCGCAATCAGAGAGGTTCTTCCGGGCTTCTCACTCACCACCTCTGGAACAGACAGGAGAGCTGACTCCAGCTCCTGTCTCTGTCTGAAAATTAATTCCTCGTCAAAATTAAGGTTGTCTATTAGAGCAAAGAATGAGCGTGGCTGAGCAGAGGAGGGATTGGGATCCCTTTCCTTCCACGGCTTCAGCAAGTTCACATGATAAATCTACTCACTTAGTCGACAATTGGGTTCCTTCACCAAATAGTTGACAAGTCCTTTCCTCTCCTTAATTTCATAAGGGCCTTGTCAATGGGCGAGTAATTTGGAATGGGAGGTGGGAACCAATACCATGACACGATCCCTCGGATTAAATTCTCTTGAGCGTCGTGCCACGGTCATAATAATGGGCCTGTGTTGCTTGCACCTCTTCCATATGACTTTTTAGAATAGGCCAAATTTTTCCAAATCTATTGCATAATTGTGCAATATGTTCCAATATATTTGTAGAGGGAAGAGCCTCTCCTTCCCAACCTTCTTTCAAAATATCTTATATACCCCTTAGAGGCTTGTGGGACTTCCCGGTATGCAAATAGAACGAGTGAGAGGAGCTGATCTCAATTCCTCCTTTCCCCACTGACCACCTTGTGAAGCATCTGCTTGAGAGTCTGGTTAAACCTCTCTACTAGACAATCGGTTTGAGGATGATACACCGCGGTCTTTAAGTGCTTTATTTTCAGTAATTTTGGCGTTTCCCTGAACATTTTCAAGGTAAAAGGCATCCCTTTGTCCGTTAGGACTTCTTTAGGGATTCTGACTTGCGCAAAGACCCCTACTAGCTCCCGTGCGATTGCTTTAGATGTAGCTGAGCGCAAAGGAACAGCTTCCAGGTATCGGGTCACATAATTCACGAGGACTAATATATATTTGTGTCCTCGGGCTGAGGGCTCTAAGAGTCCCACTATATCGACCCCTATTCTTTCAAAGGGAACATAAATTAGGGGAAGGGGAACAAGAGGAGCATGGTGCCTCTTGGGAATTTGCCGTAATTGACACTCCAGACAAGAAGCACAAAAACGGCGAACCTCCTCATTAATTCCTGGCAAATAAAATCTGAACTTGATCCGCTCTAAGGTTTTATCGGTGCCAAAAAAACCTGACCATTTCTGACCATTCATGTTTCATGACTGCAAGTTTGATTTATGAACATAAGACTACATGTTATATAAAGAACTTATCAGGAATTATAAATGCCCCCTTTCTGAAGTTTATAACACATATAGAGATGCCACTACATGATTTCTTAAAGAAAAAATCGGGCATGGTCTCCCCTACACTTTCTTGTATACTCAGATATGGTGATGGATATTTGAGGATTAAGCTGCAACACAATGATTATATTTTTATATTATGTACACTAAAGAACCATCAACAACAAAACAAATCAAATTAATAATATATTGAACAATTATTATAAAAGTAAAGTTGAAAAAATTGGACTCTGCAGCTGCGTGAATAAAAGGTAAAATACCACTTCTGGTTAGCAGAAATAGCTAAAAAGTTGATAGAAATTTACGCTTTGTACCTAATACTTGTATGCAAAATCTGGTTGACCTAAGTGAAAGTGTGCTGAAGTTATCGTGTTTACACACACAGACAGACAGACAAACAAACATAATTCCAAAAATGGTATTTTGGAACTAAGGGAGGTCTAAGACATCGAGATTCATCAAAATCTCAAGGTCAAATTTTTGGACGATTACAATACTTTCCCTATACTTCGCATACAAGAATGTAAAAAGTGAAATGTTCCCAAGTTTAAGTTTGTTTTCCTTTTTAACAAATGTTTGCCCAATCATTTGACCTCTACCATTGCAGTTTTTTTAATTCCCAGGTTTCTGATTCCAAACCTCTACTTCTCAGCTCTTGAGACAAACAGTGTTAAGTTTTTTGGAAAATGCATCTGCTGTCCACTCAATGATTTTTTTTCTTTTCTGTTTGATTCCCTAGTTACTTTTTATTCCCCCTTCATTTGCTTATTTCCCGCTTTTATAAATATAAAATACAATTTATAATGTTGTTTATTTGTTGGCTTTATTCTAAGCTGTGGAGGCACAATGGAAGTTTCACCCATTTACAAATAATTCATAATTCATAATTAATCTAGTATACTCACTACCAAAATCAAACGTTTACTTCCACTGAGAACAAAAGATGGCCTATTTACCATAAACACAGAAGGAATGACCATTGTGTTTTCTGCTGCCACATACTTATTACCATCTTTAAAGACAAAGAGTAATGTTCAGCCATGATTTTAAAGCCATCACTGGCAATTGTGTAGTAAAATCTTGTCTTTTGTCGTCACAAGCTACTTATGGAAAATATTGAGATGATATCCAGGATCTCATCCATTTTGGGTACAATCATGCTCTAATTCTAATGTGTCCTCTGAGTGTAAGAGTTACTAATTCTGACCTCTAACTTTGTAACATATTTTCCTTTACTTTTTCAATTGAATTATGTACTTCTTCATGCTCCCTTCAAAGGGCAATGTTTCATTTAAAATTTAGTTGATTAATAAAACTCAAGAGTTCTTATTTAATTTTTAGGAACTGTGCTAAAGGACAAATCTTTGATAGCCCCCTTTGAGATGACATATGACCGCAAGTCCACAAAAAAGCAAATTACCCCACACTACATGACTTCATGGATTTTGGTGGCTACCAGTTGGATGAGATGGATTTACAAAGGATCTAAACAATGAACTCCAAGCACAACAGGATGCTACTTTACTGCTCATTACCTAAGCTGACTGGCCACTGGCAAAAAATGACTTTTAAAACTCACCTTCAAGCCAAATGAAGTTCGCTCTTGTGATCCCGGGTATCTCTGCATTCCCTAAACTAATAAATAAAGGGACAGGTATCCTTCTGAAATGCTTGTTTGCTTTCCTTCTATAATATGGCATATTCTGTAAGTGTTCCATGTGGAAAACCTTTGCTGTCACTCAACTGCTGGACAATTTACATTTTGCCATCTGACATACACAATAAATACTAGGGGGCACTGTGCATAATGGCCACTGCCAGCCCATATGGGAACTTAGAAGTCTTTTTTTCAATTTTGAATTACAGATCCTGCCAAGCTACCCTCTAGAAGCCATATGTTATTTCTGCCTCTTAACCCTTTGACAACTTGTCAAAATACCCACTTTTTGCCAGTTGCCATGCTTTCCCTTTATTTATGATTCATATTAATGAAAATTGTAATCCACAAACAGTATACCTAACCTAAGCCACTGTGCAAAGGGCCCTGTACATTAAAGAAAACTCTCTAAGTTAGAGATACTGTAAGTAGGATAGAGTTTAAGAAAACTAGACAGTCCATCTGCTTCTGCTAGAGCCTTTATTTAATGTCCTCCATTGAATAGGTAGCTGTGACTCTCCGATGTGGTGTTCTTTAGATCCAGTGGATAATATTTCAGATTAAGGGAAGGCTAATTCTAGAGAAGAGTGACCATAGATGTCCTGACTTGAATGACCAAAACTGTTTCTGTTAGAACATACAATATTTTCGAAGCTGGGCTGCTTTCCCTTCTTAAACTGGCTTCAGGAAAAAGGCTAAAGCTATTTCCTCCTCCTATTTTTAAGGTGGTCTCTGATTCTCAAGTGGCTTTTCAAATTCAGCTAACATTACTCCTTCCTTGCCTTTGGCTGTGGGAAACTCTTCCCAATCGTTCACCACAATCACAGACTCCAATAAGCACAAATAAAGCATACAGCACTCTCTTTTCTTCTTCTTCTTCTTTATTTCTTTTTCTCTCTTTCTCTACTTCGCCTCCACTCCTCCTAGCAAACTTCATCCACTTCCTCCTGGCTATGGCTCCTGGAGCACACCTTGGCAACACCCATGGAACCCAACAGGGCTGTACCGAACTCCAACTCCCATGAAGCCCTGTGGGAATGTAAGCCACTGCTGCAACCCAGGGGAACTGCCATCTAGTGCTAAGGGGTAGATAATGCCCCGTGCCTGTTCTCTCCCCCGTCCTTCCTTGGCATCCTGGCCGTCCACCCCAATATCTTGAAAGATGTGCATGTTAGGCTTATTGGCAACTCTAAATTGGCCTTTGTTGATGTGTCTGAGCATGGCCCTTGCAGTTGACTGAGAACCAGCACACAATGCCCTCTGATGTTCCACAGCTCCATCCACATTGCATCAGGTATTCTCTGTCTCACACAGTGCTAGCCTGTATATTCAAACCACACATTTCAGGTCAGTGGCAACACCATCTCTTCTCACTTTTGTCAACTGATCCAAGCCAGGATCCTTCAGGAGGTTCAATGATAGACACAAACCCAGGCCAATGGATTTTAAAAGAGAAGGTGCAACCAGGAAATGCAGGGAATTATTGAAATGCATCAAATAAAAAAAATAATCAAAGATAAACTAGGCATTCTCATGTATGAAAATTATTCAAACTATTTGATTATTCAAAGCTGCCTTGGGATCAAATTAGTTTCAATAATCGACATTCTACTGTAGTTACCGTATTGATGATAAGGACGAACACAGAAGATGTTCCATGCTTTTGTTTTTGAAGGTTCCAGAGTGGATTCTCAGGTGTTGTAGTTGTTTTATTGGACAAAGAACTCCAAATATTTTGAAAAAAATGAAATCTACACCTTTTGGACTGCATCACTGTGTGTCAAAGGTTCATTTTTACTAAAGAATTAAATAACAGGAAAGACCATGATAATAATGTATACATGAAATTAAAGAAATTGAACAAGCTTGCCTTTGATGCTCAAAAACACTTTATTGCAGACTTATACATGAAGTGCACGCATTTTAGCACTCCATTATCCTGTGAAATGAGCCAACTTTCGCAGAAGTAGAACCCCAATCTGTATAAGAGCGATATTCGCCTCGATCCAAGAAGTATTGGTGCCCCCTATAGCTCGGCTGATCATAAAACACCCAAATCCCATCCAGCACAATGCAGGAGTTAATCTGGCGGAACTGAAGACTGTCAAAGATGGAATCACAGTCATTGTCGTATTCCTTCATTTGGCCTCTAAATTCAGTTCTTTCATAGACTCTAATCTTGTATGAATTTCCATAAACCTAAAACACAAAAATAGTTCAAAATTAATATGCTCAGTTGTGTTATCCAGCTACTTAAAATGTTCCAACTGATTAGTTTGTAATTCTTTATGTAGTGGTATCATATGTTGGATTTGTTCCTCCTGTCTTCCAGGACATGTTCACATGCGCATTTGCAGAGCATATGAAAAAACCTGTCATAACACATGGATGGATAAATGTGTCCCATGAGAATGGATCAAAGGATGGATGATTGTAATAGTTACATGCTGCACATCAGGAATGCTAGAACTTGATCATTTCATATTCAGTAAACATTATTGTTTCTATTACTGATAGAAAAATTAACAAACTTCAAATAAATGTCTTAAATCATATTATAATCAAAGCAGCTTAATTCAACTCAAGGTCACAGACGGCCAGGGATTATCTTGGAAGCAGAAGGTGCAAGGTGGGAAACAGCCCTGGCTCACACAGGGGCCAACATTTAGCCCTCCCTGTGTGTAACTGAAGAATGTGAGAGAAAATTCCAAACTTTGGATGCTGGACCCCTGAGGAGCCAGTACGACCCACTGCACCACCCTCTGCATTCATATAAGAAAGTATTGTAAATGTGTACTAATAAATAACAGGAAATTGTGGCATAGCCTGTGGAGTACTGAGTAGCTCAGATTACCAAAGATTTTCTGTTTGTGTGTTTTGTTGTTTCTGCTTCTCCAAAGGATTGTTGATCATTTTTGATACTGCCCTACCTTGAATAGATAAATCATATCTATTGAGTAATTATTCAATTATTAAAAGTAAATTCAATATTGAGCTGACCTAGATTCTTTTGCCATAACTTAAGCTATACCGTAACATTGATCTTTTGTTATTATTCTTTCTTTAATCAATTTAATGTTGCACAGTGATGATGGCATTGTTCTGGTATTTCAGAGTTTTGATTGCTATGATGCCCACATCTTTAGTGATATGCAATACACCCAAGTGTATGTGATATTGGTGGTAGTAGTGACACAGTTTTGGCTGCCATCTTATTTAGTTGTGAGCCATGGGCTCAGGAATCGTCTCGATAAAGGAAATACCTCTTTAATCTGTCAGTTTATTTTTGAAGGCTTTGACTTTTGTTTTGACAAAAAATTGTTATGACTTTGTCTATTTCTTTTGATCTGACGGTCATACTTTTCTCTCTTCAGTGCTTTGATGTCAGTTTTGTGCAGTTTACACTTCCCATTTTTGTTCTAAGTCTCCTATTCACTCTGGTTCCTCTAATCTTACACCTTTACGTAGGTTGAGGTTGTGGTTGCAAGATCAACACCTGCAACCTCAGACTGCTTTAAATGGAACCAGTAATTACTGCACAACAATTTTTTTTAAAAAGTCTTGCTTCCTGAAAAGTATTTACCCCTACTGGGTATGCGCAAATATAGTTTTGGTTTTACTGCATCACGTAGGAACTCTGAGAAATAGACATTTATATGTTTACTGACAATAGCGTATTTAGTCATGTTTATGTTTCATATAAGCTATTAAATTCAACAGAATTAAAAGTGTTTTGCTCCTGATTTTCTTTTGTATTCAATGTCTGGTGCATCACGTTGCAGTGTCCAACAGTAGTCAGCAAGCATTGACGGATTCCAGTTGCCTTGGTATCATTTCTCCATCGTAGCAATGTCCTGGTGAAACCTTTCACCGTGTTCATCACTGACAGCACCAAGATTTCTGGGGAAGAAGTCCAAGTGTGAGTGGAGGAAATGAATCTTGAATGACAGTTTGCACTTCATTGTGTTGTATGTTTTGAGAAGTTTATCTACCAGCTGAATGTAGTTTGGGGCTCTGTAATTGCCCAGAAAATTGTCAACAACATCTTTGAAGGGTTTCCAGGCAATTTTTTCTGGCTCAGCTAACAGATCTTCAAACCGCTCGTCACTCATAACATGTCTGATCTGGGGGCCAACAAAAATGCCTCCTTTGAACTTGGCGTCAGTTATTCTTGGGAACATCTTAAATAACGAAAACTTTTGCCTTCCTTGTTCATTATTTTCATGAAATTCTTCATGAGTCCCAGTTTTATGTGAAGAGAAGGCAACAATATCTTTGCCAGGTCAACAAGCGATTCATGTACCACATTTTTCAGTCCTGGAAGTAACTTTTTATGGAGTGGCCAGTTCTGTCGAGAACAGTGCGACTCTCTGGCACAGCTGTCCCATTCACAGATGAAACAACAGTCCTTTGTATAGCCGAGCTGCAGTCCTAGTAACAGAGCAACGACTTTAAGATCTCCACAGATATTCCAGTTGTACCTGCTATACTGGATGTGCTTCAGCAACAGTTCCATATTCTCATACATTTCTTTCATTTGTGTTGCATAGCCAACAGGTACTGAAGTATAAACGTTGTCATTGGATAGCAGAACAGCTTTCAGGCTTAACATTAACGAATCAATGAAGAGATGCAACTCTTCCGGGTTGTGATTACAACCCAAGGTCGAGAACAATCCTTCAATGTCACAACAGAAACAGACTGTTGACTTGTGCAAAAAATTTGGTTATATCATGATGTTGGCCTTGGAACACAGAAATTTTCATACCTGGTAACAGCAAACAACATTCCTGCAGTCTCAAACCCAGCAGCTCGGCTTTTGCTTTTGACAGACCCAAATCTCTGACCAAATCGTTTAATTCGAACTGTGTTATCAGATCGCCTGATGAGCACAATTCAAAATTCAGGTCAATGTCACTTTCAGTACGCTACATTGCAGTTTCTTCATCTGGTTCGTCTAACATCCAATCCTCTGGTGGTTTCGGAATTGGAAGACTGTCGTCATGTGGCACGGGTCTCATTGCTGAAGGCAGATTAGGATATTCAATTGACTTGTTTTTGGCAGAGAAACCAGACACATTAGTCAAACAGAAGTAACAGTCTGTCTCATGGTCTTTCTGTTCACGCCATATCATTGGAACAGCAAATGGCATCATCTTTCGAGTGCCTCTGAGCCAGGCTCTCAGACTGACAGCACGTATCACACAGCAAATGTGAGGCACCCATTCCTTGCCTTGATCACCAATTTTGCAGCTGAGATACAGATGATAAGCTTTCTTCACAAGAGCAGTCATCCAACATCTCTGAGGCGCAAGTGTATATTCGCTACAGATATAGCAGAATGTATCGCGGCTGTTATGACATTGACAAGACATGTCACCTGACACCAAAACGTCTATAGCATCAAGGTTACTTACTGTTGTATTGCAAGAGATACTATTCTTTACTATAATGATACTATACATACACACTGACTATCTGTTTGACTTTCTATTTGCTCCAAATGAGCAGGATCGGTGTATGCAAGCCACCTTTATAGCATGCTGAGACAGCGTCAAGCTCGTTCAGACCTGCCCAGGCATACCCAGGATGTCAACTTCCACAGAACAGCTTCCAACCTGGCCTGATTCCATTCCTGGACATGCCCAGGCTGCACAAACCATTGTTGATAAGTCACTTACGGGAGCAAAAATTTTTGGATACAAATATAAGAAAAAATCATGACAAAACTGAAACGGTACGTGATTGGTAAATTTTGATGTGATATTCGTGATCAGCACCCACAAATCTATAAGATACACACAACAGTGTTCAAGAAGCAAAAACTTTGTTGTGCAGTGTAATCAGTGGTTGGAAATTATGTTAAACATTACAACATACAAAGATATGCACTTTTACCAAGAAGACTGGAAAAGCTATTTTCTTTGGGGCTTACATTTCGGATCATTCGGCAGGATTTGATGCTGTCACTGAAACTCATCCATTTCTGAGGTTCTGGGTATTCTCCCCGCATTAGGACATACTGGTATCCAGTGCAATCAGGGTGTTCGTACAGAATCCAGCAGCCGCTTTCCACTCGGACTGAGTGGCAGCGAGTGAAGTAAGAGTGCAGATCAGAGCAGTCGCTGTTGCACTCATAACAGCGGCCTTGGAAGTTCGGATCTTCATAAAAAATTATCTGTGAAAAGCAATTTTTTTTCAGCAAAACTAGATTATTAGTATTTTCAACATTGCTATGTCCTGTGTACTGTAAAAGTACAAATACATTATAATGTTGGGCAAAAGGTGGAAAATGCAAAGTATGATATGAAAGTTAATTTTCAAAATGAATCTATTAAACACACCATCACAAATCACTTATCATAAGCAATGCTACTATCTTTCAAATCCTGATTGAAGGGAAGTGGTGATAACACTTCATTTCTTAACCTGCATATGTAACAATGGTTACTCTTAAAATCATTACCATGAACAAATAACATTTTCATTAAATCAAAAACTTATTTAACTTTTATTTCACACCCAACTTTATAACAAGTAAAATGTTCAAATAACTGGACATTTACTATTATCCATTACAAAACCTAACTTACCTTCCCCATTTTAACTTACTAATCACTCTGAACCCAATGTTGCACTGCCAAAGTTTATATCTGTAATCAGAATGTGCAGACTAGTGGAAGCAATTGTCATCTAAATTAGCCTGATTTACATATCAGCAAAATGTTTGTTTTTGTTTCATTTCCCTTTGTTTCCTTTTCTTTAATAAATTGTCATCCCAGCAGCACAGGGATCAAGGCATGAATCAGGTACAGACAGGATGTCAGTCCTTAAGAGGGCATAACTGAAAAATGTTGAATTGCTAATTAAAGTGACACACATACCTGTTTGGGATATAGGGGAAAACCTGAGGATTAACAGAAAATAAGCAAAACTACAGAAAGAATGCAAGGTCACTGCCCATCAAGACACCCTGGTCAAAGTTGGTGTCTAGCAAGCACCAGATTTCTCACTCTCTCCAACTCCTCTTACACTAAGCTAAGTCTGCTCTGCTGCAGACCCCTAGTGCATAGGGTGTAGCCCACAACAATACAATACAGTACAATACAATACAATACAATTTATTTTTGTATAGCCCAAAATCACACAAGAAGTGCCACAATGGACTTTAATAGGCCCTGCCTTTTGACAGCCCTCAGCCTTGACTCTTTAAGAAGATAAGGAAAAACTCCCAAAAAAACCCTTGTAGGGAAAAAAATGGAAGAAACCTCAGTAAAGGCAGTTCAAAGAGACACCCCATTCCAGGTAGGTTGGGCATGCAGTGGGTGTCAAAAAAAGGAGGTCAATACAATACAGTACACAGAACAGAACACAAATAATCCTCAATACAATATAACAGTGCAGTAGAAATATTACAAGTACAGAGCAAAAATCTACAGTAGAGGATATTACATAATACGATTCGGATTTGTTCAGAGTCCTGGAAACCTCAGCCATCAAACTGCCTCCCCCTATTGGCCATTCCACAGCTGAGACAGCGATGAGCCA
The DNA here is from genome assembly GCA_026402145.1 of Polypterus bichir lapradei. NCBI lineage: Eukaryota > Metazoa > Chordata > Cladistia > Polypteriformes > Polypteridae > Polypterus > Polypterus bichir. The sequence goes on along the minus strand of JANRMT010062814.1, from coordinate 126,734,640 downwards.
GTCAATCTGATGAAAGGACCCCTCTACCCAAAGATTCCTGCAATCATTAATTAGAGATGACTTTACCTTAGGCAGGCAAAACCACTTGGTAGGTGGACAGTGGTACATTTGAATAACCGAGAAAAGAAACAGAATAGGTGAGGGTTAGTAACACATTATAACTATCAATATTACTTATGCTTTAGTACTAATGACTAACAACAGAGATGCAGTATGTACAGTTAATTAGCAACTCTAGTCAGGGTATGCTAAAATGAAGTAGTGAGTCTGAAGGGGCATCTCTTATAGTAGCAGGCAGACCATTCCACAGTTTAGGGGCCCTGTAACTAAAAACACGACCTCCCACTGTTATTTTATTAATTCTTGGATTCATAAGCAGACTGGCAACAAAGGGCTGAGGACCTCCTCTACTCCAAGATTTGTAGAGCCAGACTTCTGAAGCAGGAAACAGCCTGTAACAGAGTTTGTAGCATAGGTGGTGCACACAGACTCCAGCTTCACTGAGGAAAGTGTGATGCACAACATGAGAGAAATCACACATGACAGTAAAGTGTCTGGTGACACTTGAGTTTAGGTACTGCAAAAATGCATTTATTACTCATTTACTATTATGTAGCAAGACCGTAACATACACTTCTTTGGGTCTTCATAACACCTACAAAGAAGCAGTCAAGTGTTTATTTATTTCTGCAGTCTGACCTACTAGCAAAACTCGACTTTGTGGTGGTCTGAAATGGCCTAACTGAGACACATTTCTGTTGATATTCCATAGTTAGTCTAAGACCCGTGGATCCTCCATATTAACAAGTCATTTTACCATCATGTTGATATGCCACACTGCACAGAGATAAATAACTGATCTACTGATGTTTTATAAAGTGTTATGAAGACCTAAAGAAGCCTTTGTTAAAGTCTTGCCACATAACAGTACATGTGTAATAGATGTATCTTTGCAGTATCTAAACTAAAGTGTGCTGCAGCAAACAAATAACTCAGCACTGTCCTTCGGCAGACATCGTTTACAGATGCATAGTGCAACGCTCAATGAAAGAAGCATGAAGCGCTTTCTCCTTGCTTTTATACACTAGCATAACCTTCCTAAGGGCCCAGTAAGCTCTATGAAATAATATTGCCAACAGCACCTGGGACATTAAGAACTGGAAAAGACTACAGTAAGTAGCATTGCTGGTTTATATTTTCCACAAACACACAATAAAATAAACTTTTAGTGTTTCTTAGCAGGCATCATCTCTTTAAATAGTGCTGCCGCTTGAATTTCTTTTTTCGTCTTTATTTTTTCTCAGTGTAATAGGAAAGCAGCTGGTAAAGCTGTTTATAGTCCTGTTTAGCACTGAGGAGAATTTGTATTCTGTAAATCTCACAGCAATAAACACAGCAAAAAGTTAAAGGGTTCATCCTAGACAGGTATCTTTCCTGTGTTTCTTTTAAAATAGTCCCCATAAATTTAGCAGAATGAACCAAAACCTTGCTTACTCTCTGTTCTTTCATTGAAGGTCTTGTTTTAAATGTGGAATGCAGACGATGTCCACCATAAAAGGTTGTGATAGCCTATTACATCCTACACTGTCTTGTTAAAGTACAAAACACCACATATATATGATTTATATTTTAAATCTATACATCTGTTATTGATGGATGTGCTAATTAGATTTTTATTCAGAGGCTAAGTAACATGATCAGAAGGCACATCAAACTAAAAATATTGTCATCATCAAAGTGTTTCACTGAGCTGCCAAAAAAAATGGATAGTACAAGAAAGATAGAAAAAACAGTAAATGGGGTTAAAAAGACCTGACTGTTGAGAATGAGCCCCAAGTTCTAAAAAGTTCCAAAAACACTTCCAAAAGTGCCCATTAGAGAGGGGTATACTGCCATCAAACCCTAGAATTAAAGGCAAACACCAAATCTTTATAAAAATACAAAGTTTATGTTCACAAACAAATCCTCTGTGTTACTTTTGGGGTCCAAAGAGCACAAAAGGACTAAAGGAGTTACCATCCAAGACAAACAAATTCCCAATACAATTAATCAAAATGAAGTTAAAAAACAGAGCATGAGTTCAAAAATGCAGTAAGCCCTGTGGCTAGGTATAGGAATAACAGCTCCGCTACTCAGGAAAAATTGGGGTATCCCATTTATTGTCCTAAGACCAAACAAAACAAAAGCAAAAGAAAAAGCTCTTTGGCGTACATCCAATTATATGGGTTAATCAAGGCAACAAAAGCAAAGTTGTTGACCTGGATATCCAAAGTTATATCGCTAGCAGAACTCCATCTGGCGGGTCATTAAAGATGGTCATGAAACCACCTCCTGGGATGCCCGGGTTTTTATGGTGGCTGAACTGGAAAGGGTGGGGTCAGCAATCAATGGGTCCTCAATGGGTGGCTTCTCAGCACTGCGAAGAAAGAATGAGATGACAGTGTTAGTGAAGTGCCCCCATTCATCCCGGCAGGTTAACCTACCTCGACTAAGCCTGTAGGGAGGTTCTCTGACATGCATGCATGACAACACATAAGCACAGCAAAAAACACAATAAATCACCAACTCCTTAGCACATTTGAAATGAACCGCCAGGGAGATCTTGCGGTTTTATAGGGAGGATGGCATTTCTTGGTGGTGATTTGCAGTTGGCCCTACCTCTTGCGGAACAAACAAAACACATTGAACATTACAAAGGCAGCTTACATACACAAACAAAATTAAAAAGAAAGAGTAATGCACATAATCAACAAAAGTAGCATAAACACAATCAAAGTAAATCAAAGAATAAAAAATGTACAAAATGGAAGTAAAACAGGTATTTGAACCCTAGCCAGGGGAGGAATGCTGGCTGAGAAAAGACACTGACAGGCCCCATAACTAATCCAAAAAATGAAGTTAATTGTGATGGCTCTATTTTGAGTTTACAAGAACTTGCTAGCTTTATCCTGACCTTAACTCTTTCAGAATCAGCACCTTGCTGCAGTAACTAACTCCTAATAGCTATTTAAAAACAATGCACAAAATAAGACACAGATGAAAAAAATGTGCAAAATTACCCACCGTACTCTCACATGCAAACGTGATCTTGCCCAATTCCCAGATTAAACATCCTGAGGCTGAACGAACATGCACACTCACGGAGCTGGAACCACAGTTTTTAATTCTAAGAACACTAAATGTCATGGACCCTTTTTCTGTCACTACACTACTATTAACGAAAAAGGATAGGATTTCAAGTCCAATATTAAACCAATATTGAAAGTCCTTTCTCCCAACCACCAATTCAAATAAATCAGCTGCACCAGAAGGAAAAAGCTTGAACCCAGATTAAACTGTCACAGTTACACAAAATATTTACAATGTTTACAATAATGACAGAATAAATAGGGAATAAACAAACACAAACATCCATCCATCCATCCATTATCCAACCCTCTATATCCTAACTACAGGGTCACGGGAGCTGCTGGAGCCAATCCCAGCCAACACAGGGCACAAGGCAGGAAACAAACCCCTGGCAGGGCACCAGCCCACCGCAGTGCTCAAAACATCAACTTTATATAAGGGATTAAAGTAATGAAAGCATTAGAACATTAGAACAACCTAGACAAGAACAGGCCATTCAACTCAACAAAGCTCGCCAGTCCTATTCACTTAATTCTTCTAAAAAAACATCAAGTCTAGTTTTAAAAGTCCCTAAAGTCTTACTGTCTACCACACTACTTGGTAGCTTATTCCAAGTGTCTATGGTTCTCTGTGTAAAGGAAAACTTCCTAATGTTTTTTGTGAAATTTACCCTTAACAAGTCTCCAACTGTGTCCCCGTGTTCTTGATGAACTCATTTTAAAATAACAGTCTCGATCCACTGCACTAATTCCCTTCATAATTTGAAACACTTCAATCATGTCTCCTCTTAATCTTCTTTTGCTTAAACTGAAAAGGCTCAGTTCTTTGAATCTTTCTTCATAATTCATCCCCTGTAGCCCTGGAATCTGCTTAGTCGCTCTTCTCTGGTGATTTTCTGGTGTTGCTATGCTTTTTGTGGCCTGGAGACCATAACTGTACACAGTACTCCAGATGAGGCCTTCCCAGTGTGTTTTAAAGCTTGAGCATAACCTCCTTGGTCTTGTACTCCACACATCGTGCTGAATAACATATCATTCTGTTTGTCTGCTTAGTGGCTTCTGAACACTGTCAGGAATTTGATAATGTCGAGTCCACTTCTTCTTCTTTCGGCAAGTCCACTACAACTCCTAAATCCTTCTTATAAGGTGTACTCCTGATTTTCAGACCTCCCATTTTGCATTCAAACCTAACATTTTTACTTCCTATGTGTAATATTTTACATTTACTAAAATTTAACTTCATCTGCCATAAATCTGCCCAATCCTGTATGCTGTCGAAATCCCTCTATAATGATTTAACGAATTCTAAATTATCTGTCAATTACCTATCTTGGTATCATTTGCAAATTTAACCAGCGTGTTACTTATATTTCTATCCAAATCATTTATATGCATTAAAAATAGCAGCAGCCCTAGCACTGACCCCCAATTCTGATAAGGTTCCTTGCACCATCATCCTCTGCTTCCTGTGTCTGAGCCAATTCTGCACTTATCTACAAACATCACCCTGAACTCCCACTTCTTTTAGTTTTATGCTCAACCTCTCATGTGGCACCTTATCAAATGCTTTCTGAAAGTCCAGATAAATAATATCATATGCTCCACTTTGATCATATCATTTTGTTGCGTCTTCATAGAATTCCAGTAAGTTAGTAAAACATAACCTCCCTCTTCTGAACCCATGCTGACTGTTCAGAAAAACTTCAAAAATGTTGCATATGCCCATTTCCATGCTCACATCACAATGTATAAAAACTAAACTTGCCGTAAAGTCATGCACATTTTTACCCCATCTCAAACCATAGCATATACAAGTTCTCCTTTCAGTTTCGTAAACTGGCAGCACCCAGCATCAAAGCAGTGCTGCTGTTCCTGTGTGGTTTCCCTTTCTTTTTTAGATCCACATCCCTGATGTGGCTTTATCAAATACACTGAGAATAACCGCATATCATTTATCAGTTTAAGGCATCTGATTGTAATCAAACTGTAACCATGTAATGATGCATGGAATGGCCAAACTATTACAGATACCATCGCTGCTTTAGCGTTGCCACTCTCAGTGGACCACTCAGAGTATTTTCCCCACTGTATCTGAGTGTGGAATCACAGCTCTGCAGCAGCTGATTGGAAAGAGGATTATCGGGATACAGCATTTTGCACACGCTGTCTCAGACATGTACACAGTCAATTTGAACTTCTACCATAAAGTACGGCAAACGCTTCAGAGCCTTTCCTGTAGGGACCTTGCACTTCAGAAAAAGTTTCATCCCAAGAGCTCTAAACGCACTCAGTCAGTCCATCAAGTGCTCTTGGTAGAACGGAATGTAAACTTGCACTACAGTTATAATATTTCACAAACCTGAGCCACTTTATAAAGCGTGTATTTACATATGATGACTGGCTTCTAAGTCAATTTAGATTTCTAAGCGCTATCTTCTTGAGCTCTTGATATCATTTTTAATATGAAATGCAGTAAAGTTTGTTTATTACATTATACAGATAGCAATGAGCTGGCGCCCCATTCAGGGATTGTTCCTGCCTCGTGCTGTATGCTTGTTGGGACTGGCACGACCCTTGATGGATAGATGGATGGAATCATTAAACATGTACTACTGGAACAATGTTCCATATAAGTTTTGAAGAATCTGTGTTCTGAGCTTACAGATGGTTTGACATCTATTACAGAGCTGATTGTGTGGCAATTGGTTACTTGGAGAAAGAAAAGGAAGGACAGGATTTGGGTTGTTAGTACGTTTGAGAGAGACAGTACTGCTGCAATAAATCATTTCCTCGAAGGTTGTACACGGTGCAGCAAGCATATTGCGGGAGGCAGGAACAATCTCTGGACAGGGTGCCAGCTCATAGCTAATACTGCGCCACTGTGTACCCATGTTTAGTACATGCTTTAATTCCTATCATAATGAAAATTATATCAAGTATACATCTTAATAGTTAAATTGTTCAGAGAGCTGTAATATAATGAATATAATGTATTCTGTGTCTTGTTGGGGGAAGAGAAAACCCGTTTAAGAAGCAGGTAGTGATTCAAACATATAGAGTACATAAAAGGACACATAGAATATGAAGCATTTAATGTGCTCCTTTAGTTACGATGGGATCTGAAAAATTAGTAAATTAAACGATTTTAAGATGAAGTTTATGACATTCTACTTTAATGACAAAATAAACTATATGAGTAAAGTGGAAATTTTGAGATTAAGGTTAGCATTTGGACATTTTTTTCTACTGTGTCCCTGTTTTGTTTTTCTTTTCTCTTTACCCTAATATGCTTCCATATGACACTCAGACAGTGAGCTACGATTCGCCTTTTCATGGCAACTTTGATATATGACCACTTCTTATTTATTTCGGCACTGTGTGACTTTCTGAACTTGATTTTTCGAGTTTCTCTGCCACTCTGTCATTCAATCAACTTCCTTTTGTTGTTTATATCACTGCTAAACCAATAAATAATACATTTTTCCTTGCCTCTACTTGGTATTCGCTGCTTCATTTTCCCCCACGCTTTTGCCATTGTCTTTTCACTGAACACAAAACATAAGGGGCTGTTTATATTAATTTGCATATTCAAAGAGGCGTAATTATGGGACGAATTTGGGTGGGGCGGCAGGTGCATGCACATGCGTTACTTTTCACACTGACCAGGATTTATGTAGCGGAAGAACTTGGAAGTTGGCGTACGCACAGATTTATGCATCTGGCTTTTTTTGTGCATACGCACATTTCCGCTTTTGTCTGTACACCATGTTTTAGTGTGAATTCTATGCACAGCGTTATGCATGAGGCCCCTGTACTTGCCATGTGCTGCTCAATCTTATCTATACTAATAAAAGGCAAAGCCCTCACTGACTGATTGACTGACTGACTGACTGACTGACTCACTCACTCACTCACTCACTCATCACTAATTCTCCAACTTCCCGTGTAGGTGAAAGGCTGAAATTTGGCAGGCTCATTCCTTACAGCTTACTTACAAAAGTTGGGCAGGTTTCATTTTGAAATTCTACGCATAATGGTCATAACTGGAATCTATTTTTTCGTCCATATACTGTAATAGACTGCAGCTCGATGGCTGTGGGAGGTGGAGTTGCGTCTCACGTCATCACACCTCCCATGTAATTGAGTGCCTGCCCATATAAGGTAAATATTCGCGGGTGAAGGACTGTGCTTAGCATATTCATAAGTAAAAATATCTGAATCACAAACTGATGTTAATTATATTTTGTCCATGAATACTTATTAAATAATTCCAAATAGTCTGTCCGCTTCCTTTCATAGCTTTTCCGATGGTTGTGCTGCTTCCAGGCATGTATTTTCGTATTAAAGCATTTAACCAATCACATTTCAGCCATCATTTTTTGCCAGGCAGAGAGGCCTTCACAATCCGTTGCGCAGGCACTCTAACACAGAATAAATGTCGATTAACCTGTTGCTTCAACCAATCAGATTTTGAGTTGGTGTCAGTACGGCCTTCTAGCAGGCATATGGCGACATCACTGTATTCAGACCCATTGACTGGATAGAAGCCGCAGTTTCGACTTTCAGCATTAGCTTCGATGGCGATAGAAAGGGACTTTTTGATGGAACTGAGGCGCACGGATAATCCATACGACAGAGTGATTGAACTGTTTTGAGGAAAGAGAGGAGGATGGATTTTGTTTACAAATAATCCGAATTTTTGGTGAGTAAAATGTTGCGATTTTCCTAAATAATATTGCAAGTTTATGAGTTATTATTGATGTTTTTTATGTGTGTCGCGGCTGTGGCTGCAGTAGAAAGGAACTTGTTCACCCCTGGTTTGTCTATTCAATAAAGGCATTTATTGTGGCTACAGGAGTTATCTATCTGCGATGCAGCGGCTCTTTATACTGTATTTCTGCATATTAAGATGGTTTTTATAACCATGAATTAGTTTTTGAGGGGCGGGTTGATTCAGACGGAGCACTACTGAAGGCCTAGGTGTGAGATGCACGGTCCGCCAATGGACCAGATGATACGTAAATTTAATGAACATTACAACTCGAAAATAAACAAAACTGTAGAGAGGCCCATGATTAAATGAACGGTAAAAAAGTAAGACCGAAGCGACGGTGACTTATTGAGGCAGGCAGCCGAGACCACAATAGCAAGGGGCTCGATGTAGTGCGCGTTAAGTCGATCTAAAATGCGCGCTCAGTTTCGAAAAAATATATCTTTTCAAGTTCTATTTGGATATAAGTAGGTTCTATTTAGTCGACAGAAATATCTTTGGTAGGAATGGATGTTGAATTTAGTCTTTACATTTCTATGGTGAAGAAAAATTTATGCAATGATGACTAAATTTAACTTACATTCCTACCAAAGATATTTCTGTCAACTAAATAAAAATTACTTATATTTAAAATTTAAATAGAACTTGAACAGATACGATAGTTCATAATGCCCAAGCAGCACTACGTGCACGTAAGAGCGGAAGTCATCCATTTTAACAAGCAGCGTATTGCACTGATACGAAATAGCCTGCCCATTTAATTATTTAGGAATGGACAGATAAATTAAGATTTTGTACAAATAATGTTTTTCATTTTTCTTCCTTGATGGATTCTGGCACGCCTAGCAACAGCTGTTCGCACCCCAAAGGGTATATACTGTATATATGTATATATGTATGTGTATATACAGTACAGGCAAAAAGTTTGGACACACCTCCTCATTCAATGTGTTTTCTTTATTTTCATGACTGAAGGCATCAAAACTATGAATGAACACATGTGGAGTTATGTACTTAACAAAAAAAGGTGAAATAACTGAAAACATGTTTTATATTCTAGTTTCATTAAAATAGCCACCCTTTGCTCTGATTACTGCTTTGCACACTCTTGGCATTCTCTCTATGACCTTCAACAGGTAGTCACCTGAAATGGTTTTCACTTCACAGGTGTGCCTTATCAGGGTTATTTAGTGGAATTTCTTGCTTTATCAATGGGGTTGGGACCAGCAGTTGTGTTGTGCAGAAGTCAGGTTAGTTGGACGATCATTTATTTTTCAACAGGACAATGACCCCAAACACACCTCCAGGCTGTGTAAGCGCTATTTGATCAAGAAGGAGAGTGATGGAGTGCTGTAAATGGTCATGAAAATAAAGAAAACACATTGAATGAGGAGGTGTGTCCAAACTTTTGGCCTGTACTGTATGTGTGTGTGTGTGTATATATGTAGATATGTAGGTATATATGTATATGTATATGTGTATATGTATATATATATATGTTTATATGTGTGTGTGTGTATGTATATATATATATGTATGTGTGTGTATGTGTATGTATATATGTATGTGTATGTATATATGTATATATATATGTATATGTATGTATGTGTGTGTATATGTATGTGTGTAGATATGTATATATGTATATATATATGTATATATATGCATATATATGTGGATGTGTGTGTATATATATAAGTGTATATGTATAGATGTACATATGTATGTATACGTATATATGTATATGTGTATATGTATATATATGTGTATATGTGTGTGTGTGTGTGTGTGTGTGTGTGTGTGTGTATATATACAGGTATATATACTAGCAAAATACCCGCGCTTCGCAGCGGCGAAGTACTGCCTTAAAATTTTTATTAAGAAGACAATTTAACCTTTTTAAACTGAGGGAAAATATGCCAATAATTATTTGTTAAGGATCTCTTTGTATACCATGTTGTCAGTTCTGCCCTCTGGTTGTAACATTACCAAGCTGTGCGCTGAGCTTACTCTTGAGCATGTAACTTACAGTTGGCCATGTGAACAGTAATCTTGTCTCAAATTTCACAGCTTGGATTGCTGCTGTCATAATCGGTTTGAGTTTCATGGTTTGTTTCAATTACGACAGTATTTGCAGGATTTGTTGTGTTGAAGTGACATTTGGCATCTGTCAAGCATTGTAAACACACAACCGGTTTCATCAATAAAATCACATCCAGCTTTTGAGAGTTTAAACATTCATAAACATCAAAGTGTCCACTACTGAAATCGTCACCTGTGAATCTAAGATGTTTAAGAGGCATTGGCGGTTGTCGAAAGGTGTAAAATATTTGGCCATTTCAGTACACTTGAAAGCGACAACCGAACAATTCAGCGGCAGCCATCAACTCACATGCAGAGCCATAGGTGAAGGGCTTAAGCATTTCACTCTTATAGTGCTCCTGTGCAGTATAATTATCTCCTGTACCGTCATCAGTCCACACCTTGAACATGTCCCAGTCATTCAATACATAAGACACAATGTTCCTCCGGATATTAAGAGTGAGCCTGATATGGCCGTGCAATATGTAACAAAGAGAATGGAAAAGGTAGGTGCCATCTCCGGGCATGGAAACCACTCAGTAAGTGACAGTTCTTTGATCGATAGTGATCACCTCGATAGACATGGTAATGGGGGTTGGAATGATAAAGGAAATGGGTACCTGAGCAATGTAAAGTAAGTCTAAAATACCTATACAATAACTATAATTGTAATAAACAAACAATAAAACAGCGGAGAAGCCGTGGATTAAACAAAAAGGCTGTAGTTATCAGTAGGGAGACGTGAATCCCGTGGCGAAGCAAGAAAGGGAATGTAGAGACCGGAGTGACGGACGGTCTTATATAGGCAGGCAGCCAACAATGTGGGAGGCGTTGGGATGTGGGACCCAACGCCACCTCACACGGTGACCGAGCTGCAGGCTATGGACGCATATAAGTATGTAAGTAGGATTCAGTTAGCGCTGGGAACCCGTGTACCAAATTTCTTGAAGATGGGCCCATAAGTAACAAAGACTGTTGAAAAGTTCAATATGGCAGCCGAGAGTGGCATCATACCACCGAAATAAGTACGTACATTGGTTTCGGTTAGTGCAGGGAAGCCGCCTATAAAATTTCGAGAAGATTGGGCTTTAAATAAGAAAGTTCAACATGGCGGACGTTGTTGATTGTTACGATCATTACGCGTAGAATTTCAAAATGAAACCTGCTTAACTTTTGTAAGTAAGCTGTAAGGAATGAGCCTGACAAATTTCAGCCTTCTACCTACACGGGAAGATGGAGAATTAGTGACGTTGGAAAGTTCAATACGGCGGCTGACAGTGGCGTCATACCACTGAAATAAGTACGAACATTATTTTCGGTTAACTCAGGGAAGCCACCTACCAAATTTCGTGAAGATGGGGCCGTAAATAAGAAGGTTCAACTTGGAGGACGTTGTTGACCGTTATGACCGTTACGCGTAGAATTTCGAAATGAAACCTGCTAAACTTTTGTAAGTAAGCTGTAAGGAATGAGCCTGCCAAATTTCAGCCTTCTACCTGCACGGGAAGTTTGAGAATTAGTGACGTTGGAAAGTTCAATATGGCGGCCGACAGTGGTGTCATACCAACGAAATAAGTATGTACATCGGTTTCCGTTAAAATTTTAATATGGCGGCCGACAGTGGCATCATACCACCAAAATAAGTACCAAATTTCAGCCTTCTACCTACACGGGAAGTTGGAGAATTAGTGACGTTGGAAAGTTCAATATAGCGGCTGACAGTGGCGTCATACCACCGAAATAAGTATGTACATTAGTTTCGGTTAGCGCAGGGAAGCTGCCTACCAAATTTCGTGAAGATGGGGCCATGAATAAGAAAGTTCAATATGGCGGACGTTGTTGACCGCTATGACCGTTACGCGTAGACTTTCGAAATGAAACCTGCTTAACTTTTGTAAGTAAGCTGTAAGGAATGGGCCTGCCAAATTTCAGCCTTCTACCTACACGGGAAGGTGGAGAATTTGTGATGTTTGGAAAATTCAATATGGCGGCCGACAGTGGCGTCATACCACCGACATAAGTATGTACATCGGTTTTGGTTAGCGCAGGGAAGCCACCTACCAAATTTCGTGAAGATGGGGCCATAAATAAGAAAGTTCAACATGGCGGACGTTGTCGACCGTTATCGACCGTTATGACCGTTATGTGTAGAATTTCGAAATGAAACCTGCTTAACTTTTGTAAGTAAGCTGTAAGGAATAAGCCTGCCAAATTTCAGCCTTCTACCTACACGGGAAGTTAGAGAATTAGTGATGAGTGAGTGAGTGAGTGAGTGAGTGAGTGAGCGAGTGAATCAGTCAGTCAGTGAGGGCTTTGCCTTTTATTAGTATAGATATATGACAGCAACACTCATAACAGTGACAAAACAATTACATTGACAATCATATTACGTTATTTTCAAAATGTTTCCTTTTCTTTTCCATTACTTCTTTAACACACTACTTCTCCACTGCGAAGCGCGGGTATTTTGCTAGTCTATATTTATAAAAGGCAAAGCCCTCACTGACTCATCACTAATTCTCCCACTTTTCATATAAATGGGAAGCTGAAATTTTGCATGCTCATTCCTTGCAGTGTACTTACAAAAGTTATGTATGTTTCATGTCCTATTGCAACACCCAAGGAGAGGAAATGGGTGTACCCCCTAAACTGTATATACAGATAGGGGAAAACCCTCCTCACTATTTCTGTGACTTCCCATATATGTGGGAAGGCCAAATTTCCCATGCTCATCCTTTACACTGTACTTACAAACGTTAAGTATGTTTATTTTGCGCCTCGTAACGAACTTTTGAAAATAACATCTTCTTTTTGCCGGTTCTCACCATTATGCCATAAGGAACTTTTGAACTGATCTCTCTCTTTGGCGGTTTCATTCCTTATTTCCGTTAACAGAGGATTTATTTCACGGCAGAGATGCACAAGGGCTCCCCTTAGTTCCTCTTCCTTTTTTTGCACGCCACTGTCCATGCACCTACCACGTGGCTGGCTACCTGCCTATATACGTTAACGACATCCTGCGCTCATGTGCCTCCTCACTCACTTCCTTACTTTCCTCAGTTGTTCGTCATGCTCACTGCTCTCTTCTTCTTTACTCCACTGCTTCAAGGGTAGAAGGACTGCTCATACTTTTTTCATGCTACCGCTAAACCTCTCCCATACTTATTCCCCTATGTCAGCGTTTCTCAACCTTTAAGTATTTGGGACCCGAGTTTTCATAACAGTTTTAATCGCGCCCCCCTAACTTTTTTTGAAACCCTAACAAAATTTATTCCTATATTTTTTGCTGCTGATACACCGCTACAAGTTTTATTATACCTACTTAACTTTTATTGACATTTTTCTAACTCTCTATATATTTTTGTAGTATCAGAATGTAGTTTAAGTTAATTTGTTTTGGTTTCAATAGATGTATTTTTCATATTTTCGATTCTTGTTTTCTTTTTTTCATATCTTCGCGCCCCCTTTTTTGTTATTTTGATGCCCCCCTAGGGGGACATACCCCACAGGTTGAGAACCGCCGCCCTATGTGTAACATATCCAAGCAAAGCACCATGGTGCAAGTGTTGTGCGATTGTAAGCTCATTATATAGAATTAATGCACTATGACACACAGACCAGGTGTTGAGGCTTTAGACAGGTCCCTACAAGACATCAGAAACAAGACAAAAATGATGGGAGGCTTGACAGTCTTGCTGGCTGGAGACTTACGGCAGACCCTCCAATTTCCAGTAAGGGTCTGCTTCGCAATGACAATAAATAAGTCACAGGGCCAGATTCTAAAAAAGGTTAGCATTGACTTGACACAAGATTGCTTCTCACATGGCCAACTGTACAGTATGTTGCATGCTCAAGAGTAAGCTCAGCAGACGGATTGGTCATTTTAGAGCAGAACTGCAAACATCGTTTACAAAGAGATCCTAACATCCTAAAAATGTGCATTTCTCATACATAACATTAATAATCATAAATTAAACTCTTTACAATAATCAAATTCACTCTCAATACTAAAATAGGCCTACGACAATTACATTGACAATCATGTTACGTTATTTTTAAAATGTTTCCTTTTCTTTTTCATAACTTATTTAACACACTACTTCTGCGCTGCAAAGCGTGGGTATTTTGCTAGTTCTTAATGACTCCTTCTATTAAATTTTCCTGTGATGCACGTTAAGCTTACTGGACTATAATTGATTGGATCTGCCCATTCACTGCAATTACATTTTCATAATGGATGCAAACACTAAAATTTGGATTTATAGATAATATTTAAATGTTGAAAGATGTATAAATAAATGGAAAGCATGCACACTTCCAAGTTTGTTATATATTTTCTGAGGAATTATGCATTATTTTCCTAGCTGTGGTACTTCACTACTTTCTTCTATATAACATGTATGTAATAGCAATTGGCCCTCCATCTCAACAGCCTGGGTAAGTAAGTTCCAATAGTATTGAAATGATACCTGCATATCTAGTGCTGTCCTAGTATTAGGAGACCCAATGTGTGCCACAAGAAGACAGGGCATAGTATTACACAACTACCACAAGTTTGCATTGCTGGCACCTGCCGGGCTGGTTTGGCCATCATTTCAGCATGAATAAGCAGAAACCATGTTTCATCAAAGCCTGTGTCCACTGTGTGGGTTTCATAACTTTGTGCAGCCGCAATTTTTGTTTATACAGTATGTGACAGGACTGGAATCCATTTGCGTCATCAGTTACCATACCTTATCGAGATGCAAAGATCTACGCATACAGATTTGTTGTTTTTTCAACACCATTGCTGAATTCATCTGTTAGGTTGACTGACTGTAGCCTGCACAAGTCGTGCTAGAGTCAACAGTTTTTTTGTTTTGTTTTAACAAACATGACTACTGATGGCCAGACGTGTCTTAGTTTGTGACCTAATCTCAATACACCTGTGACACTGTTACTCCTGAAAACCAATGGATAGGTTTGGCATTTACTACAAAGGCACATTCCAAAGCTTTTAAATCTTTATTTTTTCCCATTCTCCCTGTGAAACGCATATACACGTGATCCACCGTACCTGACTAGCTTATTTTAAACCCATAGTCTATGAATATAAAGTTGGCCATGACTGAGCAGTTGATTACATTTATTGATTTTGTTATCACAATTGTACTTCTTTTCTGAATGATTTTCTAAACTCAAAGCACAACGTATAGTGCGTGTTTTTGGCTTGTTCATTATAGCAGGTATACATTCATATAAAGCAGGGGTCCTGGAGGGCCCCAGTGGCTGCAGGTTTTCATTCTAACACTTTTCTTAATTAGTGACCTGTTATTTCCTGCTAATTAACTTCTTTTGAATGAATTTTAATTTACTTGTTTTTTCAGATTTGTTCCCCTGAATTTTTTCTTCGTTTCTCTGAATTGTTTGTTGTCTTTCTTTAAATGGCACCCAAACAGAAATGAAATGTGAAGTGAATAAACCAACAGAAGACCAAATAAATCAGGGCCTCAAACTCCAACTAATTTCACTCCAACCAGTTGTTTAATTAGGCGCAGATTCTTGTTGATAATTAAACCTTTTTTTAATTCCATGGTTGCTGCTGCTCTCATTGTGCAATAGCAGACATTTCCGAAATTGTTAAATTTCTCTTTTCAAAGAGCACTGTTAAAATGTTTTGTGGACCTGAGCAGACCAACATTCCTGAGACCTTTATCTTTCTTTATTTTCAGATACTGTATGATGGACAGTTTGCTGGTCATGTTTCGTATCTCATTATTGCTTGGCAGCTAATTAAGGAAAGAGAAACAATTAAGGGGTTTGAGTCTTCAAGAGCAAGTCAATTAAAATTAATTCAAAAGAAGTGAATTAGTAACAAAAGCAAGTCAATAATTAAGAAGGGGGTTTGAATGGAAACCTGCAGCCACTGTGGCCCTCCAGGACTGGAGTTGGGGAGTGTGAGTGTCATGTGAGTGTCACTGCAATATAAAGTCAACCGTGTGAACTGAAAGAGTATATTGTAGGTGGCATTAGTGACAAAATGGTAGCAGCGTAAATTAGATTTTATGAGTTTTATGAAATTTACTTGTTTTTCAAATGGTGACATATCATTATAAAATATAATATTGTGCTATTTTTTTACACATGAAGTACTAAAAACTCCAAAAATGTTACTAATGACACAAGGCTAGCAGAACAGTAAACATGATTATGACACTAACACATCAATACTGCAAGCTGAGCACAATGGGTTTTCTGGTATGGTGTGAGTTAATCTTCACAAAAAAAAGTGGTTGTGTACGTTTCTGCCATTAGAACTTTTGTCACCTTAAAGTACTGCTTGCATGTTTGAAATAACGAGTTATGAGTTAAGAATCCACAACTGAATAACTTTGAACTGTTGTTTTTTTATTTTTCAGAGTTAGTTGAAATCAGTGATGCGCCTGAAGGATCCAATCCTGGAGCTCATTGAACCCCAATCACTGTATCTCCTGTACTCTCCAGGTCTTAGGAAGTACTGTCTTCCACGGTAGTTAGGATGTTCAAAGAAGAGCCAGTAGCCATCCATCACATTGCAGGAATGAACATCATTGTAATGGAAATGTTCAAAGACAGAGGGACAGTCATCAACAAACTCCATCATCTGCCCTCCAAAGTCTGGTCTTTCGTAGATTCTGATTCTGTATGATCCTTGGTGCTAAATAATGGCACAAGAGAAAGGGAATATTAACATTTTTAACATCACTATTAATATTAAAGTTGTTTTTGTAAACCTATTTGTTTAATTAATTAAATTATTATTATTAAATATTATTAATTAATGTATTATTATTATTATTAATAATAATAATAATAATAATAATAATAATAATAATTGTTATTATTATTAAATTATTATTAATTTAATTAATTTAATTAATTCACATTGTGTTTATGTGTTTTGTCAATCTAGTGTAGCATAGGAAAGGTACTATATAAAAAAATCTATAATTATTTTTAAGAGTGTACTGATAGCTGTAATTCCTTACATTTACAGTTGTTACATATATTTATGTAGTATATGGAAGTAGAACTGAGGTTTCAAAACCATTTTGTAAACAAAACGATGTTAACGAAGAATGACAAAAAGTAGAAGATAAAGCAAACCCTGACTGCCATACTGGGGGTGAATATTACCCTCAGTAGTTGATGGAATGGTTTGGTCACTTTTGCACTTAAAACATCACCATAAAGTTTCTCCTGACTGGGTGTTTTATTAGTCAGTGGCAGATGGAGGCCTCAAAGGGTCATGGCAGAGAGTGCCATTTTATGCCGTATGGAGGGATGATTCTTGAAGAATCTGTGTTTAACCCTCAAAGTGAAAGAGTTTCCTAAAAACATTTTGAGGCCATAAAGTCAGAAAGACCCTTTGTGAAAGCTGACTCTAATGCCATCAGGAACCTTGAAGAACAGAGTTCCATAATCATTGGTGATCCTTTGCTCTCCACCTTAACATCATAGCCCGTTAAAGGATTTCAAACTACTGTCTACCTGCCATGGAGAACACAACATTAGTCTTGTCAGTGCCCTGAAATATCAAATCAAATTAAATCTTATTCAATTTTGTATACATTTTATATAAAGTTTTGTTGGGAGATTAGATCTCTTCATTGAGGATTAGTGTCCATTTTCAAAGCACTTAGATTACAATGGAAAACTGTCAATGGGCTGAATAGATAGGAAAGGCACTATATAATAGATAGATAGATTACAATGGAAAACTGTCAATGGGCTGAATGGCCTCCTCCTTTGCCGTGGAGCTCGTTAATAAAATGAGTGTTAAGACTAAAAAATAAAACAACAGTAAAAGATAAAAGAAAGAGTATTACTTGGTATTACAGAAGATGACAATTCTTCTCTTTTTATGTTTTTCATTATGAAGATATTTTTTGCTGTTTTCTGAATCTGCTTAAGCACAATAGGCTGGACAGTAGTAGGAACCAACAATAGACAGAAAAGTCACCTACAAGAAGCCTGAGTATCATTTGGTTTTCTTAATGTGACTTTTCAGTAACCACAA
Organism: Polypterus bichir lapradei; assembly: GCA_026402145.1. Taxonomy (NCBI): domain Eukaryota; kingdom Metazoa; phylum Chordata; class Cladistia; order Polypteriformes; family Polypteridae; genus Polypterus; species Polypterus bichir. Next base: position 126,716,621 of record JANRMT010062814.1, on the reverse strand, counting down.
TATGTTATTTTAGATGTTAGAGCCTTACAGTTTCTTCAGGGATCAGATTTTGGCCTGATCACTGTATGAGTGCTGTCTTGGTTTCCTTCACATTCTTTAGTTTGTTATTTCATCCCAAAAATTATTTGTTTAGGTGGATCGGCAGCTCTTATCTGACACAATGGGAGTGTGTGAGTTAGTATGCCTAGTGATGGACTGCTGTTCTTCCTCTGGTTTAATTCCTGCTTTGAACAGGGCATGCCCAGGATATGTAAGCCTGCAATTGCATTAAGCAGATGAATAAATACAGCAGTTGCATGGAAGAATTCAGTAAATGACTTAGTCAAACATGCACTGCACCCTTGAGTTGTTCCGTGGTGTCTATTGATCAAACATGAACTGAGCGGATATGATTTAATATAGTCAATATTAGAATCATACAATAAAATGTCTTTTCAAAGAATTTAGTCTTACTATTTTGTACTTACTACTCTAATATTTCAATGAAGACTGTTGTTTAAAACATATGCAAATATTACATCTGTTTAAATCAATTTCTATATTTTAATTTCAATCATAGCTGTAAATCTGGTAAATAGCACACATCATTTCATAACAGGCCTGCTCCACACTCTCCCTATGTTAAGCCTACATGTTTTTGCTAATAAGCACAGCCATGCAGTGAAAAAACTAAATGACTTAATATGTTGAAACGCCTGTTTTGCAGGAAGCCACAATCCATCTTCTGCAGGACCAGGTGCTAATATCAAGAAATTCACTTTGTTGTAGCAATTGTACTTAAAATTTCTAGTTATGACATAAGTGTCCAGCTACCCATATATTTTCTAAACTCATATTACATAATCCACAGTAACAAGAGGTGGTGCCCGTCACAGATCACATTTATGCACTCCTTTACTAATTCACATCATGGCAATTTAGTGTCACCAATTAGTGCACTAGCCTATCTTTGGACCTGAGAAGAAAATCATTAGCTTCCTGGTCAAATCCCACTTGAAGACAGTTAGAATAGAGAAGTTCCACATAGAATGCACCATGGCTATAAGACAGAATGAGACTACCATGCCACCATCATGAAAGCATATTTGTTTACATTTTGTTAGAATGTTTATTTATATAGCACATTTTCATTTAGAAGTGTAGCTCAAAGTGCTTTATATATAATTTTAGGCAAATTACAACAGAAAGAAAAAAGTCTATATTGGAAAACAATCAGTGTCCAATTTCAAAACTTGTATTGTCAAGCTGCTAATGATGAGATGAAAGCCAAAAAGCTAAAAATAGAAAACAAACACACTTAAAATAACATAAAGGATGTCTGGAATGGACTGAGCATAATTACGGGAGTTAAGCAATCCAGGGCTCAGGTTCTAGAAGGAGATGTGGACAAAGCCAACACCTAACCAATTTTTTAATTGATTTTCCCAGTCTTTGCCACCTTCTTCCAATGACCAGTCTCCCCACACTATCCCTACTACATCAACAACTCCTACCATGTCAACTGGAATGGTCAGTGACAAGTCCACTTCTGACTATCAGTGTGGACTGTCCATAGCTGAAGACCAAGTAAGGAGACCACTGAGGAAGCTACACATATGAAAAGCTGCAGAAACACTTGGAGTCAGTCCTCGAGTTCTCAAAGCCTGTGCTGACCAGCTTTGTGATGTCCCCTGTCACCTGTTCAGTTTGTCCCCAAGACTTCAGAAAGTGCCACTACTGTGGAAAACATCCTGCACTGGTCCTGTTCCAAAGAAGGCAAGTGCTTCTTCACATAATTACTACAGACCAGTGGTACTTATGTCTCATGACAAAGACCTTTGACAGTTTGGTCCTGGAATATGAGTTCTCTTGTGGTAGACCATCTGGACCCACTGCAGTCTGGCCTATCAGATAAAGATTGGAGTGGAGATTGCAATTATCTATCTACTCCACAAGGCTTATTCTTACCTGGACAAAGCTGGCAGCACTGTCAGGATTATGGTTTTAGATTTCTCCAGTGCCTACAATACCATCCAGCCATCTCCGTTAAGGGGTAAACTCAGAGATATGCAGGTGGATGAACTTATGGTGTCCTGGATAAAGGACTATTGGTCAGGCAGCCTGCAGTGTGTGAGACTCAAGGACTGTGTTTCTGATATGGATATGAGCATCACTGGTGCATCACAAGGAACAGTCCTGTCTCCTTTTCTCTTTACTCTGTACACCTCAGACTATAAATATCATGCCAGTTCATATCACTTGCAGAAATTCTCAGATGATTCTGCACTTATAAGGTGTTTTGATAAAAAGACAGACAGAGTATAGCAGTCAGGTGGAGAAGTTCGTTTCTTGGTGCAAACAGAATTCTCTGCATGTTAACATCAGCAAAACCAAGGAACTGGTTATTGACTTTTGTCGTATCAATGAGAACCCTATGTCTAGTCACTACTCAGGAAGGGGATGTAGAAGTGGTCTGCTCCTACAGGTACTTGGGGGTTCACATTAATGACAAGTTAGACTGGTCTTGAAACACAGAAGAAGTATATAAGAACTTACAGAGCAGGCTCTTTATCATCAGGAGACTGTGTTCCTTTAATTTGGGAAGTAACATCCTAAATTTCTATAAATCTGTGATGGCCAGTGTGATTTTCTATGTTCTGGTGTGCTGGACTGGTAACCTCTCTTCAAGAGAGGCCCATCAAATCAACAAGCAAATTAAAAGGGAAACTCAGTTATAGGACACACTCTGGAACCCCTGGAGGTCATAGCAGAGGAGAGAATTAAAACAAAACTGAATGTCATTGTGAACAATGCTGCACATCCTCTCTCTGATACACTAACAGTGAGGACTTTCATCCAACGAATCGTTTAGCAGAAGTGTGTCAAGAAACACTACTGGGGCTCCTTTATACCAACAGCAATACATCAGTGTAATGCCAGCCAAGTCAGAACTTTTCTTTCTTTTTAAATTTCTTGCTTTATAGTTTATATATTTTCCTGTGTGTTCAGACCATAGTATATACAGTACGTTCATCTATTTATTCTAATATTTATTTATTTATTTATTTATTTATTTATTTATTTATTTATTTATCTATTTATGCATTTATTTATTTAAAGAGCTTCTGTAAAAAGCCTAATTTTCCACTGGGGACAAATAAAGTTCTATCTATCTATCTATCTATCTATCTATCTATCTATCTATCTATCTATCTATCTATCTATCTATCTATCTGAGTTATTGTATTTTATGTAATAACAGAGCAAAATATGATATTTTCAAACTTTAAATTAATTCAGTTCAGGTTGTCAGCAACTAGAGCCTCTCTTGGCAGCATTGGGTGTAAGCTGCCAGTCTATCAGCAGGGTCACACTCCCACATAATACCAGTTTGGAATTGCCATTTAATCTAACATGGATTGTATTTTATTGAGGAAATGAAGGAAGACCCACAAAGGTAATAACCAGGTATGGGATTGGAGCCCAGAGCATCTGATCCATGAAGTGGCAGCACCCTGCAGAATGCCATGGTGCCTCCCCAGGTTGCATAAAGATCTTTATTATTAGTAAGCCCTGTTACTGTGTTTTGATGTTTTTATAGATGACTGACTGTATTGATTAAACACATCATGACTTCAGTTTCTATATTTCACCTAATAATGCCTCATTTTGTTATGTTTACCAGCGAGGAAATCTCAACATGCCTTTATATTTTTACACATAATATGTGTTGGAAAGCATAACATATTGTGTCTTTAAAATTTTTATATTCTTTTCATTTTGCTGGTACCATTATAATTTGGATTACGCTAGTTTGATAATGGTATGGCATATATGATGAAATGACATTCAATGGCAAAATATACATTTGAAAAAAAACACAAAAGTCACATAAAAAACTAAATACCTAACATAAGGTAAAAGGATATTCTAAAAATGGAAAAGTTCCTTTGTCTGTTTTGTTATCAAGCCTTTCTCCATTGTCCAAGTGCTTAATATTTTGTGTGAGCTAAATGTCTTATAAACCATTTCAAGGATGATGCATTTCTTTCATTTTAAGGTTTGTCATTTGACCTTTGCTATGGGTTTTGCTGTTAAAATAAAACAATAGAGAAAATCAAATTAAACTTACCTCTGGGATCATGCGGCAGGAGCGCACACAGTCATTAAATCCCATCCAGCGCTGATAGTCAGGATACTCGCCTCTTTTCAGGAAGTACTGGTAGCCCATGTAGTTGGGGCGCTCGTACACCATCCATGAGCCACTGTCCACACGGATGGAGTTACAGCGACTGAAGTAGGAGTGCAGGTCCGCACAGTCACTGCTACACTCATACGAGCGACCTTGGAAGTTCCTGTCTTCATAGAAGATGATCTACAAAATGATCACATATTATTATTTTGCTTTTGCTTAATTCTTTGAATTTAAAAATAAAGATTTTTAATTTTTAATTATAAATGTAAATGATTTGGTAGTATATGCAGCAATTCTGAACTCACCTTCCCCATTGTGATGAATCACAGTAGACGCAGCACTGCGCCACATTTTGGCAGGTCTGCCTTTTATAAAGGCCTGGGAAAACTGCACCATTGTTCTGTAATACATGTCAGCAGCTTTTTAAAGGAATGTGCTTCTGCCAACTAACAAAAGATCTAAGCACTCCTTGCCAACAAAGCAAGTTTCTTTATTGTGACTGTCATGTAGGATAGCAGCAGTTTCCCTTGAGTGATTGAAATGGGGAGTTACGCTCATGATACACAGAAACTCTAGAAATGCACCGTACGTGCAAATTCTATGAGATCAATTAAATAAAAGAAAAGGCCAATTGGATATGTGTCAAAACCGAAAATAAAGTTAATGCCATCGTTCATTTTACTTTTTTACTGGGACACTATCACTCTCACGTGTTTTTCAGTCCCATTGCAAGTGTTATGTACGCTATTTTGTTACTGTGTTCAATATGAGTATTACAAGCTCACTATTGCATTGCAGTGTAAAATGTTCGGATTACTCATAATGTCAGACTATTGTTTTTTGTGATTTTACACTGCTTGCATTAACAAATACTGTAATTTGATGTTTAAATGTCAATAAAACTCTGCTGAATAAATAAGATTAAGTAGTAGGAAAACTTTTAAAAAACCTTTTTAAATTGTGTTGTGGTCGTCCAAGGAATCACAGGGCGTTACAATTTGCAGCTTTTTGGGGTACCAAGCCAGCTGGCCCCATTTACTTGTCAAAATGATATAAAATAAAACATGCTATTTAACACACGTATAAACCAAATAGGGTTGACCCACAATGATCGGGTACTTAAGGCTTCTCTCAAGGCTCTTGCCGGTCAGCTGGTGAAGCTCCTCTCTTTGGTGGAAAAAACGTTACTTGTGGGTTGGGGGAATCCACTTCATTCTTTCAAGGTGAATGACTGAAGGTAATTGGAGTTTCCAGAAGATTGAGGTTTGAAACCCAGAAATCTTATATATAAATGTCTATGCCTGGAAATGTGTGTGCCTGTCTGTCAGACCCAGAAGTGCGAGGTGGCCTGGAAGTGCGAAGCTACAGCATGAATCTCAAAAAGGCGGCAAGGCGGCTCCAAGTTAACAAGTTGGAAGAAGAAAGAAGTACGAGGCTACAGCATGAATCTCAAAGAAAGCGACTCCGCCAAATGTGAGAGAAACTCCCTTAGCCGCTGATAGACAAGGGAGGCGAGCACATCCATAAAACGAAACTGCCGACTCTGCATTTCAATTTTTTTCGGATGATTTCAATAGTTTCTAGGAGCCTTTTTACAGCATGGGCTTACACAACTAGTATTAGATAAAAACTAAAATTACATGGTTGTACTTCTTATGATTCTCGATGTTATGTTTAGAATTAGATTTGGAGCTTAAAGGAAATTAAATCAACACCCTGGGCATGATGCACAACAATAGGCAACTCAGCTTGAAAGAAATAACTGTAGTAAGTTTTCTAGATCCTATAATTGACTGAATCTATAATAGACTGGAGGAAGCAGATTTAAATAAGTAAAGAAATTTGAACTCTGAAAGTTAAATCACTGTCGGAAACATCTAAATTAAAGGAATACTGAACCCCCGAAAAAATGTTCTTTTTCTGTTACATACCCCATGTTGTTTGTAGTGATTGCACAAAAAAATGCCATTTTTGTGTTTTTGCTGAAAATAGAGATAACAAACTTTCTGATCCAATAGGTGTCAATGGGAGCCAGCAGGGCCAGCTTTGAACAGCTGCAAAAAATACTAAAATATCCATGCAAAAGTCTCAGGTTACTTGTGTCACGTAATCCACATCGCGGTTATCTACCTTTACACTCATTACATCCAAACACATTAATTTTTTATCAAAGAAGTGTTAAATACTTCTAGGAAATGAAAGTAGTATATGAAAGTGATGAGTGTTTGAACAGAATCAAACTTCTGGATTGAGACAGGGTTCTTGACCAATAAATGAGGGTGGATAGGGTACAAGTGAAGCAAATTTTAAAAGCTGTCTGTAAACAATATTTTGCAAACACTTTAGCTACACCAAGAATTGATCTATTCTTTAGAAATATTTGGACAGCTTGCACTAATTAGTCTTAAAGACTGATTATGTTTTAGGTGAATTCTAACTATTGAGTTTGATGAATTTTATACTTTTAAAAAGTTTTTACGGCCAATTGTACAATTTACAACAACAGCCAAACCACTACCAAGCATACGCTTTTAGAACTTTGAAAGAAAGGACATGTGAATTTTAAATTCAATCCAAAAGCTTTGAGCTTTTAACTGATTAGATTGTATGCCTTTATTAAATTACCAGGATGACCATGTAATTGAAGCAGGTACATCAAAAACAAAAAGCAAAAAGTGCTTTTCCTACTTCAAACTTTGATCCGTTTTGTGATTAAGGTGGGCTAGCCCCATGACCATTCCATCTACAAGACAGAAAATGATGATTTCTATACCTTTTACTCTAATTTTTAACATTTCAAAGAAAACAAACTATAAGTAAGAAAAGCAGTGCAAAATTTATGTAGTTACATGCAACTGATTAAGTAAATAATTGTTCCGATTTAGGGGGAAAAGATCAATCCAAATATTTCATATTTTTAGTTATGTGAAAAATGTATTTAAAAATCTTCAAACAGATTTGAACATTTTTATTTAAAGCAGACAAAAAATGATAAATACACTTCAGTGGTATTGTATGTTGTAATTAATTTGATAAATTCACACTGCATGCTGTATTCATATTGTAAGTATGAATAAGACATATTTGCCACATCAAATATTTATGTACTTGTTTTTATGTTTATTAATATGCATAAATCCTTAATATGTAATACGTAAGTGTTGATCCTGATATCTTTTATTTTAATAGTTTGCTGGCAGTATTATAAGATCTTTATGTTGGATCTAAATGGCAGGTAGCATGTTGAATTCTAGAAATGAAGCATGAAATCTCCTGTTCATTCACTAATTTAAATTTACTAATGTGTAAGGTGCAAGAGGTTACATTAATTAATGTTACTAAAACTGAAAGCTGACTGCTCAGTCTGTAATCTAATGTTATCTAGTTTAATGTTAAAGAAATCAATGGAGTAATTGCTAATAATATAAAATGTAATGATTCCAGACTTTTCAGATTTCATTTTTGCCAAGTAATCTTTTGTTCTAAATACTTACTGTATAGCCTAATATAATTATGATCCAAACCAGTGAAAACAGCAAAGGTTTTTTCTGATAGTCTACATGAGCTTTTATTTACCTATACTTCATATTGTGCCATTGATTGATACACCTCATCATAAACATTGGGGGCCAAATATTATAGGCTACAATATATTGTATTAAAGAGATACCCCATATATTCAAATAAAATGCATGGTATAGCACACTAGGAAAGGAAAATAAAATGTCGAAATGACACAAGTCTCTATAAGACTGATTCAAGATGGTGTTGCTTCTGGAAATAATTGTCCTGGTCGGTTGAAACCATATATGATGTTAGAGGAATCGTGTTGGCTTCTATTTGATAACGCTTAGAAATGTTCCTGTCTTCACAAAAATAAGGTGCCTGAGCTGGACTTTGACAAATGGTATGCAGATATTAAACAGGAGTCCCTCTTGATCAAGTGGGCAATGACCAAACTCTAATACTACCTCTAGGGAAGAGAGTTCACCTTGGTGACAGACCACACACCCCTCCAGTGATGATGCATGCTCAAGAACTCTAACCCTTGAGTTACCTAATGGTTCCTGAGCTTCCAACTCTTCAGATTCACCATCCAGAACAGACAGGGGTCTTTCCATGCCAATGCTAATGCCCTTTCGCGAAACCACAACCTTTCAGTTAGATCCGCCCTGGATGCTGGGCTGGGGAGTGTGGGGGCTGGTGTGTCACACATCCAAGTCTGAGGACCATCCCAGGACAAGCGGTGGTGCTGACATTAACAGTATCTTCTCTTTCTGTTCCAACAGCACAAAGAAGACACCCAGTGAGGACAACTGACTCTGCCCCTTCTTGTGGGAGGATTAAAGGTGCTCCCAGAAGGCATTTGTTTTATTTGTACAAAAGCTCAGATGTAAACAGAGCTACACTCCAGACCTGACAACCAGATTAAAGAAGGAATAGTAGCCCTATATTTTGTTTGTTCATGCCATGAAGTGCTATTTTTGTTGTGTTTCTCTTTTTTTAATTAAATGGGACAAACCATTTGGAACCCTATCATTTATTTTGGATGCCATGTCATACCTCGCATAACCACAATATATACTGTCACACACATGCGCATGGGAGGCAACTAAAGGGCCTGAGTGAACACAGTTCGGAGGCATGCCGGGATGTGGCAGAGTGCACAGACTCTTTTTCTCTCTTGCCTGTAGACCATTCCCGGGGGATTCCACCTGGCTCTCTTGACGTCACTTCCAGGACTGAGCCAATGGAGGTAGACCTTACCAGCTCTGGCCCCTCTGATGTCACGTCCGGGTGTGATCCAATGATCGAAGACCACGTGCCTGATCCTTATGACCTTACTTCCTGTCTTCCCCTTTAAAAGCCTGCCCTTTACCCTTTTCCCTCAGTCTTGTCTTGGACTCGTTGTATGCACTTCAGTGCTGTATCTTTATAAAAAGAACAACTTTGCAGCCGGGATACGAGACTATACGGGTGGCTGCCCCAAACCTTTTTCTTGAGTATGTCTCATCTTTGTGACAGTACATACAGAAATACTTACAAATACATCTATCTATCTATCTATCTATCTATCTATCTATCTATCTATCTATCTATCTATCTATCTATCT
>JANRMT010062814.1:126670839-126703260 GCA_026402145.1 Polypterus bichir lapradei | reverse complement strand
ATTATTATTATTATTATTATTATTATTATTATTATTATTATTATTATATACGGTATAGTCACACATTTCTACTTTGCATTGATACGCGTAATTCCACCCTGAGCCACAGATTGGTGCTGTCACTTACTTCTCTCCTTCTTGTGTCTTCAGTCTTGAGGACAGATGACATCACTTCCACCCATCCTCTGCAAATTGCCTTTTTCTCCCTGACAGATATTTAAGCAGGAAAACATTTGTATGTTTCTATGGCAAAAAGACCTGTCATTAAATGGGGCTCACCCAGTGGTGTTCCATCCTTTTTTATGCCTCCCTTTGCATTTTCTACAGTGTATATACACTCAGTGTTTTTGTTTTACAACATTGTTACAATATAATTTTTTGTTTGTTATGATTGACTGTTTAGAACCTTTATGACTTTGTGGATAGAAACAGTCCATAAAACTACCGGTATGAATTTGTATATTCTTGTACCGTCTGCCAGAAGGAAGGCGTGAGATAAAGCTGCTATACAGGATGGCTGAGATCTTCAATGGCAGCAACTGTTATGTCCTGAACAAAAGGCAGCTGGTTACTGTTATTATTATTCTGTGTCATCTTCATCATCCTTTACAGTGCATTATGTTCTTTTGCCAAGCAGGTGTAATAGTAGTGGCACAGGGGTGCAGTGGTAGCGCTGCTGCCTCGCAGTTAGGAGACCTTGGTTCGCTTCCCGGGCCCACCCTGCGTGGAGTTTGCATGTTCTCCCCGTGTCTGCATTGGTTTCCTCCCACAGTCCAAAGACATGCAGGTTAGGTGGATTGGCGATTCTAAATTGTCCCTAATGTGTGCTTGGTGTGTGGGTGTGTGTGTCCTGCGGTGGGTTGGCGCCCTGCCCGGGATTGGTTCCTGCCTTGCGCCCTGTGTTGGCTGGGATTGGCTCCAGCAGACCCCCTTGACCCTGTGTTTGGATTCAACGGGTTGGAAAATGGATGGTTGGATGGTGCAATAGTACCACAATGTGAAACAGCCAGTTAGGATTGGCACAGCCATCAACCTGTAGGAACCATTAAGAACAGATGGAGAAGTCTGGACTTTCTTCAGACATATGATTAAGTAAAGATGTCAGTGAGCCAGGAATATAAGTAACAAGCTGGTTAAGTTTGCAGGTGATAACAAGATAGGTGGATTAGCAGATCTTCCGAACAAAAGGACTTGGACAATATAGACAACATAAAGGCTTGGGCAAATTTGTGGCAGATGAAATTTAATGTCAGTAAATGTAACGTATTACAAGAAGGACGTAAAAATGTTAGGTTTGCATACATAATAGTAGATCTGAAAATTGAGAGTACACCTTATGAGAAGGAGTTAGGAGTCATCGTGGACTCTAAGCTATCAACTTCCAGACAGTGTTCAGAAGCCATTAAGAAGGCAAACAGAATGTTAGGTTATATGGCACGATGTGTGGAGTACAAGTCCAAGGAGGTTATGCTCAACCTTTATAATGCGCTGGTGAGGCCTCATCTTGAGTACTGTGTGCAGTTTTGGTCAAATTGGTCAAATTTGGTCAAATTGGCAAATTATGAAGGGAATTAGTACAGTGGATCGAGACTTTTATTATAAAATGAGTTCATCAAGAACACATGGACACAGTTGGAAATTTATTAAGGGTAAATTTCACACAAACATTAGGAAGTGTTTCTTTACACAGAGAATAAGAGACACTTGGAATAAGCTACCAAGTAATGTGGTAGACAGTAAGACTTTAGGGACTTTTAAAATTCAAAGAATTGAGTGGATAGGACTGGCAAGCTTTGTTGGGCTAAATGGCCTGTTCTCTTTCTAAAGTTCTAATTGTACTGTGCCCACTTCAATATCAAGAAATTAAAAGCTGCCCAGCCCTCTCATTCTGCTTCCTGTGGTCTATAACCAGGTCCTTGGTTTTGTGGATATTAAGGATAAGATAGTTGTCCTGGCACCACTTCATCAGAAGACAGACTCCTTCTGTGCAATCCACTTCATCATTGTTGTTGATCAGAGATATAATGGTGGTGTCATCAGCATATATAATGATGGAGTTGGAGCTGTGATTGGCCAAACTTAAGAATGTTTTTTAAAGGTGTGCATGTTACATTAACTGGAAACTCTAAATTGACCCGTGGAATAGTGGATATGTAGAATAGTATCAGTGTGAGAGCGCCCTGACAACCCATTCCATGGAATATTACTGTATTACCTCCATTACAGGAAGGAAATGCTGAGGTTCCCCAATGTATTCATAAAATGAGATATCTGTAAAGAGGAGGAAAGGCATGAGCCATCAAAGACCTGTTTAAGATATCAAGAGAAAGACAAACAGCTACAGGAACAAAAAAGAACAGACAATACTATGGTGACAAAACTGTTGGTTTAGCTTATGCATCCTGCATCAACAATAAACACTATTGTGAAATAACCCCAGAGGAAGACAGGAATAGTTCAATCAATCAGTCTTTATTCAATCACAGATGAGTACATGGATTCATGCTTTGCAAAGCAGAAGAGCAAAGTTCCCCTGTTTCACTCGACTTTTAATATTCATTTTCCTCCCTCCCCTTAACTTATGAAACAGCATCAAAGCATTTCATCTTATTTTATGCAAATTAGCCAACCGTTTCATTTTTGTGTACATATCAAGAGGGGCCCCAAAGAAGGAAATGTCATCTTTCCTGTGTCTAACAGACACATTCCTAAAGAGGGAAGTAGTCCTAGGTCAGCTTACTGCACCCTGTCTTATGACAGACGCCTGTATGAATAACCTGTCATTATAACAAAACAGCTTTTAACCCTTGGTGTATGGCAAGCAGTTAAATTTTCTTTCACACTATGTAACGGTTCATTAAGGCACGGGGTATTAATCAGATGTGATGATTCTTTATATGCATGGAGTGTTGCTGCTTTTATCCTGGATCTGAGAAAGCTGCACAAAAAACAGGTAATCAGTCATCATCTTTCCTTAAACTACAAAAGTAGACCCCTAGAAGAGAATAATGAGGATAGTAAGAACACTTCACAAGATATTGATTAGTTTAGATGACACCCAAGGCATATCTATGAATCTGTTTTTTGCTTTCAGAACACATTATTTATAGAAAAGGGTTTCAGACAGCAAGAATCTTTCTAGTACACTGGACACCAGACAGAAGCCATCCCCGTTCTGGAATGCAGGTGATAAACACACTTACTAGTATGTATTGTAATTATTTATTACTTGGGAGGCTATTGCATTCAAAATAATATGATCATAACTTGTAAACTGTTCTGGTCAGCATAAAGTACACTCACCATAACAATAACATATTAGACTTGAGTTGATCACTCTGGTAGGCAACATACGTACTACCCCTCAAAAGTAACACAATGTAAATAAAAAATGACCACATTGGGAGGGATGGTCCATCCAGTGCTGAATGTAAGGGGTTTGTCTTGAAGATTCAGTTCTTTAAGGGCAAGTAAACATTCTGGTGGGACAAGAACTCCCAAGGCACTAGTGTGACTTCTAGCCTAGTGTCTCTGGAGCAAATTTAGTCTACAGACATGATGATTCAAGGCCTTGGCTGGAAGTGATTACAGAACTCCACTTAATTTCCAGAGGATTATGGAATCTGGGGTAGGGAGGAATGCTGCTGGTGCAAACCCAATTAGCGGAAAGAGGAGCTGTCTGAAGAATGAGAAAATAAAGAGATAGACAGACTGTGAAGGAAGTGTTTACGCAGTAAAGTGAGCAAATGATCCATTCATATTGACAGAAGTTCATCAGCCATTATTTTGGTCTATTTTTATTTGCTGTTTGCGTTCTTGTGATGCTCACAACCTTGGCATTTCTTCCTTGAACTTGGGTCATCGATTGTCTTGTACCAAGACAGACTACAAGGACACATAACAGCAGAGGTTGGTGCAAAAGTGTGTTCTGCCATTTAATTTAACAAAATGGTATCCAAATCAATTTTCTCTTCAATAAAAAATCTGGTAAAATGCAATGTTCTGTGAGGAAGATAAAAAGTCAAATAAATAACAATAAATACTTCATAAACCATGGATAAGACTGGACCAGAACTGTCTTTATATTCTGGTCCACTGCAGTGTCTTTCTCAAGCTTGTCTTGTACCACTTATCCAATTTCTAGGCATGCTCTCTGTGCCCAAAATACTGGCAAAAGCAGTCCTCCTACCTTACTCTCATCCCTGTTGCCATTCCTCTGTGTCCACAGTGTCACGCTGAGCCTGACTTTGTCTTCTTAATGCCTTAGCATCGGTGGGATCTCTAGCCGCCCCTCCTTGAACCCCACCATCCAGGTCACCATCTCTTGGTGTCTACCAGGATGCACCCAGCACCCTAGCAGGTTGGAAAATGACTGACTGACTAGTATATACCGATTCAATCAATTCTCCCAGGTTTGGATGGTATTTATTGTGATAGAAACCAGGGCATTAGCAAACCCCAAACCCCTAAACACAATTACACCAAGAGTCCCAGGTTCAAATAATGGAAAGTTTTATTAACCACACCTCCTCAAAGTAAGACAAGCACACAAATGGTCCTTTCTCCACAATTAACCTCTCTTCTTCTTACCACCGCACTGGCCTCTTCCAGTTGAATGTTACTCTACGTCCTCCCAGCTCTGACTCACCTGGATAAGGGAGTGCAGTCCCTTTTATTATGGACTTCTTCTTTAGAAAGCTCTCATTGAAGTAACATGTACAGTACTTACATGAAACTTGGAGATAATAGTAAATAAGGATGAAGTTTACTATGCAAGAAGGAATAGTGTTTGGCAGAATTTGAACAATAACCAAACAAAGTAGTGCACATGGAGCAGGGTGTTTTTAAGGGACGCATTGCTTTCTGGTACATACCAGGACTAATGTTCCCTTAATATGTATTATTCCACCAAAAGATCAAAGAAACTGAATAACTGCTCATCCCATGAACAGTTATTCACTATAACAACGGTAAATTATTTTTCCATTTAAAACAATGTATTTTTAGTAGCACAAAGAAAGCGTGATGCCCTAAATGGTGACTCCTATTGCTCTGACTTTACAAATGGAAGTTCCCACCTGGTATTTTTTAACAAAACACAGCTGATTCATCAGGTCTGCACATTAGAATAACAAAACACTTTGTTTAGCTTTAAACTATAAAAGCTCGATGGACCAGTTGATGTTCAGTGTCGGTGTTGGCATTGAAACTGCAAAATGGGCAAGGTGAGGCATACATTTTAACTTATGTGAATTGCAATAATGAAAAGTAAACTTTCTCTGTACTCACAATATTGTTTTTTTCTTTGATTCCAGATAATTTTTTATGAAGACAGGAACTTCCAGGGCCGCTACTATGAATGCAGCAGTGACTGCGCTGATTTGCACTCTTACTTCAGTCGTTGCAACTCCATCCGGGTGGAGAGCGGCTGCTGGGTGGTGTACGAGCGCCCCAACTACATGGGCTACCAGTACTTCCTGAGAAGGGGCGAGTATCCAGACTACCAGCACTGGATGGGATTTAATGATTGTATCAGGTCCTGCCGTGCGATCCCTCAGGTACATTTTATAAATCTTATTATTACTGGACACTGTGCAGAATACCACATCTTTTAGTGTTTAATTTTCTATATTCTTCATCCATAGAGTCCAATTTCTTCTCACAATGCAGCATATTGGACAGTTCATTCTAAAATTTCTGTGAGAATGCTAAAGAACAAGTTAGCTAAATTGGTAGATTACAGTAAACTGGGTTGAATTAGCAACTATCTAAGAGTCTGCATATCTCCTGCAGAAAGTTCTAGTTAGAATTTGGTTTTGCAAAGGTGTACTAAATGAACTTTAAAGTAATGGATTTCAAACTGAAAAGTAAAAATAAAACTGGTATATTTATGTAATATACCAAAATACAGAAACACTTGTCTAGGCAAAAGTAATTACTAAGGCTAACAGGGTATTGAATTAAGTAGGAATACAATAGTAAATGCCAAGAAAGCTGTGGAACTAACTTGTGAAGTCTCACTTGGAATAAAGTGTGTGTGTCTAAAACGATGAAAGTGTAGGTTGGATGGCAGCTGTTAATTTTTAAACCAGTTATTTAATAAGAACACATAGACACAAAAAAAGGTGATGAATGATAAACATCACAAAAATAAATCACAGAAAACAGAAGGTAATGGAACAAGTCACCAAGTAAATGTAAAAAAATGGATGAAATGTATAATAAGATCCTTTCACTTAGCTCTGTAATTCCTCTTTCTTTTTTTTGTTCACAGTACAGAGGATCATACCGCATGAAGGTTTATGAGCGGGAGAACTTTAGTGGTCAGATGATGGAGTTCATGGATGACTGTGAGTCTGTTCAGGACCGCTTCAGATATCCAGATATTCACTCCTGCCACGTGGACGGCTACTGGATCATGTATGAGCAGCCCCACTACAGAGGACGCCAGTACTTCTTGAGGCCTGGAGAGTACAGGAGATACAGTGACTGGGGAAGCATGAACCCTAGGATTGGCTCATTCAGGCGTATCTTGGATATCTGCTGAATCATTTGTCATTAAAGTTTGAAAGTAATCATTCAAAAATAAATTTATTTTAATGCATTACCTGGCCTTAGAAAATTTCCTTCAGAGAGAGATACAAAACTATAATGTCAGTGGTCACAGGTAGCTCAGATTATGACACTATTGTCAACATAGTAACTGTTTTATACCAACAAGCATATACAGTGGGATGCAAAAGTTTGGGCAACCTTGTTAATAGTCATTATTTTCCTGTATAAATCGTTGGTTGTCACGATAAAAAATGTCAGTTAAATATATCATATAGGAGACACACACAGTGATATTTGATAAGTGAAATGAAGTTTATTGGATTTACAGAAAGGGTGCAATAATTGTTTAAACAAAATCAGGCAGGTGCATAAATTTGGGCACCACAAAAAAGAAATGAAATCAATATTTAGTAGATCCGCCTTTTGCAGAAATTACAGCCCCTAAACACTTCCTGTAGGTTCCAATGAGAGTCTGGATTGTGGTTGAAGGTATTTTGGACCATTCCTCTTTACAAAACATCTCTAGTTCATTCAGGTTTGATGGCTTCCGAGCATGGATAGCTCTCTTTAACTCACACCACAGATTTTCAATTATATTCAGGTCTGGGGGACTGAGATGGCCATTCCAGAACGTTGTACTTGTTCCTCTGCATGAATGCCTTAGTGGATTTTGAGCAGTGTTTCGGGTCGTTGTCTTGTTGAAAGATCCAGCCCCGGTGCAGCTTCAGCTTTGTCACTGATTCCTGGACATTGGTCTCCAGAATCTGCTGATACTGAGTGGAATCCATGCATCCCTCAACTTTGACAAGATTCCCAGTCCCTGCACTGGCCACACAGCCATATTTACTGTAGGTAGCAGGTGTTTTTCTTGGAATGCTGTGTTCTTTTTCCTCCATGCATAACGCCCCTTGTTATGCCCAAATAACTCAATTTTAGTTTCATCAGTCCACAGCACCTTATTCCAAAATGAAGCTGGCTTGTCCAAATGTGCTTGAGCATACCTCAAGCGGCTCTGTTTGTGCTGTGGGCAGAGAAAAGGCTTCCTCTGCATCACTCTCGCATACAGCATCTTCTTGTGTAAAGTGCGCCGAATGGTTGAACGATGCACAGTGACTCCATCTGCTGCAAGATGATATTGTAGGTCTTTGGTGCTGGTCTGTGGGTTGACTCTGACTGTTCTCACCATTCGTCGCTTCTGTCTATCCGAAATCTTTCTTGGTCTGCCACTTCGAGCCTTAACTTGAACTGAGCCTGTGGTCTTGCATTTCCTCAATATGTTCCTAACTGTGGAAACAGACAACTTAAATCTCTGGGACAGCTTTCTGTATCCTTCCCCTAAACCAAGATGGTGAACAATCTTTGTCTTCAGGTCATTTGAGAGTTGTTTTGTGACCCCCATGTTGCTACTCTTCAGAGAAAATTAAAGGAGGAGGGAAACTTAAAATTGACCCCCTTAAATACTCTTTCTCATTATAAGATTCACCTCTGTATGTAGGTCAGGGGTCACTGAGCTTACCAAGCCAATTTGAGTTCCAATAATTAGTTCTAAAAGTTTTGGAATCAATAAAATGACAACGGTGCCCAAATTTATTCACCTGCCTGATTTTGTTTGAACAATTATTGCACACTTTCTGTAAATCCAATAAACTTCATTTCACTTCTCAAATATCACTGTGTGTGTCTCCGATATGATATATTTAACTGACATTTTTTATCGTGACAACCAACGATTTATACAGGAAAATAATGACTATTACCAAGGTTGCCCAAACATTTGCATCCAACTGTAACAGTGCAATGGTGTTGTCTTCACTACAGTTCTGAGCAAGACTAGGCAGCCTGAGTTACAATTGTTCATTCATAGCTCAGCCATTTAACTAGCCAGAAGTTTTCATATTATGAGCAATTCCACTTGGGGTCCAACCAAGACTGATATCAAACCAAGCTCAACCTTGGTAATTCCAGTGATTATGCAACATTAATAAATTGATGATCACCTGAAGACCTAAACATATGTTATAATTGTTTTCTTCTAAGAAAACAATCAAAAACTGAAGAATTAATTTATTCATTTTCCTCTACTGCTCCAAAACCAAGTCACGTGAGGCAACAGCCTTAGCAGTGAGGCCCATGCGTCCCTTTTCCCAGCCATACTTGCCAGCTCATGCTGTGGGATCCCAAAGTCAATCTCAGGGCATCTGAGAGATATAATCCTCCCAGTGAGCCTTGGGTCTTCTCTAGGGTCTCCTCTCAGCTGGCCATCCCCATATAACCTCCACAGGATAGTGTCCGGGAGGTATTCATATCAGATGCCCGAACCTACTCAAATGGCTCTACTCCAAGCCTCTCCCGAACGTCTGTGCTTCTCACCCTATCTCTAAGAGAGAGAGAGAGAGCCCAGCCACCCTGCACAGAAATCTCATTTGGGTTGTTTGTACCCACAATCTCATTCTTTCAGTCATTACCTAAAGATCATGGCCATAGGTGAGGGTAGGGTCATTGATCAACTTGTAAATCAAGAGCTTCACCTTCTAACTCAGCATAGTTAAAAAGTGAAGAATGATATTGAAAACCCAACTTCACTGGTAATGCCTAAAAACCAGACAGTGTAAAACAAGGACTGAGCCAGGATAGTGATAAGGGGTACATAAATGGACTACCCCACATACAGAGAAGAGCACACAGAATCAGAAAATGTCAGATTCACAACCATTATAAGGTCATTAAGTTTTATAATTAAATACAACATCAAGAAAAAGAAAAAGTTTTGTTGCTTATCCACAGTCTTTTAAGATAAAGAAAAGATTAATGCAGAATAGCCAAAGATTCACATGCTTTGGTGTTTTCCCACATCTCAAAGATGAGCTTGTGAATTGGCGACTCTAAAGTCAGTTAGGTGTTGGTGTGTGTGAGTGCACCCTGTGATATACTTGGGTTCTGATGGGGTAGGCCTCACCTCCCTAAAATCCAGTACTTCATTTCGAGTAAAGCACCTTCACACTAACTTATAAAGTAAACTCTCTCAGTGGCTGAAGACTGTTTTAGTATAGTGTGGACTTGTCGCAACTGTTGCTGATCATGGTCATGTTGCTTCCTCACATAATTTTTTCATAGATGTAGCAGTTTTATTTTGTCAGTTAATTCCTGTTGTTGTCATTCTTTTGTTGTGGCATCGTGAAGTTGATGTGGCATTACCAGAGATGGACCATTTGTCAAACTGTTGTGTGATTCTGCTCTCATCGTCATCATCTGTCAGATGTGTGGTGCAATTTGGTTTCATCTTTCAAAGCACACTTAATCCTATGCCACTACATCACACTTTGACCATCACTATGCTTCT
Organism: Polypterus bichir lapradei; assembly: GCA_026402145.1. Lineage (NCBI taxonomy): Eukaryota > Metazoa > Chordata > Cladistia > Polypteriformes > Polypteridae > Polypterus > Polypterus bichir. Next base: position 126,693,365 of record JANRMT010062814.1, on the reverse strand, counting down.
CATTTACACACATCACACCCATTACATGCAATTTTCCTCCAGCTACTCTTAGCACTTTTAGTTGCTTTGCCACTATGTGAGAGATGAATGTGTTTATCAGTGAAAAGAATAAGGCAGAATGTTCTTTTTTGTGCTGAAGACAATTTTTCAGTGGAGGCCAAAGTGGACATTGAAACATTTTGTTAGGCATTCAGTGGCAACAGAGCTGTAGATAATTGTTCTCCCTGTGCCTCATCCCCTTCCTCCAGCATTCAAGAATTAACTATCCTGTAGACAAAAAGTATAATCAACATTTGTTCAGCTTGCTTTCTGAATTTCATTTCATAAAAAGGGTTATTGAAAGATGAGTTCACATGAGTGAGTCTCCAGAGTGCAAAGGACAGCCAGCCTCCTTTGGGTAATGTGTTTATCCATCTTGTCTGCCCCATTTCCTATTTTCTTTTATGTCAGTATATAAGCAATCATCATAGTCCTATAATACATATCTAATGGACATGAACCCTATCTGCAGAGAAAGAGCAGGCAAAAAATCCTTAGTAGCCTTATGGAATTGTCTAATTGATTATTTGCATTGCCAGAGGCGAATAAAATACATTCATTCATTGATTAACATTAATTAGTCCAAATCTATTCTTCCTTCTACTTCTTTTTTCATAAGTGGCCTGCGTATACTGTACTGGTAATCCCTGTCTTTTTCTGTTTGATGACTACCAGCTTATGAGGAACTTTATCAGAAACTTTTTAAAATTTTAAGGTAATTAATATTTTAGCCTCCTTTACAATTAAATGGTTTCGTTGCTTTCTCTCCATGCTGAGAGTACCCATTTGTTAAATAACTGTGTCTTTATGCTAACTGTGGTAAGCGCATTACACACAAAAGAGTCAACAACAAGTGCCACAAGTGGAGATGAAGGTCTATCTGGAAAGACAGAAAGAGAAATAAATAAACAAAATTAGGGAAATGGAGATAAGGGAATACACTGTTTTATCATATTATTAATGTGAAACTGCCTGAAAGAAGGTATCCCCTCACATATTTTTGTTCCTGGTCATAAAAAGGAAACATCTTATACCAAATCATGAATACTCTGAACCTGTTTTTAATTCAGTGGTATGAATTCTGAACAATGAATCTAAGCTGAATTGTGATTACTCATTTACTATTTTGTTCTAAAGTGAAACATTTCTGAAATATGATTGCAGAGATATCTATGTTTAGTGGAGAATGAAATCTCTGAGGTGAAGATTTGTATTTTCATGTTTTCTTTTTGATTTATCTAAAGGTGTATGCAAAGCCTGTATATTTAATGAAAAAAGAAAATAACAAAATGACTGTTAGCTGAAATGTATTTCCAGATGTGACTCTAGTAGTAGACTAACTACAGATGGCGATGGAGCCAGTTAAGAGGCCGGTGGAAAGGAAGAGGTGGGTCCAGCTGATCGGAAACCGGATGTAATCTCATGGCTCGTCTCGCTGTCAATCATCAGAACTCCAAATGAAAAAAGAGGCAAGACATTATGTGACAGTACCGATCCCTAGTTAGGGCTGGAATTACAGTCAAATGAGCCCTTGGTTGTTTCCCAATCACACATGTGTGACAGAGTCGATGTGCACAGTCACATTTGCAATAATGTGGTGGATTTTTTTTTTTTACAAAATACACCTTTGTGAAATAATGTCTATTATCTCACAATCTGATTATCTAGGCAACTACACAGATAATGGCAAGTTCTGGTGAGGGCATACAGTGGTGTGTTTCAGTTTCATTTTACAGTATGATCTTGCATATTAACACTTCTGTAGCTTACTGTGTTTGCATCAAATCTATTTATTTATCTCAAATCACATCCACTGTCTTTAAACATTTCTTATTAATTTTCAGTTGGAGTGTTTCATTGACATTTACTACATAGTATCAAAGTTACTGTGCCTCAAGTGTCAGGATCATTACCTAAGAGTAATCACATTTGAGAGGATGCCCCGATTCCACACATCACTCTTACAATATAAGATTAAGGGTTTTGATCATCAGTTGCGCAAGCTACTGCTATTCAGTTTCTTGCCTTATCTGTATGTGGTTTGATCAACCTGAGTACCAGTGAATTTCCTTTTTTTAAGATAGTCAACTACTAACTGATTGTGAGATACACAGGCTATGAGCCGGACTCAGATATTAGGCCTGCTCTGACTGACTTTTACCTGTGTGAACTTCTTTATGTGAATTTACTTGCATTTTTACAGATATGTGTATTTATTTTTATGTTCAGATTTCCTAATTACCAGCAGCAATGGCATAGCATCACTTCACAGAATACACAAATGTTATCCATAATGCATAATATGTCCTGTTGTTAGATCACTTTCAAACTTAATGCAAACTGTCCCCATGGTGTTGCTTGGTACTGCACCAAGGCTACTGTTTCAAAAGGTTCTTGGTCCAGTTGTTTGTCCACCCCAGACTCCGAGTATGGTTTTTACATCTACCTAAATAAACTGGACAATGAGGGAATTCATTCCAGAGTTTAAAAAAGCTCATCCAAATGAACTATGTGTGCGAACGTCTTTAGTCTGATTTTTCTCCAGCCCACCCTGGTTCAATTCAGACTATATAAGGAGAGGCTATTCTGCAGACATGACAGTTTTAAAAATAATTCATGGAGGTCTAGCCATTTCACCCTATTGTCATGAAACATACCTATTATTGTTCTTGAAACATGATGCATTTCTCTGGCCACTCTTCTCATTTTCAGTTGAGTAGCAATTGCAATTACCTATTAACTAAAGCAATTGTTGCAAATGTATGTAAAATAATACTCTAGGCCTTTACTGTTTAAATTGCCTTTGAGCTTTTAATGCCCATTTTCTAAATGCACTTTTCTAGTCTATCCTATTATTTTTGTTTTGTAATGCTTTCCAGCTGTCTTAACTTGCTTGGCAATGACCTCAAAATTTTCATTTTAGACTACTGTTTAACAATTTCCCCTGTTTACCCAGTTTCTCTATACTGTTACTAATTTCTCTTGACCTTCCCTTTTTTCCCCTGCGTTTCTGGCTGTTAGTAATATGTAATATGAATCCATCATTTACTAATATTGCTATCCAATCCCATCCTCTCATGTATAGCCAAGTCCTTGGTATTCAAGATTAGCCTCATTCTCAAAGGTGGATTAACTGTGAGTGCAGAAGAAGGAGAAGTGAATTACATTTTTGATCAGTATGACAATTTCAAGTGGAGTTTTCAGAATGTACATTTTCAGGACTCTTAATAATATGAAATAGATTACCACATTTGCAATGTGTTTCATAATTATGACCTATGTGACCTCAAAGGTGGATTAACTATGAGTGTAGAAGAAGAAATGACGTACATTTTGATCAACAAGTCAATTTCTAGTGGAGTTGTCGGAATTTACTTTTTCTCGTAACAATATGAGCTAGATTACCATGTCATATTTGTAATGTGTCTCACGTTTATGTCTCACATAGATTTGAAGAAAAAAACAGTAAAGTATGTAAAGCATTGGAATAACTTTATTTCTAAAATTATTCATATCCAAAATTAATAATCACAGATTTAACAGAAATCCACGATACGTCTGAAGGATCCAATCCTAGGGTTCATGCCTCCCCAGTCACTGTATTTCCTGTACTCTCCGGGCCGCAGGAAGTATTGGCGTCCTCTGTAGTGGGGCTCCTCATACATGATCCAGTAGCCATCCACATGGCAAGAGTGAATATCTGGGTAGCTGAAGCGATCCTGAACAGACTCACAGTCATCCATGAACTCCATCATCTGCCCTCCAAAATTCTCCCGCTCATAAATCCTCATGCGGTAAGATCCCTGGTACTATTGATTTTAAAAAGATGATGGATTACAATATTTTTATGGAAATGCTATTGTCTCACATTTTATCTGTCCACCCACTTTACACACATATGTAATCTTAGTAATGCCATTCAACCTCCAAACATATTTTTTGACTTTATTCATGGGTAAGCCTTAGAGAATGATAGCATAACAGAAAATTTTAGGTATTCTGGCACTTAGATGTTGAGTTCCCAGGCAGTAGTAGAAAATGCTATAACACTGTTAACCCACTTACTTGAGGGATCATGCGGCAGGACCTGATGCAGTCATTGTAGCCCATCCAGCGCTGGTAGTCAGGATACTCGCCCCTTCTCAGGTAGTACTGGTAGCCCATATAGTTGGGGCGCTCATAGACCATCCAGCAGCCGCTCTCCACTCGGATGGAGTTACAACGGCTGAAGTAGGAGTGCAGGTCAGTGCAGTCGCTGCTACATTCATAGTAGCGACCCTGGAAATTTCTGTCCTCATAGAAAATGATCTATTAAAAAATGAAATATTAAGAGCATCACCAGAGGTTTACATCTCTAATTAGCTTTAAAGCTAAGTAGCAAAGCATTACTCACTTTTCCCATTTTGGAGCTGTAGTGCTGGAACAAAGTCTGAAAATGTACTGTTTGCTGAGGCTTTTATACTCTAACGCTATAGAAAGCATTTTGCTTACTAATGTACACAAGTGATGAATCAGCTGTATACTGTTTTAAAACTGACCATTTACAGTAGGAAGTCATTGTATTGTCTCTATTCATTGTGCCCTAGCTTCCATTGAGATGAGTATAGAAAAAAAGAAACACAGTATTTCCTTTAGTGAAGCTGCTTTTAAAAGGTTTTTGCCATTTGTTACAGTTCTGTGGGTAAATCCAATATTGTTAAAGAACAATCCTGTAAACTAGCATGTGTCCATTTCAAAGAGTAATACTTGGTGAGTAGGTAATAGATGAAGAATTTTCCAGAAACAGATTCATTCTTTTAATTCTATTTTTAGAGTAGTATACTTGGCTTGTAGAGGTTATGCAAATTAAATTATATTGCTCTTACTGTAAAGGTCATACAGTAATTGAATATCTGCTGAAGTTTTTCATCATGATCAAGTAAATTGAAAAAAGAAAAACACCACAGTAGAGCATCCTAACAACACCCATCCCATCAGGAGACAACAAAAAGGAAAGCAAGTGTATAGCTAATGGGAGAATTGGCTCATGCACCTCAAAGAAGGGAGTCCACCGCACAGGAAAGAAAAAAGGAGGTAAAAAGAAAAATCACAGAGATATCACAGAGTAACTCTCAAATGGCCCTTGACTATGTGCACAGCAAGTCTGGATAGTATAACTGGAAGAGTCGATCCAGGAAACAGAGATCTGAAGAAGTGGAAGATTACAGAATGAAACCTTAAACACTGAAGGAGGAGAAGCAAGACCAGGAAATTTCCATCTGGAGGCTAATTGCAACTTGACTGCAATGGTTACAGTCAAAAGAAGTCAGCCCTGAGGGAGAGAAAAGGAAGAGCAGGAAAACAGAAGAGAGGTCTAGGAGAAGTAGTATTTGAGTATACTGGTGAGGAATGGATCTTTTTAGAGGAATTGGCCACACGGTGCCAGTAGCCAGAAGCTGAAGGATATTTTCAAAGCTTGAAGGAAAAGGTGCCAGGAAGTTAAACTGGACAAGGTTATACAAGGGATCCAGTTTTAAACTCATAAAGCCTCATTTCAGAGAGTTGGGTATAATCTGTGGACAAACTTCAATATTGTGTGCTGGTAATTACAGTTTTTGGAATAATATTTGATATTTTGAAAGATGGTATACCAGCACAAGACAGGTTAATGAAGGTCCATCAAACCAGTGAGATATTATGGAAAAGGGTTTAAAGGAAGCTTTGTGGAAGGGGGAGTAGAAAGTAGACATATGTTTGGAGTTAAGAAAGAGAGAGTTTAAGCAAATGAATGTAAAAGATGAACTGGAAAAACAGAAGAAAGAAGGATCCATATGCACTGAGCACAACCCAAAGATGCAGATAGAAAATCAGGAGGTGGACGGGATTTGGTACCTGGACAGGATAAAGAGGAATATTTTGAGCCTTAATTCCTTAAAAAAATCTCCAGGTTTGGAGATGCCTGATTGAAACCATAAGGAAGAAGAGGAGGAGGAGATAGGGCAGCATCCAATATTCAGGGCAGACTAATGAAACATAGGAGTTTAGAATCATATTTCTGGCAGTGTACCATTCAATTTTTCATCTTATCTCCACATCTGAAGAGCATCTCTATATATATATAATCTAATGTCTGTCTGTCTGTATGTATGTCTGCTTTTCACAAGAGAAATACTTAATGGATTTAGATCGGGTTTTGTTAAAAAATTTGCTCGAACATTCTGGTTGATTTTGAGACTTCATAGTTCGCGTGTGGTACCTATTTATTCTCGAGAATCTAAGACAGAGGTTGTGGGAGGGGAAAGAGTGAAAAGGGCCCTTCTCACTCACACCCCAGCTTCCGCTCAAGTCGGTGCACCTGTCACCACATTTTGAAGCTTCCACGTAGCTATCGATACCTGTTTGTTAATTGATTTTTAAAGTTTGTCCTGTTTCACTACTATGCGGGTCGAGCCATGGGGGACAGCTAGTAAAAGATACAGAACTGACAATAGGGGGGAACTATTTTAATTTATTACACAAAAAAGGAAAAAGACTGAACAATAGAATTCATGATTGTTTTGGGTTTTTTTTTGTATAAGAATCTTGGAAGAGAGATACTGGGGAGAATGGATCTACCTGGCCTAACTGTAAATACATGGTATAGTTCAACATTGGAAGGACAACACCCTTGATCCAACCTGTCATCCTGTCAAATGTCTTTTCTGCATTTAGGGAAAACAAACACAGTGGAGGGTGTAAGTAAATGAAGGATATGTAACAAATGGTATAAATTATCAGCCTCATGATGGGAATAAATAAAACCAGTTTGATCCCCTTTGCTAGCAATGACATCAGACTTCATCAGCAGTAAGGGAAGGTAACTAAAATAGCCTGTGGGATCCTAATCTTGCTTGAACAACACAGAAATAAAACTCAAATGAAATGAAGATTTAAACATAGGAATCAATCATCAGCTTGTTCCAGAAGGGCAATAGGAAATCAGGGGGTTGGCATCTGAGCCTGCAGATTTCTCAGAGCTCATGGAGTCCAGAGCCTCTTTGAGTTCAACAACATAAAAATAAGTATCCAGAGGAGAGGTTTCCAACTTTGAAAACTTCATAAAGCGTAACAATTTCAGTAAAGATTCAGCAAGTATTTAAGTAAGTAAGTATAAATGTAGGGGAGGTGGATTAGAGAAACAATTCAAAAAAAGATTGATTTCTTTTGGGTTAGAGGTGGGAAGCCCCTCTCTCGTTTTAATGGAAGAAATCAAAGCATATAAATCAAGTTTCTGTGGGATAGTAATTTGCTGAGCATGGATCTATTAACACAATAAAATACCCCAATGTGGTGGACCTTAAAGTTAGCATGGCATCATAGAAGACCATTTAGTTCAGCCCCGGTGTTTGAAATGAGACTTGCATGACCCCATCACATGCAACTCCAAACCCAAGAGCCAAAATTCAAGATTGGAGATCTTTGGTGAGCCACTGTAAAACCAAGTAGCAGAAGCAGTCAATGCTTCAAGAAGGAATTCTTCACCAGCCATACAGTAGAAGACAGAGTGTATACCCAGTATTGACAGAAATACATTCTTCTAGCTTATGTGTCAAGTAAACAATGAATTTTGGATTCTTGAGTAAAATTTTAGTGAATATTGATCAAGACACTTGAGGGACAAAATAGGACATGAATATCTTAAGCAGAGCACAATTGTGGTCAGAGAATGTGGTGGAAGAGAAATGGACATCAGTCGGAGCGAGGGAGCAATAAACTACAACGTCATCAGAGCACTATTTGGACTTAAAGTAGGGAGGAAAAAAGTAGACAGAGGGGTTAATTGGACTAAATGAGTCAGCTACATTAAAATCATCAACCAGTTTAGACAGGGTATGACTAAAAAGGGGAATCCATTGCAACAGGAAAAAAGGGGATTTCTCTGGGTTTGAGTAAAGGAACAGTGTTTGTGTCTGTGCTAGTAACAAATTATTCGTACTATTTATGAATTTCATTAGTCATATCTTAGAAGAACAAGTCATGTGATGGGTGGGGTGGAGGTGTACACAGAAATTAATTATATTTTCCTGTCTATCTCCAAGCTCAGATAGGATTTATCAAAACTTGCTGTCAGAATCACATCCAGAGTTTAAAATCTTAAATTGAAGGTGATGCTGCAGAACTTGCTTCTCTCCCTTTTGAGGACTGGTATGGCCATAATGGCGGGCCATGGTTTTCTGTTGATGACTTTGTGACGTGCAAGATCTATAGGCCGGCATTTCTCTCTGGTAGATCGCAGATGTCTACCTGTGAACTTAGGGAGACCTAGGCCGTTGCACACCTCAGGATGCATGTAGAGAGTCTCATATGTAAAGTGAAGGAACACAAGTTGTTTGAAAACTGAGATTCCACTCTGGCTTTTTGGCAACATTAACCAGCTGTATACTGTTACCTGTCTCCCGACAAATGGGCATCTTGTGATGGCTTGGGCAAAGAAGGCAGAGAACAATATATTCTATTTACAAGCCTTTTTCCAAAGCAAGATCCTCTGGTGGGCTTTATGAAGATGGAAGGTGTTACTCTAAATGTAAATATTGTAAAAAGCAATGATTTGTATACAATTAAATTTTATTAAATATTGTATTATTGAAATACATTTGATTAATCAGATTTTTTCCACCCACTAGCCAGTTCTGTTTACCCACCTTTCTATAATAATTAATATAGATTACACAAGACAACTTAACATGCCAATGCTAAATATTTATGTTTAATACTAAATAAAATCACTACATATAGCTAAATATACATTCTATATATATATAGACAGTAAATTATGAACACAATGCATTTGGAAAATGAGATAACCTATTACTGATGTAACAATGAGTATAAATTTGTAACAGGTGTAACTGACTAACTGTAACTAACTAAATGAATAAATGAAATGGTGAAATACGTTAACAATTTACAATACAGTCTTTCCAATCTAATTCTCTAGTGAGGCATGGAGGTATAAATAAAAGAAGAAATAATACTTTTTTTTTCTTTTATGATTTTGATTATTTCCATGTGTCAGAGGATTGTCTGAATAAACACGTCTTCCTGTGTGCAGATTACAAAGGCACACCAGTCAAGTCCAGAAGTCAACAACTGGCCCTGTATCTGCCAAAAGTAAGGGTGGGTTTTCCTCAGTGTTTGCCTTTGCTGATCTTAATAATAAGGGCAGTCCACATAGCTTGATACATTTGGGCATTCAGTTTCAACAAGGTCAAACATTGGTTGCATCTTTGGATCATATACAATCCCAACAGGTGATGACGCCATTCATAGTGTGTCATGGTGGATAAGGAATCCCAGAGGGATAGTGGTTAACCTCCCTTGCTCTGCAGTGCTCCTCTACTGCCGCAGGTTCCATGTCATGCACCCTCCTCATCTCTGCGGTCTCATGGCTAGGTCTCAGAAGCCGTTTTGCTATTTTCAGCAGAGCTCTGTCTCCTGGTGTGACAGACCTCTCTGAATTTGCAGGAGGTGACGTGAGACTGTCTTAGTTGGTGCCACTCAGCACAGGAACTCTGTTCTTTTGTACAATTCTCTATTTTGTGTGTTATGTCAAAGGATGTTTCCAGGGACATGAAGCAAAGCTGCTGATGTTCAATGCAGACAAAAGAACAGGTAGAAAGTCCCAGCCTGTAACCCTGAAGTGGCAGCTGTGATGGAGAAAGGGCATCTGTGGGAACAGGTTTCAAGCACTCTTGTTGGTGGCATAATGTAGCTGCGCTGCCCTGGGAAGAACTCCATGGACTGAAATGGGAGTAGGGGCTGCTGGGGAGGAAAGAGGCCAGCAGGAAAGTTGAAAAGGGAGGACTGGCGTAGCAACTGGAGATTTGTATTTTTGTGTATCCTGTCCAATGTGTCATCTAAAAAGTCAATTGTGCCCTGGGTCTCTTCCCGCTAGGATGGATGGCCTGTCTCGTGTCTGCCTGTTGTATGTATAGTGATGAATTAATTGTTGTGCGTCTTTAAGAGGAGCGCGCCTGCAAATCTCACCCCTCGCCACTCAGGACTACCGGTAGGACTGTTTCACTCTTTTACTATGGAAGCTGTTCTCGGGATTCTCATCTTCACACCAAACCATTTTTCCTGCTTTTGCTGTATTGAACTGTATTAGGACATTGTTGTGAGTGTTTATTGTTGTGGTTCATTGTTATGTTACAACTGTATCGCCATAGGGGAAAGGGGACGTTTGTCTGATTGTTGTTGTTGTGTATTGGGTTTTCATTTAATATATTATTTATTCATTCGTTGATTTTGTGTCCCTGTTTGTGAGTGTGTGTGGGTCAGGCCAAGGCTGGGTGCATCCCTGGAGTCTCCACCAAAAAAATAAATAAATCACCATCTCTTCAACGATTTGATACCTGAGGGGCACCGGACCGCTACAATGTGATATGACAGCACACTTCCATGTTGCACCTTTCCAAAAACAGAGTCAACCAGAGGTACATCACTGGCTATAGCCATAGTGGTTATCAATGGAACCAATCACTGGGATGTTCATGGTAGACTTCATTCACTCTGAGTTTGGAAAGTTCAGGCAGACATGAACTGATTCTCTTATACAATCTGCTCCTATGTAAAAGACAATTAAAAATAGAATGAAAAATGACTTATTGTTTTCATAGAATAAGCTAAAGCATATGTGCATCGCAGCATCATAATTTAAAAAAAGAAATGCCTTATTTGTTATTTTAACAATAATAGAAATACCTTCTTTGTGTGTTTAGGTTTGGACTTTCTTGCTTAACAAACAATGTATACTAACAATCAATGCTAAAATGAAATTATCCTATAATGAAGTAAATGATTACTTTATCTGATATATTACAGAAATGATCACTGCAGAAAATATTTAAATGATAATAACCTGATGCCTTCCACCAGCTTTCTTCCTTTAGTTCTGGTTTGTCATTTACCAAACCAGGTTTAACACCCTGCATTAAAAACAAAGGTTTAGCAAACATAAACAAATATCCATAAATAAAACCAGGCACAGTAGTATGCTTAAAAAGTTAGTTACTGTGGTGCTTGGTTTATGCCACTTCTGTTCAGTCTCTATACAGCTGTGTACTGGGGAAACAGAGGTGGTCTTCAGCTGAGAATGATTTGCAGTCTGGTACAAAAGTGTTGCCACATGGTCGCACAAAGCAGTAACTGCCACACAAGGTAAACTGGCTACTTTGTAGCTGCACAGGATGGGAGTCTTGAACAGAAATCTGTGAAAATGCACACATTTGTTACAATACATATAGTAAGGGCAGATAAAGATTAAAATGTTATTTCTATAATGAAATTATTAATAAACTAGGCTGACCCGCCTTTTAAGGCGACCGACTTTTAAGTTGACCACTTCTTAAGGCAATTCAATATGTAGATCAATTTGATATTTTATACAAACTCATTAATTTGGTTATATTGCATTTGAGCGGTATTACTTTAATACGCGTAGTTTCTGTTATTTTTGTGATGAAATTTAAACTTTTTTTCTATATTGAGGTTGCCCTTTTGAACCCTAAATATCTACGCGGTGAGGCATTTGTACTCCATCAACATTAATTATTTCCAGAGACATAATTTTGTCTATTTTTCCAGTGCATCACCCACAAAAGCAAGGGAACGATGGGAGCACCAGAACTCTGCTCACATCATGTCACTTCGTACCACAACCTGCAAGTAGTAAGTCTGTGATAAGCGGAATACCGCTACGCTTTCCACTCACGGGACGGAAGGACAATCCCGATTGCTTTTACATAGTAAGAAAGAAGAAGATATCGCAGTCTGGAGTAGAAAATCATCTTTTACCTGGAAAAACTAAACTACAAATCCCATCGTGCATTGCAAATTGAAAGGGGCGTGTGTGAAACTCCGTGCTACTCGCACAGTCTGGAGTAGAAAATCATCTTTTACCTGGAAAAACGAAACTACAAATCCCATCGTGCATTGCAAAATGGACGGGTCGTGTGTGAAACTCCGCGCCTGCGTAGCACTCACGGGACGGAAGGACAATCCCGACCGCTTTTATAGAGAAGGATTAAATGAATGAGCACCATGAGAAAGCCTCAAAAAATTAACATGAACTAAAATCTACAATTCATATGCACTATTAATCTCACTTTATTCATTTGAAATATTGAGGATAACAGAACACGTGAAAATGAAGAGTCAAAACTCCATATAGTTTCTGTAAATCCCATCACTTTCACAGATTTTTACACACCATGTTATTAATGGGATATCATACAAAATATACATAGGCCTATTACAGTGTATACAGTGGTGTGAAAAACTATTTGCCCCCTTCCTGATTTCTTATTCTTTTGCATGTTTGTCACACAGAATGTTTCTGATCATCAAACACATTTAACCATTAGTCAAATATAACACAAGTAAACACAAAATGCAGTTTTTAAAAGATGGTTTTTATTATTTAGGGAGAAAAAAAATCCAAACCTACATGGCCCTGTGTGAAAAAGTAATTGCCCCCTTGTTAAAAAATAACCTAACTGTGGTGTATCACACCTGAGTTCAATTTCCGTAGCCACCCCCAGGCCTGATTACTGCCACGCCTGTTTCAATCAAGAAATCACTTAAATAGGAGCTGCCTGACACAGAGAAGTAGACCAAAAGCACATCAAAAGCTAGACATCATGCCAAGATCCAAAGAAATTCAGGAACAAATGAGAACAGAAGTAATTGAGATCTATCAGTCTGGTAAAGGTTATAAAGCCATTCCTAAAGCTTTGGGACTCCAGCGAACCACAGTGAGAGCCATTATCCACAAATGGCAAAAACATGGAACAGTGGTGAACCTTCCCAGGAGTGGCCGGCCGACCAAAATTACCCCAAGAGTGCAGAGACGACTCATCCGAGAGGTCACAAAAGACCCCAGGACAATGTCTAAAGAACTGCAGGCCTCACTTGCCTCAATTAAGGTCAGTGTTCACGACTCCACCATAAGAAAGAGACTGGGCAAAAACGGCCTGCATGGCAGATTTTCAAGACGCAAACCACTGTTAAGCAAAAAGAACATTAGGGCTCGTCTCAATTTTGCTAAGAAACATCTCAATGATTGCCAAGACTTTTGGGAAAATACCTTGTGGACTGATGAGACAAAAGTTGAACTTTTTGGAAGGCAAATGTCCCGTTACATCTGGCGTAAAAGGAACACAGCATTTCAGAAAAAGAACATCATACCAACAGTAAAATATGGTGGTGGTAGTGTGATGGTCTGGGGTTGTTTTGCTGCTTCAGGACCTGGAAGGCTTGCTGTGATAGATGGAACCATGAATTCTACTGTCTACCAAAAAATCCTGAAGGAGAATGTCCGGCCATCTGTTCGTCAACTCAAGCTGAAGCGATCTTGGGTGCTGCAACAGGACAATGACCCAAAACACACCAGCAAATCCACCTCTGAATGGCTGAAGAAAAACAAAATGAAGACTTTGGAGTGGCCTAGTCAAAGTCCTGACCTAAATCCAATTGAGATGCTATGGCATGACCTTAAAAAGACGGTTCATGCTAGAAAACCCTCAAATAAAGCTGAATTACAACAATTCTGCAAAGATGAGTGGGCCAAAATTCCTCCAGAGCGCTGTAAAAGACTCATTGCAAGTTATCGCAAACGCTTGATTGCAGTTATTGCTGCTAAGGGTGGCTCAACCAGTTATTAGGTATAGGGGGCAATTACTTTTTCACACAGGGCCATGTAGGTTTGGATTTTTTTTTCTCCCTAAATAATAAAAACCATCATTTAAAAACTGCATTTTGTGTTTACTTGTGTTATATTTGACTAATGGTTAAATGTGTTTGATGATCAGAAACATTTTAAGTGACAAACATGCAAAAGAATAAGAAATCAGGAAGGGGGCAAATAGTTTTTCACAGCACTGTATATAGTAGTCTATTATATCATATGATTCACAGAAACTTGATATGGCCAACAGGAACCTGTCTCGTGAATGAGACCACACAGAACCTGCAGGATAACTTACGCACAAACTGTGAGGCTTTTCCTCATTGATCTGTAGCAATGAGCCATAATGGTATCCTCCCCTTTTTCTTAATCCTTGTTTGAAACTGAGATTGACAAAGATGTTAGGAAAATTGTAACGGAGATAGACACACGTTAGCAGTATCATTGTGTTAACCTTGGCTTGTGCACAAACATGTTAATACGTCCAGATCTTGCCTTCATAATTGTAGATGTAGCTTGAAACATATAGTTTGAAGCCATTCTCCTTTTAGCTCCTCACGTTTGGCATAATATTTGAATAATGTGACTTATGACATTTACCATAAGTCTGGGCATGTCTTGAAGCAATCGAGTGAAAAACACCATACCAGCACGCAACTGTTGTTACGGTTCTGCCTTTGTCCAGAAATGGTTTCATAAGCTTTATGACCTTAGTCTCGAAAAGTCTTTCTCCCGTGTGGTGACTGAGATCTTTTCCTGAATAAGATCAAACACAGTTGCATAGTGTGCAACAGGAGCTTCCGCCTGCAGCTAAAGTCACTTCAGTACACATGTACCTTGTGAGTGTGCCCGTATCGATGAAACAGAGAAAACTCTGCAGTTTACTTGTGACTTCACGTTGTAGGAAGATAAGTAAATGAATCAAGGTAAATACCATTCAATATGGCTTTTATATGAGTAACATATAAATGTTTTTATATAAAGACCATCACAAAACATATTCACAAACTGGACTTCACATGATACCTAGGCGAGCTCTGTAAGGCATGCTGTTTCATTGAAGGACAGGTGTGGGGCAGACTGACTGGCAAGATGACGCCCGACCTGTTGCTGCATCCAAACGGTGTCATCTTTCGCCTTTACGCCTGGTGCAGTTGCATTGTTCTTATGTGTGAGTGGACATTTCTTGTGGGGAGGGCCAGCCTGAATGTCACTAAAAGAATAAAACTGAATTAAAAAAAAAAAAAAGCTAACCTTTACAAGTACCATAAATTTACACTGGTTGTTACAGACTCAGATCAATGCATGTTTTTATACTATGATAGTAAGAATAAGAGCTGCTCACTACTCAAAATGGAGGTGACCTTGATCGAGATACGAACATTTTGATTATGAGTCAGCAGTTCTTACCGCTGCACCACCAAAGCGGTCGTATTCAAATTGCATGGACAGAGAGTGTTAATAAATATAAAAAAGCCCTCTTTAAAGCTCGCTCAGAATACTATTCTACATTAATAGATAGCAATAATAAAAATCCTCAGGTACTGTTTAGAACAGTGGCTAAATTAACAAATGGCAATTCAGATCAACAGTGCAAAATACCAACAGATATTAGCAGTACAGACTTCATGAACTTCTTCAATGAGAAAATTAAAAATATAAGATCCCAGATCTCAGCATCACAGTACAAACCAAATACTAGCTTAGCAGACCCTGCTGCACATTGCATTCAGCACTTTAGTAATTTTAATCCTGTAACTGAGCAGGAAGTCTTAACTTTAATTACTAAAATGAAGCCCTCTACTTGTTCCCTAGATCCAGTGCCAACAAAACTAGTAAAAAGTGCAATGGATGTTCCTGCAGCACCTATTCTAACCGTTATCAATAGTTCATTACTGCATGGCACAGTACCTGATGCACTAAAAGTGTCAGTCATTAAACCTTTACTTAAAAAGTCAGACCTAGACCCACACATACTAAATAATTATAGGCCTATTTCAAATTTACCATTTCTCTCTAAAATACTAGAAAAAGTAGTCGCCAGTCAGCTTCAGTCACACCTTATGCATTACAATTTATTTGAGAAATTCCAGTCTGGTTTTCGCACTGGTCATAGTACAGAAACTGCACTAACACGGGTTGTAAATGACATTCTGATATTCTCTGATGAAGGAAACTCCACTGTTATTATGTTATTAGACTTAAGTGCAGCATTTGACACCATCGACCATTCTATTTTACTGCACAGGCTAGAAAATGATGTTGGTCTTACAGGCCACGTGCTCGCTTGGTTCAGTTCTTATTTATCAAATCGATTCCAATATGTACAGAAATGTGCTGACAGTACTCCATCATTATACACAGAAGTTCAATATGGTGTCCCGCAGGGCTCAGTACTGGGACCTTTACTGTTTTCACTTTACATGCTTCCACTGGGATCTCTCATTAGGAAACATAATGTTAATTTTCACTCGTATGCAGATGACACCCAGTTATACCTTTCATTTAAATCAAATGAAGTTTCTCCGATGTTGTCTTTAATTAGTTGTGTTAGTGAATTAAAGGAGTGGATGAATGAGAACTACTTGTCTTTAAATACAGATAAAACAGAGATGTTAATTGTTGGAGGGAATGACGCTGATCACAGCAATATTTTGTCGACATTTAACTCAGTTGGAATCCCAATTAATTTTACTGAATCAGCCCGCAATCTAGGAGTTATCTTTGATTCTAGCATGTCATTTAAAGCACATATTACAAAGTTGTCCAAAACATGTTTCTTCCATCTTAAAAATGTTAGGAAATTAAGGCGCTTTCTAAATAAACAGGATTGTGAGAAATTAATTCATGCATTTATTTCTAGTAGGATTGACTACTGTAATGCGGTGTTCACTGGCTGTTCAAACTGTTCTTTATACAGCCTCCAGTTAATCCAAAATGCGGCTGCAAGAATTATTACAAGAACAAGAAAATATGAACACATAACTCCAGTTCTTAAATCCTTACACTGGCTCCCGGTTAAGTTTAGGGCAGATTTCAAAATCCTCCTTTTAACATATAAAGCATTAAATGGCCAAGGTCCGGCTTACTTGTCTGAACTTATCATGACTTACAAACCTGAGCGCACATTAAGATCTCAAGATGCCGGTCTGCTTATGATTCCAAGGATTAATAAAATAACAGTGGGAGGTCGAGCTTTTAGTTACAGGGCCCCTAAACTGTGGAATGGTCTTCCTGCTTCTATAAGAGATGCCCCTTCGGTCCCAGCCTTTAAATCCCGGCTGAAGACTTACTACTTCAGTTTAGCATATCCTGACTAGAGCTGCTGATTAACGGTACATACTGCATCTCTGTTGTTAGTCATTAGCACTAAAACATAAGTAACATGATAAGTATAATTGAATACTAACCCTCACCTATTCTGTTTCTGTTCTCGGTACTCAAATGTGGCAATTGGTGCCACGGCCCACCTGCCAAGTTGTTTGCCTGCCTATGGTAAAGTCATCCCTGGTGGAGGATCACAGGAATCATGGGAAAGAGGGGCCCTTTCATCGGATTGGCTGGCCGAGCAACGTTTCAGCCGTGGAATGGCCAAATGGGGAGGCAGCTTGACGGATGAGGTCTCCAGCACTCTAAAAATATCAAAATCTTATTATATGATATCATCTACTGTTAAATTCTGCTCTGTACTTCTAAAATTTTTATTATTATGCTTTATTAAGGATTTGTTCTGTTCTGTGTATTGTATTGACCCCCTTCTTTTGACACCCACTGCACGCCCAACCTACCTGGAAAGGGGTCTCTCTTTGAACTGCCTTTCCCGAGGTTTCTTCCATTTTTCCCTACAAGGTTTTTTTTGGGAGTTTTTCCTTGTCTTCTTAGAGAGTCAAGGCTGGGGGGCTGTCAAGAGGCAGGGCCTGTTAAAGCCCATTGTGGCACTTCCTGTGTGATTTTGGGCTATACAAAAATAAACTGTATTGTATTGTATTGTATTAAGGCCATGTCAATGTCGCACCCTAACGGAAGTTCTTTTTCTGCAGTTATATTCTTGAATAAAAGTGCACTTGTTTTGCTATACTTGTACTTTTTGTGAAAGTGTTTATTTGATACTTGGACTTAAGGCTTCACACATTATACACTTCATGTCTACATTTTGTCAATTATTACTAAAACATGAAAAATGTTTCTGTTTTAACGATGTGTTTACATAGATTACTGTAGACACGGAACACACATGAAACGCATGTATTCCAAATACCGATATATTATTTACCGTATGCTACTCCCAGCAATTCACATGCAGGTAAACAGACCTGAGCTGAGAGAACTTTCTGCTTGTACTTCTCAAGATTTAAAATATGTCTTTTAACAAGTGATGTCATCCCTATAATTTCTATTACCAACAAATTAACACCAAAGAGCCCAAAAGCATACCGAATTGGTGTGTTTATTGTATAACATACAAGAGGGAAATCCTTATTAGGATTACCAACAAACAACGTAAAGGAAACTGACACCAAAGCTGAATAAAGACATTTATTCTGTAATATCAATAATTTTTTGGTGAGATGGCTTGCCCACTTTGCCACCTTTCCAAGAGCAAAAATGCAGCCTCCCTTCTCACATCCTCTATCTCTTTCAATCAGTATTTCTGTATCACAATGCTGCCTACTTTTCCTCCCACGAGTAACTTTGCTCCTCTCATAACTGTGTTTCAGTCTTTTGATACAAAAAATTAAGGAAATTGAGTGGCAGTAATTTTTAAAGTCAAACTGAAAAGAATGGCAAGATATATAACACCAAAGGTAAGATTTAAGCAAAGAAGTTAGAGCATTTCATAAAAAAATTTACAAAATGATGGAAGGATCAAATCCCGTAGCTATTCCATTCTTTTACATTGCTTAGGGAACTAAATTACTTTTGCTTGTTCTGTTATTTATTTACAACAAAGTTTGGACATATTCCAACAGCTTACCTTCATGTAAGATATCTGCAATGATGGTACACAGCATCATAGCAACCATTTCAAAATAGTGACACTTGTGATGACGATAACTATTTACTGTATACACAATGGTGAAAATTATATATATATATATATATATATATATATAATAAACTACAATTTTCTCTTAAATATTTACAGTTTCCAGACCTAAGCACAATTGTACTTCTTGCTTGGATTGACTTTAATTCTCTCTTCAGTTTTATTTCTGCCTGTCTTTGGTGAGGCCCTTCTTTAGCTAAAGAAGGGACCACAGATCACAGCTTTTATTAGCAGTCCCTGAGCTTTCAGTAATCTATGGAAGACAATTATGAAGCTTTAATGCTGTCTAACCTTTAGCTGCTTGAGGATTCTCTATCTTCTGGCCAGACTTCCATTTTGTCTCCCTCTCTCTCTCTTTCCTTCCACAACACTACCACCTAGTGGCCAGGATGTTCCACAGCTAGCATGGATTTATTTTTACTGTATGCTGAAGTCACAGATCTCTAAAGCCAATTGGGTAACATCCTAGGGAAACAAACCCTGTTTTCTCCCAGGGTAAAACTTTGCCTCTCTTGCACTGATGCCTCTCCCCTTTGAACCTCTTGGGCAGTGTTCCTTAAACTATGGGATGTCTGAACTTCGATCATGCTGATTAATGAATCACATCCTCACTGAATGAGAAAGGGTCTTGGACCGTTTATGGAATGCCTTGCGATGGATCGACGTACAGTAGGTAAGGTAAATTTTTCACATAGCACCCCTATTCCGAAAACACCACCAATGGCAATTCTACAAGGTGGTCCCCCCGATTCTCGGTGGACCAAACGGGATGATGATCAGTGGTGGTTGTATAAGAGGTATAGATCACCATTCTTCTATTGCTTTCGAACTCGCGTTTCCTCTTTTATCACATCACTAAAGCCAGACTAACCAATCAGATTACTCTGAAGGACTGGACACACAGATCTTAGTGTTTTATTTTATAGTAGATTAAGGCTGAGTAGCCAGCCTTTATCCCCCAAAACCCATGACAACAAGGACTATTATGGAATAAGAGAAAAATAGCTGCGACACAATAAAGTGTTGGGGACCATCTTGGTAACCCATTTAATATGCAAAGCCAAAGCAATGAAAATTTGTTTGAAACAAATAACAGGACACAATGTGTGAAAACATAGGTTCTTAAACTGATGGTCACAACTCGTGCTTTCTGAATGTGGGTCGCACAGAATATTGAATGATAGTTGTACTCAATTGGAAAGAGTCACGCACAGTATTAAGCAAATGACATTGCTTCGCTCCAGCCTGCATTAGCGATTCTCCAAGGGGGACCCCAAGAGGTTACCAGAATGATAGGTCTGTGGCGATTCTGGATCTCAAAGACACAAAAAAGGCAAAATTTTATTGTGAGAAAAAAGTTTAAGAACCACTGTTTTAGGCATTAAAGAGCATCTGCTAGAGGAACTCTGTCTTCTTTAAGCTTGGATGCATGGTTCAATGTCTGGTCTGATAATCTCTTAAATACCTGTCAAGGTGGAAGGGGTGGAACTATTGGGCTGTCCTCAGAAGTGACATAAGACATACTCTTGTTTTTTGTCCTCCAGAATGCAGATTAAAGAAGAGAATGAGTCAAAAATCTTGCAACCCACTAGGGCTTGGTGAGAACAGTTCTTACATCTTTAAAGCCTTAGCAGTATTCTTGATGTGCTTATGTGCCACAAAGGTAATGTGGAAAGTTTTTTGAATGATGGGAACATATCATTCAGTCCAAGAAGTTCATCAGTCCTATTCACCTAATTTTCCAAAAATAATCCAGTCGAAATTTGAAGGTCCCTAAATTTCTATTCTCTACCACACTGCTTGGTAACTTATTAAATGTCTATGCTTCTCTGTGTGTAGAAAAAGCTTGTAATGCTTGTGTGAAATCTTCCACAATTCTTTGTTTCTGTGTTCTTGATGAAGAATTTATTTTAAAGTAACATCTCAGATCCACTTCCCTTGTAACCTCCATTTGCTTAAACTGAAAAGGTTCAATTCTTTCGGTCTTTCTTTATAACTCATACCTTGTAGACTTGCATTTAGTTTATCATTGTCTGTACTTTCTCTAGTGCTGCTATGCCTTTTTTGTTATGTTACATTAGATTAGGTAAAATTTAATAATCAAATGGAGAAATTCAAATGCATACTGCAACAGAAACATAATAAAAACAAAAATACAGACTCACATGACAGTTAATGCATCCAATAAATCAATCAATAAATTAATTAAAATTTATTTCACGAGTACATTGGGAGGAAATATGGAATTATCTGATAACAGTGGTCAGAAAACACCCCCAGAGGTGCTTCTTAGCACACCATGGTGGAATGTTCCTGCAGTGAAATGTGCTCTAAGAGAGCGCCTCCAGGTGGGGACGGAGGGGATTTTTCATTTTATATTGACCAAAACCGAGTGTTCCAGATGATGTCTTACTAGTGCATAATGTAAGTTAAGAATAACCTCATATTTTGTGAACTCCAGATGGTAGACTACAAAATATACCATTACATCCTAATAGCTTTCTTGATTGCTTCTGCACAATGTCTATGGGTTGACTGTGAGGAGTTCATTACTCCTAGGCCCTTCTCATGATATGTACTTTCAAGATTCAGATTTCCTTTTGTCACTATATATTTAACATTTTAACTTACTATTTGTAATACTTTACATTTATTTACATTAAATGTCATCTGCTACAAATCCATCCAAGTCTGTACTCTGCACCAGTCCATTTATAATGATTCTGCTGGTTCTAGATCAGGGGTCACCAAGTCTGGTCCTGGAGGACCACCGTGGCTACAAGTTTTTATTCTAACCCTTTTTTTTAATGAGTGCCCTGATTGTGGTGCTAATTAACTTGTTGTGAATTCATTTTAATTGAATTGCTTTTTTAAGATTTGCTCCCCTAAATTTCGTCATCGTTCCTCTGAATTGCTTCATTTCTTTCCTTAAATGGCACCCAAACAGAAATGAAATGTGAAGTAAGTGAGCCAACAGAAGACCAACTAAGTGAGGGCCTCAAACTCCAACCAATTTCACTCCAACTAGCTGTTTAATGAGGTGCCAATTCTTGTCGTTAATCAAACCCGTTCTTTAATTTTGTGGCTTTGTTGCTGCTCTCATGGTGCATTAGCAGACATTTTTGAAATTGTTGAATTTATCTTTCTAAGAGCACTCTTCAAATGTTTTGGGAACCTGAGCAGATCAACATTCCTGAGACCTTAATCTTTCTTTATTTTCAGATATTGTATGATGGACACTAGTTGTTTTGGCTGATTTTGTATCTCATTATTGTTTGGCTGCTAATTAAGGAAAATAAACAATTAAGGGGTCTGAGTCTTCAAGAGCAAGTCAATTAAATTAGTTCAAAAGAAGTTAATTAGCAGCAAAAACAGGTCACTCATTAAGAAAAGGGTTAGAATGAAAACCTGCAGCCATGGTGGTCCTCCAGGACCGGAGCTGGCGACCCCTGTTCTAGATTATGTGCCGTTTCACCTATTTAGGCCTCATCTGCAAACTTAACCGGCTTCATTATTTATATTTCTATTCATATTATTAATCTATACTAATAAAAGGCAAAGCCCTCACTCACTCACTCACTCATTCACTCACTCACTCACTCACTCACTCACTCACTCACTCACTCATCACTAATTCTCCAACTTCCCGTGTAGGTAGAAGGCTGAAATTTGGCAGGCTTATTCCTTACAGCTTCCTTACAAAAGTTGGGCAGGTTTCATTTCGAAATTCTACGC
>JANRMT010062814.1:126626508-126665839 GCA_026402145.1 Polypterus bichir lapradei | reverse complement strand
TTCACAGGTGACGATTTCAGTAGTGGACACTTTGATGTTTAGAAATGTTTAAACTCTCAAAAGCTGGATGTGAAGTTATCAATGAAACTGGTTGTATACTTACAATGCTTGACAGATGCCGAATGTCACTTCAACACAAGTCCTACAAATACTGTCGTAATTGAAACAAACCATGAAACTCAAACCGATTATGACAGCAGCAATCCAAGCTGTGAGATTTGAAACAAGATTACTGTTCACATGGCCAACTTTACGTTCCATGCTCAAGAGTAAGCTCAGCGCACAGCTACAGCTTGGTCATATTACAACTAGAGGGCCGAACTGACAACGTGACATACAAAGAGATCCTTAACAAATAATTATTGGTATATTTTCCCTCAGTTTAAAAAGGTTTAATTTTCTTCTTAATAAAAACTTTAAGGCAGTACTTCGCCGCTGCAAAGCGCGGGTATTTTGCTATCTGCAATATACGGGGCCGGAAACCCCAAACCTTTATGTTGTTTCTTGTTAAGTCTTTTACAATATATATATGTATATATGTGTGTGTGTGTATATATACATATATATATATATATGTATGTATATCTGTGTGTGTGTATATATATATACATATGTATGGATATGTATATATATATGTTTATATGTGTGTGTGTGTGTGTATATTATATATATATATTTATTTATATATATATATATATATATATATATATATATATATATATATATGACAGCAACACTCATCACTCACAACAGTGACAAAACAATTACATTGACAATCATGTTACGTTACTTTCAAAATGTTTCCTTTTCTTTTTTATTACTTCTGTAACACACTACTTCTCTGCTGCGAAGTGTGGGTATTTTGCTAGTATATATTAAAACAACAGCAGCTCCAGCACTAAACCTTGAGGGGCACCACTTTTAACATTATCTAATTCTGAAAAATTCCCCCCCCCACTATAACCTTTTGCTGATGGTATTTAAGACAGTTTTGCACCCATTTGCACACTGCTCCCTTAATTCTCACTTCTCTTAGTTTGATCAGTAGCCTCTCATGTGGTCCCTCATCAAATGGTTTCTGAAAATAAACATAAATTATATTATATACACCTTTCTGGTCATATGCTTTTGTTGCTTCCGTACACAATTCTAGGATACTAGTGAAACATCCTCCCCACCGTCTAAACCCATGTTAACTATTTGCTCATTCACCTGCTCTTGGTATGTGTTTTTCGATCTTCTTCTTAGTAATTGGTTCAATTAGTTTACCCATAATGCATGTTAAGCTTACTGGCCTGTAGCTGGATCAGCCCAGTCAGCTATTTATATAACAAGTTAACACTAGAAAACTTCACTCTTTCAGATTTTCCCCAGTGTACAATGATGTCTGAAAAATATTCTTCAAGGGTTTATATATTGTGAAGAGGGGGGCTGAATGCACCCCTAGAAGGTGCAGTTGCTCCTCCAAAACCCCCTCTTAAACAGTTACAGTATACAATGGGAAACAAATACATCTCCTCTTTGCTCTATTAGCTACTGCTTTGCTGCTGCTGCTGCTTCTGTGCCGTGTTATCGGCATCTCGTGCCGCACTTCGAACATTTAAAAGCCTGTACACTAGCTGTCCTGTTGTCTTATTGCCTTGTCTTTCTTCTCCCCCAGACATCCTCTGCTTTATTCTTTATGCTTTATTATACTGTTTACGAATAAAGTTTATGTTTCTTGAAAACCCTGAATGAAACTATGCAACTGTGTGACCCAAGCCTGACAATATGTAGTGACTAGTCTCCTTAAATACTGTAAGATGAGCATTGTCTGGTCTGAGTAATTTGTTTAATATCTTCTTTTGTTAATCTAAGCAGTCCCTTCCCTATAATTTCCCAAACCTTTAAGTACCTTTAGTGACCCCACATGTAAACATTTCTGAAAGACTGGATTTAAGAGTGTTCACTATTTCAGGATACCTGTCTTACTTCTATTATCATTGAAAATGTTTTCCAAGTGTTATCTTTTTTATGCCATTAATATTGTATCCAGAGAATAAATTTAAAAATGCTGAATATGAAAATTATTTAATTTTATTTTCAAAACAATAAATTCCAGATGTTAATTAATAAAGAGTTAGCAGTAATCCTTGATGCGCCTGAAGGAGCCAATTCTAGGGTTCATGCCTTCCCAGTCACTGTATCTCCTGTACTCTCCAGGCTTCAAGAAGTACTGGCGTCCTCTGTAGTGGGGCTGCTCATACATGATCCAGTAGCCATCCACATGGCAGGAGTGAATATCTGGATATCTGAAGCGGTCCTGAACAGACTCACAGTCATCCATGAACTCCATCATCTGTCCTCCAAAATTTTCTCTCTCATAAATCCTCATGAGGTAAGATCCTCTGTACTGTTGATTGAAAGAAGATTATTTAATAAAGGATCATATTCAGAAAAAGGTTGTAGTTACACATTTCACGTATTCTCAAGAAAAATGATGCAGTTACTCGTTTCATCTAAATTCTGCAAAATTTCTTATCAGCAGCACAATGGCACAGTGGACAGTGCTGCTGCTTTACAGATTCCTGCATCCTGGCATTGAATCGCAAGCCCAGTCATTTTGTGAGCTGAGTTTGCAAGTTCTCCCTCTGTCTACATGAGTTTATAGCTAAGTGCTGCAATTTACCTCTCATATCCCCAAGGAAATGTGCATGTTAGATTAATTACCATTTCTAAATTTGCCCACTGTGAGATAGTAGGCCCTGTGCTCAGATACTTAGGTATAAGTTGGTGCCTGTCTCCTGTTAAGACCTAACCAATTTCCACAACTCTTATTATTATGTTGATTCTTCATATCATTATGTTATGTTCTTTCTATTCACTTACCTATAGATATCAATCTTTTAACAAACATGTATGTATAATTCTGCAATAAAAATTGAAATTATAAACTTGAAATTCCCCCTATGTAGATGGGAATTCCCTTAGAGATTTGGTGACAAAAAGAGTGTAGTTGATACAAATTAACAATAACCAAGTTATAGCAACACACCCCAAGTGGTTACTCAGCATTCTGAGAGGGGAAGTCTTCTTTTGAGATTTTGACCCACACTGATGAGTGGTAGTGAAAATAGAAAACATTCAGCTATGAGACACTTAAAAATTTAAAAATATGTGAGAGTCATGGAAAAGACAATTCATTGATATGTCAGCTAAATTGTCAATGCATCATACTGGCACCCGGTTGTTGAACTGCCCAAGCCTAGGCAGGGCCATTACCTCTATGCTCCTTTAAATACATTTTAAATATTATTCCAGACTTACTTGAGGAACCACACGGCAGGACCTGATGCAGTCATTGTAGCCCATCCAGCGTTGATAGTCGGGATACTCGCCTCTTCTCAGGAAGTACTGGTAGCCCATGTAGTTGGGGCGCTCATAGACCATCCAGCAGCCGCTCTCCACCCGGATGGAGTTACAGCGACTGAAGTAGGAGTGCAGGTCAGTGCAGTCGCTGCTACATTCATAGTAGCGACCCTGGAAATTTCTGTCTTCGTAGAAAATGATCTGTAAGAAATAAACAAAATAATTAGTACAAGAAAAATGTTTTACTTCTCAGATAAAAGTGAGTGAGTTCTCCACCTTGCCCATTTTTGTGTTTCAGTGCTGAAACAAATCCTGAGAGTCAGGCAGTTGCTGAGGTTTTTATAGTCTAAAGGTCAGCTATTGGTTTTGTTATTCTAATGTACAGACATGATGAATCAGCCGTGCACTGACTGGAAATATACCTAGTGGGTGCTTCCATTTGTGAAGTCATTGTATGGAGCTGCTGCGTGACCCTGAGCAAGCAAACATGTCACTCATTGTAAACAAAACCCCAAACAATTGTTCTATAATGCACCTGTAAAGTTGTTAGATGAAAGCACATTTAACATTGAACTCATCATGACATGTATCCAATAATGTTTCTTTCTGCTGGTGTACAACATACTGATTTGTTAACAATTTCAATTCCAGCAGAAAAATGTAAACCATCAATACAGACTTTGAGTGCATTAGTAAAGACTGATTTAATTAAAGTTATTAAAATGTAGTGTATGCCATAAATGAGAGACTGGCATCCCGACATGAAATCGGTGCTGATTACTTGCCTGAACAGGATTCTTTAAACGATGAATGTGGATAAACAAGCATTCTGGCTGGGTTGGTTGTTGGAAACTTTCTCACACTGGAAGGCAGTGGGCAGCTGCGGCTTCCTGTGGCCATGTATTCTCCGTATACACTGTGTGGCAGCACCCCTCTGTTGAAACTCCCATTTGTACATGCACAGGGCATATTGGGAGCTTTAGTTCTGATGAGCATCTCTGTCAGGGTACTTGTGTGCCACCAGGGAAAGCTGCAGGGGAACACTACCACTACTTTCCGAAATCCAGTGTTGTGGCACTGAAAGTACTGCCGGGTCCAGCCACCTCCTCAACAAGTCAGAGAAGAGAACAACATTTATGGAGAAGTGGTAGTGGAAGGAGATGGAGGGTGACCAATTGTGCATTATTATTGTGCTAGACTGATTGAGCACTGTAAAGAAATGATTGTACATTAAAACACCTTATGTATTACCAAAAATTGTGATTGGTTGAGTTGTGTCTGGTCTTTGAGGCTCTGGGGTTCCCCCTGGTGGCCACAGTAGCAAATATCATTAACTGTTGTTCATTACTATCTACTGCATGACTTGATATGATGACACTATTCACAGTCACTTCTTCAATAAAAAGTTATCCTCAGTTAGTTTCTCATTTGAAAAGGTTTCTGACATCACACACTGCAGATGCATTGCATTGCACATTGAGCAGATGGTGATTTTCTGTATAAATGTTAAATACAAATCATTCGTGCTTGTTTAAATATTGATTGGTTATTGTAATTTGATTTCATCAAATTTTGTGAATTTATTGAGCCTGTAAAATTAGTACAAATTAAGTATATATTTTTTTATGGGTTATTGAGCTGCTTTGTTAAGATTATGATTTTGCTGTCACCATCAACATAAGCTACCTGTTAGGCTGACAGGTTAAGTACACATCTAACTATTTAAAGCTACATTCACAGTTCAGTTAAATTCAGTTTTTTTCACTCAAACATTATACAGATCTGGGACCTCATGTATAAACAGTGCATAAGCACAAAAATGTTGCGGACACCCGTTTCCATGCTCACATCGTGATGTATAAAAACTAAACTTGGCATAAAGCCACACACATTCTCACACCAGGTCAAACCATTGCATACGCACATTTTTGGAACAGTTTTACAAACTCGAGGCACCCAGTGTGGTTTCCCTTTATTTATTTGATTCACATCCCTGATGCGGCTTTATCAAATACACTGAAATTTAACCGCATATCGTATTTTAGTTCAAGGCATTTGATTGTAATCAACCTGTAACAATATATTAATGTATGGAATGGCCAAACTATTTCAAATATCATAGCTACTTTAGCGTTGTTAATCTCAGTACACCAGTATTTTAAACCACTGTGTCTGAGTGGGGAATCTACAGCAGCTGATATGAAAGCTCAATGGCAGATTGTGTCAAGAGCAGAGAGAATTCAGGGTACAGCATCTAGCACACACTGCCTCAGCCATGCACACTGTCAATTTGAACTTCTCCCATTCGACAAACACTTCAGAGCCTTCCCTGTAAGGACCTCACAGTTCAGAAACAGTTTCATCCCAAGAACTCTAAAGACACTCAATCAGTCCATCAAGTGCTCCCAGTAGAACTGTTTGTTCTTATAAGTACAACTGCCTCACTGTACAATTGCATTACAGTTATAATATTGCACAACCTGAGCCACATATGCTTTCATATTGTATGTTTTCCATTGTTTTTGTATTGTATTATTATTATTATTATTATTATTATTATTATTATTATTATTATTGTTGTTGTTGTTATTTAACCATTTTATAGGAAAATAAGTTTATGGAGGATTTGCATATGGAACCTCATTCTATCATACAATAACAATAAAAAATTTCAATTCAATTCAAGAGAAGTTGATTTAGATTTCCAGGCACTATCTTCTTAGAGCTCTTGATATCATGTATTACACATATATATTACACTATACAGATACATTTTAACTTCATTTAAATAATGTATACTGTTATTAAATGGGTGGACACAGTGGACAGTGGTAGCAGTGAACTGAAGCCCTGTTCAGGGATTGTTCATGCCTCACACTGTATGCTTCCTGGGACTGGTGCAACCCTGGATGGATAGATGGATGGAGTAATTAAACATGTACTATGAAGATATTTTATTGTTCCTTAAAATTTTTGAAGAATCGGAGTTCTAAGCTTACAGATGGCTTAACTTTTATTAAAGAGCTGAATGTGTGGCAATTGGTTACTTGGAGAAAGAAAAGGAAGGGCAGGAATTGGGGGTTAGTACGTTTGAGAGAGACAGCACTGCTACAATAAATTATTTCGAGGGTCGCACACGATCTTGCAGGGGACAGGAAAAATCTCTGGACAGGACGCCTGCTCATCACTACCCCTGTACCACTGTTTAATCTTCTTCTTCTATTTTCGGCTGCTCACCAAAGCAGATCATCTTCTTCCATATCTTTCTGTCCTCTGCATCTTGTTCTGTTACACCCATCACCTGCATGTCCTCTCTCAACACACCCATAAACCTTCTCTTAGACCACAGGTGTCGAACTCCAGGCCTGGAGGGCAGCAGTGGCTGCAGGTTTTCATTCTAACCATCTTTTTCATCAGTGACCAGTTTTTGCTGCTAATTAACTTCTTTTGCTTTAGTTTAAATTAACTTGACTCAAGCCCCTTAGTTGTCTCTTTTTCTTTAATTAGCAGCCAAACAATAATGAGACACAAAACAAGCTGCCACATGACCAGCTCACCTGTGCCCGTCACACAATATCTGAAAATAAAGAAAAGTGAAGGTCTCAGTAAGGCTGATCTCTCAGGTCACCAAAACATTTGACAAACAGAAAATCAACAGTTTTGGAAATGTCTGCTGTGGCAGAATGAAAGCAGCAACAAACCACAAAATTAAATAACGGGCTTAATTAGTTAACAGCAAGAATCAGCTTCTCATTATTAGATTGGTTGGAGTGAAATTGGTTGGAGTTTGAAATCCCAGTTTAGCTGCTCATCTGTTGGCTCGTTTCACATCTCATTTCTGTTTGGCTGCCATTTCATGAAGAAACGAATCAATTCAGAGGACTGAATCCTTAAAAACAGGGCTATTAAAATGAAGGGAAAAGGAGTTAATTAGCAGTGAAAACTGGTCAATAATTAGGAAAAAGGTCAGAATGAAAACCTGCAGCCACTGCGGCCCTCCAGGCCTGGAGTTTGACACCCCTGTCTTAGACCTTTCTCTTTTCCTCTTGCCTGGCAGCTCTATCCTTAATATCCTTCTCCCAATATACTCGCCATCTCTCCTTTGCACATGTTCCAAACCAATGCAATCTCGCCTCTCTGACTTTGTCTCCCATCTGTCCAACTTGAGCTGACCCTCTAATGTACTCTAATCCATCCTTGTCACACTCATTGCAAATCTTAGCATCTTTAACTCTGCTACCTCTAGCTCTGTCTCCTGCTTTCTGGTCAGTGCCACCGTCTCCAATTCATATAATATAGCTGGTCTCATTACCATGCTGTAGACCTTCCCTTTCACTCTTACTGATATCCGCCTGTCACAAATCACTCCTGACTCTCTTCTCCACCCATTCCACCCTGCCTGCACTCTCTTTTTCACCTCTCTTCCACAATCCCCATTACTCTGTACTGTTGATCCCAAGCATTTAAACTCATCCACCTTTGCCAACTCTACTCCTTGCATCCTCACCATTCCACTGACCTCCTCTCATTTACACACATGTATTCTGTCATGTTCCTACTGACCTTCATTCCTCTCCTCTATAGAGCATATCTCCACCTCTCCAGGGTCTCCTCAACCTGCTCCTTACTATCGCTACAATGTCATCAGCAAACATCATAGTCCACGGGGACTCCTGTCTAATCGTGTCTGTCAACCTGTCCATTGCAAATAAGAAAGGGCTCAGAGATGAGCCCTGATGTAATCCCACCTCCACCTTGAATGCATCTGTCACTCCTACCGCAGACCTCACCACGGTCACACTTCCCTCGTACATATCCTGTACAACTCTTACATACTTCTCTGCCACTCCCGACTTCATCATACAATGCCACAACTCCTCTCGAGGCACCCTGTCATACAGTATGCTTTCTCCAGGTCCACAAAGACGCAATGCAACTCCTTCTGGCCTTCTCTGAACTTCTCCATCAACATCCTCAGAGCAAACATCGCATCTGTGGTGCTCTTTCTTGGCATGAAACTATACTGCTGCTCACTAATCATCACCTCGCTTCTTAACCTAGCTTCCACTACTCTTTCCCATAACTTCATACTGTGGCTCATCAATTTTATCCCCCTGTAGTTACTACAGTTCTGCACATCCCCCTTACTCTTAAATATCGGCACCAGTACACTTCTTCTCCACTCCTCAGGCATCCTTTCACTTTCCAAGATTCCATTAAACAATCTGGTTAAAAACTCCACTGCCATCTCTCCTAAACACCTCCATGCTTCCACAGGTATGTCATCTGGACCAACGGCTTTTCCATTCTTCAACCTCTTCATAGCAGTCATTACTTCCTCCTTGCTAATCTGTTGCACTTCCTGATTCACTATCTCCACATCATCCAACCTCTTCTCTCTCTCTATTCTCTTTATTCATCAGCCTCTCAAAGTACTCTGTCCATCTGCTCAACACACTCTCCTCACTTGTGAGTACATTCCCATCTTTACCCTTTATTACCCTAACCTGCTGCACATCTTTCCCAGCTCGTCCCACCCTCTGTCTAGCCAAATGGTACAAGTCTTTTTCTCCCTCCTTCGTGTCCAACCTCTCATACAACTCATCATACGGCTTTTCTTTAGCCTTCGCCATCTCTCTCTTCACCTTGCACCTTATCTCCTTGTACTCTTGTCTACTTTCTGTATCTCTCTGATTAACCCACTTCTTCTTTGCCATCCTTTTTCCTCTGTATACTCTCCTGTACTTCCCCATTCCACCACCAGGTTTCCTTTTCCTCCTTCCTCTGTCCAGATGTCACACCAAGCACCTTTCTTGCTGTCAACCTTATTACATCTGCTGTAGTTTCCCAGCTGTCTGGTAACTCTTCACTACCACCCAGTGCCTCTCTCACCTTCTCGCTAAACTCAACCTTGCAGTCTTCCTTTTTCAACTTCCCCCATTTGATCCTTGGCTCTGCCCTCACTCTTTTCCTCTTCTTGATCTCCAACGTCATCCTACAGACCACCATCCTATGCTGCTTACCTACACTTTCCCCTGCCACCACTTTGCAGTCTTCAATCTCCTTCAGATTGGCTCTCCTGTATAGGATGTAATCTACCTGTGTGCATCTTCCTCCACTCTTGTACGTAACCTATGTTCCTCCCTCTTCTTAAAATACGTATTCACCACAGCCATGTCCATCCTTTTGGCAAAATCCACTATCCTCTGACCTTCTTTATTCCTCTCCTTGACACCATACCTACCCATCACCTCTTTGTCTCCTCTGTTCCCTTCACCAACATGCCCATTGAAATCCACTCCAATCACCACTTTCTGTCCCTTGGGTACACTGTTCATCACTTCATCCAACTCACTCCAAAAATCTTTTATCTCATCCATTGCACACCCAATTTGTTGGGCACATGCACTAACAACATTCATCATTACACCTCCAATTTCCAGCTTCATAATCATTACTCTGTCTGACATTCTTTTCACCTCCAAAACACTCTTGACATATTGTTCCTTCAGAATAATCCCTACTCCATTTCTCCTCCTGTCCACACTAGGGAATCCATTCCCAGACATTTTTCATTCCCACATTCCCGGGAATGAAACTACTTTAATTCCCGGGAAACCGGGAACGGCCAAGCTCGCATATATAGCATGTAAAAGTGTAAAAATTGATCAGGAAATAACAGAGTTATAGTTGAAAATAATTAAGTGGCACGGTTTTTTGGCCCACGGTGTAGTGTGTTGCCGATTAATTCAGTCAACAACAGACCAGCAGCATTCAGTCTCCCGGCTCCCACTAAGACAGAGCACAGTGGACTGAGAGGAGTCTGCACTCTGCAGCTCACAAATGCCTGGCCGGGGCAGACTTCATTGACGTCTGTCAGACAACAGCTTTGAACAGCAACTTGAAATTGCAATGCGTTAGTCTGTTGCATCCATATTATCTGTGCCAAGAAACTTGCCATCACAGAATGATGACAAGAAACTGGATGCATTAGTAAGAGTTGAAATGGTGGTGTTTCAGAGCAATGGCAAGCGCGGGCGTTGTTTAGAACAAGTGTATCAGTATTTGATGACTGTGCCGCCTATTTCAGTGGAGGCAGAGCGTGCTTTCTCAGCTGCTGGCTTACTCTGCACGAATGTGCATTCTCGCCTGGACGACCGCACGCTGGACAGGTTGTGCTTTCTACGCTCTTATTACCGCAACTAACTGGACGATTGCACACTGGACACGTTGTGCTTTCTACGCTCTTATTGCCGCAACTAACTAGATACATGTACTTATATGACAGCACATAGCGATTCACACACTTAGAGTACATAGAAGAACACACAGAATATGAAGCATTTAACGTGATACTTTAGTTACGATGGGATTTGAGAAACTAGTTAATCAAAAGATTTTAAGATGAAGTTTATTACATTTTAATTTAAGGACAAAATAAACTGATTAAAGTGGAAATTTTGAGATTAAAGTTGACATTTCGAGCTTTTTTTTCCACTGTGTCCATATTTTTTTTTCTTTTCTCTGTACCCTAATAAGCTTCCATATGACACACAGACAATGGGCTATGACTCGTTTTTTCATGGCAACTTTGATATCTGACAACTTCTTTTTTATTTTGGGCTCTGTGCGACTTGAACTTTCGATCAGCTTCCTTTTGTTGTTTATGCAACTGCTTAAACCAACAAATAGTATGTTTTTTCTTGGCCTCCACTTCGCTTTTGCTGATATTCTTCTTTTTTCCCCGTGCTTTTGCCATTGTCTTTTCATAGAATGCTGAACATAAGGGAATATTTATATTTATTTGCATATTCAAAGAGGCATAATTCTGGGAGGAGTCTGGCATGGGTAGCAGGCATGTGCACAAGCATTACATTTCACTCAGTCCAGGAATTATGTAGCAGAAGTGCATCGAAGTTGGCTTACGCATGGTTGGTTTTGTACATCTGAATTTTTTTGTGCATACTCATATTTCAACTTTTGCCCGTACACCATGTTTTAGTGTGAATCCTACACACAGCGTTATACATGAGGCACCTGATCTTTTTACAGCAGAAAACACACGGAATTTCAGCTTTTCAGGTCAGACTTAGACTGCTTTTGTATGTAATACTAAATCCAATATAAACACGTGAATGTTGTAGGATAGGCCTTCTTTATTGTTGCATGTTTGAAGGGTACTTTTATTTGGCAATTAAGGGATTTTACATTCCAGTTTTGATACCATGCCCTGGTTAAGGGTTTATATAAGGCACCTCTTCTTCTGCAAGAAGAATGCCTCCTTCAGTTTGCCAAACCAAATCGGACGTACATTTATCAGCATTCATTGCTGAGGAACTGAATGATGATTGTACTGTTCCAATGGCTTCTAGTCAAACTGGATTTGTACAGTATGCATAAATTATTATACTATGTTGTTTATTGTAATAGAGTAATTTAAATATATGTATTTATTATATGTCCTACATTTAAATAAAAAACAAAATCCCAGGGAGCAAACACACCCTGCTGGAGACTTACGTCCAAAATAAAGCCATTTAATTTGGACTTCTCCTGGCTGCCACTATTTATGAATGCTTGCACTGTCTTAATATTTACACTCTCATGTTGGTCATCCCAAAGGTTATCACCCTGGGGAAGCCTAATGTAGTCTGATGTAACAACACAGACTTGCGTGTGGCACACTGGGCCCGTCACTGGCCAGCTCAGTACAATTACTATGTATTTTCTGAAGTAAATGGTGTGCCTCAACATGTATTTTTCTGAATGTCTATCAGACATTGACAAAAGGAATTGAATGTGCCCATTAACCTTATGAAACTGTCAAATAACTGTTTTGCATTAAAAAAAAAAAAAACCTTCACATTTTCTACCTATATTCTTCTTTATGCTGAAATGGCAGTGATGATTGTGTAAGAGCTATGACTCTTTGCTTTCTGTCTCTCCATTGTACGATCATAAGCTGATTCATCTGCAGATGTTCTGCACTGCTGTACTGAAAACAACACAAAGCAGTGCAGCAGCCATTTAGCAGAACACATTTGAAAAGAGGACCAGGAGATCATGAATAAATCACAAAACACGACAAGATCAAAACCAGAAAATCTGACTGATCTTTCATCAAGTTAAAACGAAATCCTAATTCATAGTTCAAGAAACGTAGAAAATAGCACTAATGCTAGGAAAACAATAACTAAAGGAAACACAAATTCTCATATGGACCAGAGGTGGGTAAAGTAGCCAAAAATTGTACTCAAGTAAGAGTAGCGTTACTTCAAAATAATATTACTCAAGTAAAAAGTAGTCATCCAAAAAGTTACTCAAGTAAGAGTAAAAAAGTATTTGGTGAAAAGACTACTCAAGTACTGAGTAACTGTTTGATCATAGTAAATTATTTATTTTTTAGAAATGTAATAAGACAGACAAAAATATAAAATAATGCGCAAATTCTGCTATTTCCAAATAGTAAAATAAAAAAATGAGTAAAAATAAGTAACATGTTTACAAAATAAAGATGCACAAATAACACAAAGTTCCAAATCTCAGTTTTTCACAACAAAGCTTTTGAAGCCAATACCTACAGTAGGTAACATGTATGTTTGAACAGTGCAAACTACTTACAGTGACAAGATATACGGTACACTGACAGTATAATACTGCATATGCACTTGCCCTCCAAATAGCACAGCTGATAGAAAATAACATTAGAACAAGGCAGCTTGTGCATGTACAAGAAGTCTCACTTTACCTTGACTGTCTGTGTCTGTGCATGTTTGGTTAAAACGTGCTTGCTCTTCACTCAGCGAAGTGATGGTTACTGTTTAGCAGGAGTTGGCTCTCATTTTTCAAGTAAAGTGGAACCTTGGATTGCAAGTGTTTTGCAAGACAAGCTTAAATTTTTAATAAATTTTGACTAGATAAACGAGCGAGGTCTTGCTATACGAGTAGTCCATATACACTTTGTCTGCCGAGCGTCACGTGATCACAACTGAGCTGATGGTTCTTCTCTCTCTCTCACTGTGGGATTGTGGCATTGTCAGTCAGCATGCCTCACTCATACAGTCAACATCCGTACGAGCATAGATATATATACATAGACGCTGCATTTACTGAGTTGGCCAGTCAACACGATACATCAGTGCGTCCGCCCTATTGCGAGTGGCAAATGTACCATTTAAACTAATACAGGTAGATGTGGAAACCGGGTTATCTGATGAAAAAACAATAATGTTTAAAACAGTATCTTTTACATACAACAGATTTTGGGGAATCATTTAAATGCAATTATTTATATCCATTTATACACTAATAATGGCAATTATTAAATAATAATAATAATTATTATTATTAAATAATTCCTCCCATATAAGTAACATTTCTCGGACTGTCTTCTTCCATCTCCGAAACATTTCTAGACTTCGTCCTGTTCTTACACAACACAGTACTGAAGTATTGGTTAATGCCCGAGTCACCAGATGTATAGATTACTGTAATGCTATTCTATCTGGCATCCCACAAAAACTTATCCATCACTTATAACTTCTTCAAAAGGATAATAACCTGCTGTTCTACTGTAAATCCACTGAACATATTACACCTATTCTCTCTCAACTTCACTGACTCCCTGTTAACTACAGAATACAATATATAGTAAAATACCACTCTTATCATTTAAAGCTCTCCACAACCTCACTGATCTCCTACAGACTTACACTCCTTTAGCTCATTTAGATCCTCATCTGCAGCTCTACTTTCTGTACCACACGTCAGACTCAGTGCACTGGGAGCTTGAGCAGAGAACAATAAAATGTATAATACATAATCTAAAATAATTATTAGTACCAAAGAATTTAAATACTAGATATGAGATAAAATAAATGGCAATAATGTATATGCTAACCGAAATGTAGTGGTATCGAAACAGAAATCAGCAAAAGACTTGATGACGTAATACAGTATATTATATTGGACTATATACTTTAAATCGCAGTACAGATAATGTTTAGTCATTTAGAAAATTCATTTTAATGTCCCGCCCCGATCACAGGTTTTTATTTGTACTGTTTATAATGTTCAAACTTTTATGAAAATGGGGCTGTATAACCATTTTTATCTAAAATTTGCTTTTTCCAACTAAAAAATATTGAAAAATTAAGTCAATTTCTAAATATGGAGGATACTGAGAAACTAGCTCATGCATTTATTTTTTAACAGGATTGACTATTGCAATATGTTACACACAGGCAGATTAAATTATTCTATATACAGATCTCAGTTAATTCAAAATGCTGCTACCAGAATTATTACAAGAACTAGAAAGTATGAACAAATCACTTCAGATTTTTGGCTTCCATTTAAGCTCAGGGCTGGTTTTAAAATCCCCCTTCTTACATGCTGTAAGAAGGTTTAATGGCCTCTCTGAATTTCTTATTACTTACCGACCAGAGCACACATTAAGATCTCAGGATACTAGCCTATTAAAGACTCCATGGATTAATAAAATAACAGTCAGAGTTCAAGCTTTTAGCTAGAGTGCCTCAAGTCTGTAGAATGATCTGCCTGTCTCAAATACCTCTTCTGTTCACGACTTTAGTTTAGCATACCCTGACCAGAGTTGCAAGTTAGTTCTTGATATTGCATCTCCATTTGTTAATCAGTTGTATAAAAATATACAATACAATAATTATGACCCATTACTAATACTGTTCTACTCTGTTTCTCTGCATCCTGCTTCACACTGTACCATTTGTTGTATTTCCTATCTGGGATTCAAATTCTTGTTCTATGTCTTTTTCGTGTTCATTTTGATTCCTTTATTTATGTTGATGTTACTTTTGTTAATCATTTGCATCATTTCTTGTTTTAGAATTAATGTCAGTCATTGTTATTTGCCTTGTGTATTATTGGATAGCTTCCCAAGAGATGGGGCCACCTACCCACCACCACTAGGGACTGCCATCAGCCTTTTGAAGGCAGAAGATATCCCATAGTTCCATTCGAATGCTCTTGGAAGTCAGTGAGTGTTATTTGTGATTTATTGGATTATTAAACCTTATGCTCTATTTTTTAACTTGGATGTTGGATTCTGTATTTGGATTTTATTTGCCATTGCAGGAAGTTCATTTTAGTGTTTTTTATGCTTTGTGGAGCGTCTTGTAATTAAGGCGCATTTTTGTAAAACAAACTTTTTGATTTTTGTTAAGTGCCCGTGCTTGCCCTTGTTACTAGCTGGAATTTTGACATCCTTTTTCCCCCTCTAGTGGCCATTTATAGAAATATTTTGAGACTCCAAATATTTGGGAACACCAAGTTCACTGCACCATTGCTCTACTTCCAAGCTGTTTTCATCCCTGTGATACTTTGAGAATTGGAGTAAATATATTCAAAGGTTCTGTCATCATATTAAAAGGCCACAGACCAGACTTAGAGTGTAGAATGACTAGCAGGGCAGTTGGCCTAAGTCTCTAAGACTGTAACACTGTCTGATTTTCTCTTTTGACTTTGTTATAAATGACCGTGGACCCCAAAGAGGTTTATTTTCTCCAGGTGGGTTGCTGATTGTAGTCTTTG
This sequence comes from Polypterus bichir lapradei, assembly GCA_026402145.1. NCBI lineage: Eukaryota > Metazoa > Chordata > Cladistia > Polypteriformes > Polypteridae > Polypterus > Polypterus bichir. The sequence goes on along the minus strand of JANRMT010062814.1, from coordinate 126,649,921 downwards.
TTTTCTTGTCCTCTGATGTATTGCAGGATTTTATTCATATTAATCAGGTTCAAAGTACTTTAATTTCCTCTCTGTTTAAACAAATCTATGCCTTTATGTGTATTCATTATTTATTTAGTGTCACGCATGCATGTAAGTGGATCATCCTGTAGGTCCTTCTCAGGTATGTACTTCCACCCTGAGTTGAAAGAGGGCACTGGTGCTAACCTTATTGTCTGAACATGACCAGTGAGGGAAGCTGACTCTGTCCCTTCTGGTCCTCTCACTAAATATCCCACGGTTCCAGGGAAGCAGGCGTCACTCATTTCAGGAACGCACCACAGGACAAGGTAGGACCTTCCTACCGTGACTCTCACAGGCTTTACCAGCCAAGAAAATCTCCTCACTTTCAGACCCTGATTTTTGTTTTGTTTAATGTCAATGAGTGCATGTTTTATTTGGACGATTGTTACAATTAAAGGGGGATGACCAGGTTGGCACCCCGATGTTTTCAGTTTGCGGACCTGTAGTACCTTCCGACATTCTTAATAGTAATTTTTAAGCTTTGTAATTGAATTTATCTGTGAACATATTAGTGCTATGAGCCAGAACTCCGTAAAGAATGCTACACAAAAATAAACAAAAAACTGAATGTTGCTGTCCTTGTCTCCAAGAAGGTGTTTACTTATTTAAATCATTTTATTTTCAAAACAACAAATCCCTTGATGTTAATAATCAAAGATTCAGCAGATATCAATGAAACACAAGTCCTCAGTTTAATATAACATAGTGAAATTACTTTATTTTAAAATTATAAATATATCAAGTTTAACAAAAATCTGTGATGCGCCTAAAGGAGCCAATCCTGGGGTTCATTCCACCCCAGTCAGAGTATCTCCTGTATTCACCAGGCCTCAAGAAGTACTGCCGTCCACGGTAGTGAGGCTGCTCGTACATGATCCAGTAGCCATCTGTATGGCAGGAATGAATATCTGGATATCTGAAGCGATCCTGGACAGACTCACAGTCATCCATGAACTCCATCATCTGTCCTCCAAAGTTTTCTCTCTCATATATCTTCATTCGGTATGACCCTCTGTACTGTTAATTGAAAAATAGAGGATTTAATGAATAAGTATTAGTTTAAAAAAGTAGTCCTATTTTTTGCACAGATTACTGTAACTAAGTCAGCATGGTGGCACAGTGGTTAGCATTGTTGCCTTAAGGATCTTGTGTCCTGATATTGTGTCCAGGACCTGTCATTGTCTGAGTGGAGATAAAATATCCTCCGTGTGCCTGCAGGAGTTTTTCTCCAGGTGCTCTGGTTTTTCTCCCATATATCCAAAAAATTACCTACCTCTCTGAAGTTGGCCCAGTGTGAATGAGTGGGCTCAGTGATTGACTGCACTACACCTGGTGTCTGCCTCATTAGACTCCAAATCCTCCTAGTCCTGAGCTGGATTAAGCAGCTTTGATTATGTCACATTAAATTTAGTTATGCCATGTCATTTTGTGTCACTAATCCATACATGTGTACCCTTTGGCAGACATGCTAGTATAATCTTACAATAAAAATTAGACTCGACCTTGCAGTTATACACACTGAAGCTTCTCTGTAGGGAGAAATCCCTTTTGGTGATAAAAGAGCTGTAGATTTATGCAAGGTATTACAACATACACCAAATATTATGCTTCCTCCAGTTCCTGGGCAGGAGAAGTCTCCTTTTGACATTTTGACCCACACAAATGAGTGGTGGTAGTGGAATAAAAAACACTCAGCTCTGAGACATTCAAAAATGTAAAAATCTGTGAGACTCATGGGAAATGAAACACATGGCGATTAAAATGTCAACACAGAATCCTAGCACAAAGACTGGATGATACCATAAATCAGTCCACTCTTTTAATACTTTTGAAAATATTTTTCCAGACTTACTTGAGGAACCATACGGCAGGACCTGATGCTGTCGCTGTAGCCCATCCAGCGCTGGTAGTCAGGATACTCGCCCCTCCTCAGGAAGTACTGGTAGCCCATGTAGTTCGGGCGCTCATAGACAATCCAGCAGCCGCTCTCCACCCGGATGGAGTTACAGCGGATGAAGTAGGAGTGCAGGTCAGTGCAGTCGCTGCTACATTCGTAGTAGCGACCCTGGAAATTTCTGTCTTCGTAGAAAATGATCTGCAAGAAAAGAACAAAATAATAAGCAGAAGGTTTTTCTTTGATAATTATACTACTAATAAGACTGAACATTAATAAATACCACACCTTGCCCATTGTGGAGTTTCAGTGCTGAGACAAATCATGAGAGTCAGTCGGCTGCTGAGGTTTTTATAGTCTAAAGGTCAGCTATTGGTTTTGTTATTCTAATGTACAGACCTGATGAATCAGCTGTGCACTGACTGAAAATATACCTAGTGGGTGCTTCCATTTGTGAAGTCATTGTATTGAGTTACTGCGTGACTCTGAGCAAGCAAACATGTCACTCATGTTAAACAAACCCTCTAACTATTGTTCTATAATGTACATGTAAAGCCACTGGGATAGTGTTTAAAACAAAGTTTACTTGCTAGTTTAATGAAAGCAGACTTAACAATTTATCAAGAGAGGTACTTCATAATATAAACATGATTTTTATTTTTGTTTCTGCCAAAGTGTTGCTTGTTCATGTGTTAAATGCTCCTGCGTTTCCATTTAAAATGGTTTTAGTGAAAACCTGAAATGCTGTATCATTTCAGATGGTTATACTGTATAATAGCTGGAATTATAATAAAATCATCAAATAACACACATGAACTGGTTAATATAGGGTGGCGCAGGGAAACGGGAAAATTTCAGTTGACATTCAATGCACGAATAAACATATTACAAATACATTGATGAAATATATTGTACAGGATATGCAATTAATGATGGTAATCAATGTTCATTCAATATTCATTTTATGCTTTGAAGAAAACATCATGAAGGTGTTGCCCATTTCTCCGTACACATTCTGACAGCCTATTGTGGAAGTTCTGCATTGCTCGATGTAACATGTCAAGAGGAATGCCAGAGATTTCCTCTTCAGTCCTAATTTTTCATTCAGCAAAGGCTGCAGGACATGTACACTTGGCTTTTAAGATGTCCCCACAGAAAAAAAATTCACAAACAGTGAGATCTGGGGATCACAGAGGCCATGGAATGTCACCGTTGAGCGAAATGATGCACCTTCCAAACAATCGTCGAATAGCTGCCATCGGTTGTTGGGCAGTATGCAAAGTGCCTCCACTTGGGGACTTCTTTTTTAAGGCTGAACACATTTCTTAGAAATTACATAAATGCATGAGAAGACGGGACATGATCATGACGTCCTAACTGGTAATGACGCTGAAAATCCCTTTGCGCAGCAGTCACACTATCACCATTCTCATAAAAGGCTTTCAAAGCAAATGCTCATTGCGCACCACTTCACTGCCCTATTATAACTAAAGGCAAGGGGTTCTAAACAAGGTCGCATTGGTCACAAACAACTGCCCATGCCCCAGGGTCACCAACACCTAGTTCCAAAATGTCCCATTTCCTTAAGCCACCATGTATAAACTGCCATTTCTTCATTATATTGTCATTGCACTCTGACTGAGACATTGAGAACAGAAACAGAGAACAACAGAAAAAGCAGTGAGGAAGTTTTTGACCTCCTGATGCTTTCTAACCTTTTGTTTTCACTCATCAGAAAGGAACTTGAAACATGTCACCCAGGTCATATTTCCAAAGGACCCCTGGATGACAACAGGTGTGGACTACTCAGGCTGATACCGGCACCTGAACCCGACACAGACAAGCATGGGACACAAGTTGAAGGCACACACTGATTTTTTTTTATTTTCTTTTTACCTCGTGGGAAACGCCTTCCACTGTTTCCCACAATTATAACACAGTCTCAGCACAAGCACAGTACAATACTTTTCCTTCTCTCTCTTTCTTTTCTTTCTCCTCCATTCCTCTGGTCAAGCTTCATCTTCCTCCTCCTGACTCTGGCTCCCAGAGTATTGGCTGCTGGCTCCTTTTATAAGGCACCCGGAAGTACTTCAGGTGCTTAATGACTCATTTCTGGCAGCACTTCCGTGTGTGGCGGATCCCAACAGGGCTGCAGTAAACTCCAACTCCCATGAAACATTGCAGGAGTCCGAGGCACCGTTGCAACCCAGGGGGTTGCCATTTAGTGTCCCAGGGGAGGTAACACTCTGGTCACGCTTGATCCCCCGATCTTCCCAGCATGGAGGCATCCCGGCCGGGCAAGGGCCCCGGCTGCATGCTACACAGGTCTTAATCTTACCATGAAGAATGTATGATTCCTGAACTAGCACTTCAGATCTTTCACACACAAGCACTTGAATTCCTTTCATTTCAATTTATGCTTGTTTTATTTCCGCACTTTCTTCACTCAGTACCAATATGTCATTATCCATTTCATGCCCTTCAATCAAAAATTGCCATTCAAACTCACCAGATTCTCTGCCTTCTATCTGATTTCTTTTCCCCAGATCAAATTTCAATTCAGCACTGGTTACCTTTTCTAACAGTAGTGAATATCTATCGGTGTAGCATGTTCTTTAAATACGGGACAGACATCAGAATTACCTGGAAATTGTGGTGCAGTTGAGAATAACTGAAGGAAGCACCCTTGCTGCTTTTCCTTCCTTTCATCCCTCTCCTTTTCCTCACACTCACATTCCCACTCTTTATCTGAGTACTCATCTGTCTCAGGTAAGTCACCCACCCATGTTTTAGGGTTCCAGTCAGATCCTGTTACTACTGCCCTAACTTTCACCTTGGGCGGTTTACACTTTCTTCCCCTGCTTTCACTGCTTCTACATTCTTCACACCAACTGTTATATCTCTCAAAACTTAGACATTCACACAACTTTCCATTTTCACTTTAATTCACTTTGCTATTTTCTTTTTCACACTGATCTTCCTTATTACCAATAATACAAGATAGTAAACCTCTTATAACAGCAGCTGTCTTCTTTATACCTGATTTCTGTTTTCCTGATTTGAATCCTTCCAGCCCCTTCCATTTTGTGGCATGCTCAGCTCAGCTTCTGCTTTCACTACCTGCACTACAGGTTTCCATTTCCTAGCTTTAGCCTGCTTACCTCTGCCACTCCATTGAAAGATGGCTGACTTTAATATAAATGTAGGCATTTCTGAGTCCACAATGCCACTCTAATACAATTTGAGTTATGGGTTGGCCTACTTTTGTCCCAGTAAGCAAACATACACATGCATACACAACAATCCTAAACAAATAAGTTCCGTATGAATGACACATGCATGTCCCCCCACTCTCTAGCACTTTAACCACTTAAATGCCATATGAATGACACATGCATGTCCCACCACTCCTTAGCACTTTAATTAGGGACTCACTACCACCGGCACTAACAAAAATGCGGGTGTCCTTGTGACACACATGAAATCTCTACGCTTTGTTGGTTATATTCCATCCAGCAACCAAACAATGTTTTACTTCCACCACATTTGTACACTGCGGGCCCTAAAATTCACATACATAAACACACATGTACATCAAAACAGTATTTGAAAACAGGGTGCAAAACATGGTTACCCCAATATCCTGCCGGCTACACCAATTGTTTTGTCTTGGTAGAGTAATATATTGATCTATTTTCCCCTTTTGTATTATTAATAAGTAGCCTTTGTCAGAATGCCTCAATTCTCCCAGACTCACCACTGTTAATAAGGTATTATAGTATATAACTTCTCCCCACCTTTCCTTCTATATCTATAACCTCAGGCAAGTAGGTGTAGTAAAAGACAAGCAGAAGTTAAGTTACACATAAAATAATGTATTATTGATAATATTCATAAATAATAAAAATATGCAAAGTACATTTGAATTTTGGCAACCATACAACCTGACAAATGGTGATGTTTAGCTTCAGGCAGCACCAAGACTTTTTAGTTACTTAAAATGTCTCTAGTTAAGTCATCATTTGTGGTGAGCTTTCTTCAGAACAGGCCACATGCCTGTCTCAATATGGCTGCCGAGCTGTGCTCTTCATTGTGTTGTCCTTTTCAGTTCATGGTGTGTGAGATGGTCATTCATCAGTTTGGTAAGAGAGAGAGAGAGAGAGCTGGGTAAAGCAATCACATTTATAGGTTTTCTGTCCAACCCCTACAGCCAATAGGGCATCATGGTACTTAAAGGCTTTTGATACAAGCCAGTTCCAAACAGACATACTTCAGACCAATGGGGGGATAGAACACCTTCACACCTGCCATCCCCCAAAACCATATGTTAAGGTAAAGCTTGGCAGTTAGGCAGCCTGGCTTTCCTATGGGGTTAAGAGACTTCAGAGAAACATTTACCAAACTTGTTTCAGGCACTTCCACTAACTCTGTCGTAAAATTCACTTTACTGACTTAGTTTTGCCTAAGTTACAAATAAAGACATATGAAATATTTATCAACTTGTATGAAAAATATCACATCACAACAGTGATAAAACCATTTCTTAAATTTTGACTGTTCCAAGGAGAACAGTGGCCTTAATAATGCTGAAATGAAAGAAGTTTGGAACCAACAGAGTTCTTCCTACATTTGTCTGCTCAGCCAAACTGAGTAAACAGGCAAGGAGGCCTTAGTCAGGGAAGTGATTAAAAGTCCAGTGGTCGCTCTAACAGTGTTTCAGAAGTCCTCTGCTGAGATTAGAGAACCTGTAAGAAGTGCAACCATCTCAGAAGCACTCAGGCGTCTACCATTGAGTGGCTAGACGGAAGCCACTCTTTACTGTATATGAATAATTTCCAAATCCACTGCATCTACTAATTTGTTACTCTTTTAGCTTGCCCACTTGTGACAATGAGATAATTAGCATAGGTAAGCATTTTTCAGTTTTCTAAGCAAATCTTAAAAAAGCAGACTAGGATGGACTAGGATATGTCTCATTAAAGGCAGCATCAATTGCTTTCCCAATAGAAAAATGATTTTGTTATTTAATTCTTCTAGACAGCTTGTGTCAAAAATATGCAGTCACCTTTACGACAAATACTGAAATAAAAGCTCTGCTCATGCAGTTTCTACAACAGATAATGTTAAAAAACATTCATGAATAAAGTGACTGTATGTACAACACTGGTGGTAACATTGTGGGTCCCATGAGAATATACCAAAATGAGTGAATCATTTTGTTTTGTTATTTTAATTTTCCCCTGGTCTCTTACTTTCAGTATTGTTATATTTTACAGGTGACTCCTTGGACTTGTTCTGCAATTACCTGAGAGAACTAGAAAAGACTCTCATTGGATAGTTTAGACTTCAGTGTTTTCAGCCCATTGTCTAGACCCGGGCCTGGAAGGACAAGCAGTCTCTCTTTCCCAGGCTAAAGGGTAAGAGGTATGGAAGCAATGGTGACCTTAGGGATCTTAAGGTTCACACTGCAGTTCTAGATCTCTGGTCCTAGCACCCGGTGTTGAGACTTTGAAAAGATTAGGCAGGGCTTTGTCTCACAGACTTGTATTTAACATCCATAACCCTTCTTATCTCATCAGTGAAACCCCTTGTTGACATCACGAACACCTGAGACCAGAAAAAAGGTAACAATCTAGACCCAAATTGATATTAAAAGACTTAAGCTTTTTTTAATAAAACACAGAATTAAATTACAAGTATAAAGGATTAAATACAAAATGCATATAATATTAAAAATAATATTCTTACACCAGTTCAGCAACGACACAGATTCACACCTTCCTCTCTGTCTTCAAGATGATCTTTCATATTGTACAAATTTCGTTCAGTTTTTATGAGTAAAAACTGCACGAAAATCTTCTGAACCTGCCCTTTCTTACTAACATTTTGTTCCATTCTGTACTTTACCTTCCAAGATGGTGTAATACTTAAACAATTTCAACCCATAAAACATATCATTAAAATATATGGCTCTGCATGCTTAATATTTATTTCTAATTACATGAATTCCAAGGCTCACACTTACTTTTATCTACTACAGAACTACGAGTGATTTAAAATCTAATAACATTTTAAAGCATAATATTTAAGTAATAGAGCAGTTTATTTGTTCTCCAGTCCCACACATGAAACTGAAAATCAGTTTCATTCAAGTCTTAGTATGGGAACTTAAGAAATCGTCACATTTCAAAAGTTTAAATTATCATGCAGGATTTGGCCAAAACTGTGCTATTGTCATTCTTGAGTTCAGTTCATTTCTTACTCTTTAACTTCTCCGCTTTCTGACAGGGCCATCTTAAAAGTATTATAGGCCCCCGGGAAAAGCAGTGCACTGAGGCCCTTACCTACACAACCACTCAGCAAGTCACAACATACATAGATTAGCATGGGGTCCCCGGGCAACTGCCCTGTGTGCCCATGCTTTGAGACAGCCCTGCTTTCTGAACCACATTAAACTGCATAATGACATAAAATGTATTTGAACTCTTCCTCTGGGGACCCCAATAACATGATAACAGACAGAACAAAGGATGTATGACCCATAAAGTGACTTCAAATGACTCTTCATCATTTCAAACGATTGCTTGATCTTGAGTCACAGAAAGCTTGATTATGATTTACTAAGCAAATTGTTTAAAATACTGCTTCTTTCGTTTTCATTTCTTATTGTTCGGATTTTGGTACCACCACAAATGTAGGGTGAAATTCATGCATGCAGTAGTGGAGGTGGGACCTCCAGTTCGAAGAAAACACTTTTGTTTTAAAACAATCAGGCTCTCTTCTGAAGACAGAAAGTATTCGAATAAACATTTTTTGGAGGCTGTGCTTGGTCAATTTGCTGCCAATTTTGGGACGAAACTGCTGTGGCATTAACATAATAATAATGAAACATTTTGAAACTCCAGGCTTTTACCTTTTTATTTTTGTTCAGATTTTCTTAACTGTCATTTCTATCATTGCACATCTCTATTAATAGGCTTATGGTCAGTCCCATGGTAATCTGCAGCTAAACACTGAAATCTTATTGTGATATTATGGAATGCACAATAAATGAGACGCTGAGAATTTTATCAATTAAGATATGCACAGTATATCTAGGGTGTTGTGTTTGCGTGGTATGCAATCTGTAAACAAAACCACATCAGCATTGCACAGAAAAATTGCATTTCATGGCATATGTAACTGAAACTATCCATCAAAGACTGCTGCAGCTATGCCTGGACTGTTTCATTTCTTCCCCTCTTTTCCCCACTAAAGCCTGAAGGTGAAAGCCAACTTCTTTTAAAGCAAGCACCAATCTCCCAGGAGTCCTTGTACAGTCCCACTGAATGCTGGGAATTGAAGTCCGCTAAGTAGCATTGCCACAGGATCATCCCAATAACAGGCTTGTCAATTGAACATCTAAATACAGCAACACTGCAATGTTTTCATTTCTTAATCAAAAGTCTCTGCCCTCTTATTGAACCCTTTTGAGTTAAAGGTTGCACACTGCTGCCATCATTCAAACATTCAGGGCACTCAGAGTCAAAAGCACTCACAAATCACCATCTTTCAGTCCTGCCTATAAAGAGCTCCCCTGCACTCTGTCAAATATTTACAGAAACTGAGTAATTTGTAACATCACTCAGTAGAACACATCAGTTTCTCACTGCTTTGTTTAGCCTATAAATAATCTAAATATTAACTTCTGCTTTTAAAAATAAACTTATATTTTTGTGGCTAGCTTAGTGTAAATATGACAAGGGGACCCATTTAGTCTAGAAGCTCCCTCCTGCCTCACAATAAAAAATATTGTTCATATTGTGCATCAAAAAAAAATTAAAACAGAAAAAAAAGGTGAGGCAGCATGGTGGCGCTGCTGCCTCGCAGTAAGGAGATCTGGGTTTGCTTCCCGGGTCCTCCCTGCGTAGAGTTTTCATGTTCTCCCCGTGTCTGCATGGGTTTCCTCTGGGTGCTCTGGTTTCCTCCCACAGTCCAAAGACATGCACGTTAGGTGCATTGGTGGTATGGTGCATAAAATCTGTACATTTTGGTTTCCATTATATTTTGTTCAAGACAAGACAACAGATGAACTAAGACAAATCAAAGCAGGTTCTCTTCCCTTACACCTTTACTTTTATAACAGTTGTCCACAGCTTAGTGCGAATTTGGTATTACAGCCTGGGAAAGGAGACTGAGCTGATGCCTCAGGCTATTGATTACTTTATGGATGGACATCTGGGACAACAATTGGGTAAGGAAAACTGAGGCAATATCAAAGAACTTTATTACCTGGGGAATTGATTCATCAACCATTTTGACAGCCAGCCAATCAGGTGCATGTGTTGTGAAACCAAGGCATGACATTTCATAATAAATATGCCTTGGTTTGAGACAGAAGAAAAGCAAAAAAGAAGAAGGAGAAAATGAAGAAGAAGAGGAACAGACAAAGACGGTACTGGTCGTCAGAAAGGCATCATGAACATCAATTGCTAAATCAAACGCCTCCCTGGGACATTCATCCTTGTCATCTGTAACTTTTTCGTAAGCTTTTTCTAAAGACTATATATATTTAGACTTTCCTATCAGTACCTATTTTCTATTATTCTTTGTTCCAGTGGTATTATTATTATTCTTTTAATAAATGTCATGCTGCTTTTAACGTTCTATGCTTTGTCTTAATGTCTAGAGTGATTGAATTAATAAGTTAGATTTCTTTGAGCACCTAGTGTAGCCAGATTTTTGCCATTATTTCTGTGCTGCGAAGTTTATAAGGCTGAGAGTGAGGGCGCCACTCAATAGTTACGGACAGTACGAAAAGAAGGTATTTTTGTCTGATAAATAGCCTATAGTCAAGAGTGCTGAGTCTTTGTATATTTAAATGTATTCTTGTAGACCACGAGTAATATTTAGGTCTCAGATATCATTAAAACATCGTATGTTGTTTGTGCCGATAATAAGTAAGTCTCTTGAAGTGCTGAGTGACAGGCTGTGTTATTCCTAACGCACTTGTGTGGTTTAAAATGCTAGAGGTTAATCAGTATGTGTGTGTCATTCATGGGGCACTGTTGTGGATAGGGTCTGTGTGTATGCCTATAGCTATGTACAGTATGTGTGTGTTCATCTTAAAGTGCAACAGCAGACCAACCCGATAACGAACTTGACAAGAACACTTACCCTTGAGGAAACAGGTAAAGGGCAAGTAGAGGGAAATACCATGATAATATAATTGGCGATTCTAAATTTTCCCTAGTGTGTGCTTGGTGTGTGGGTGTGAGTGTGTGTGTGTGCCTTGCGGTGGGCTGGTGCCCTGCCCGGGGTTTGTTCCTGCCTTGTGCCCTGTGTTGGCTGGGATTGGCTCCAGCAGATCCCCGTGACCCGGTGTTAGGATATAGCGGGTTGGATGATGAATGGATGGATTGAAAAAAAGGTTTTATTTTCTTTAAAAATCAATCAGCTACTTCTCAGATTAACAGAAGGCACTAAACACTGCTGGATTCACATACAAGTCAAGAAATGCTTTCTTGGTAAAGACTTTAGAGTAAGTGAAGAAGCTCTTATGACCTGTAGGGTGCGTTTGAGCACTATAAACACCCAGACAATCAAACCACATATTCACGGGGTCAAACAAAGATGCTTTTATTAAACAAAATACTTTTTATCTTTTATCACCTGGTAAATCACAGTCACAATTCTTTTCCTTTCTCCTTCCACTTCCACTCTCCTTCAAGCAAGCCCCGTCCACCTCCTTCCAACTCTAACCCACCAGGTGAGGCAGAGCAGCTACTTTTCAACCCGAACATGGGCATACTTCAGGTGCAGAACCTCTCTATAACAGGGGAGCCTGCCCACAGCAGCGGCACTCAAGGACCCCAAAAGGGCTGCCCGGCAAAACTACAACTCTTGTGCAACCGGGAGCCATTTCTGTGGGATACCGCCACGCAGTGTACTGTTGAACCCATAGCTCTGGAAAGCAGTCTCCCCTTGTCCTTCTCCTAGAATGGCATTCCAGACCAGGAAACCAAAAAACTGAATGCACCTCTTTCCTTTATCACGACTTCCCAACTGGGTAAGGAACCCTTCAATCCAGCCTGGATTCCAGGCAACCTATGTCTTCTCTGACACTCTTTATACTGTACGTTAAAGAGATGTTTGATCATCCTGAAAGTTACACAGAACAAGTCAAAAAGAAGATGAGATTTTATTTCTGTTTATTTTTTTTAATTTGGGTATACTATAATCTAAATGTAGGTTGTTTGAATCACATAAAAGAGGGCATTGCTAATTTTTTTGTTCTTTTATGATAAAGAGAGAATGAATTAGAATGTGTCAGTCAGAATGAAATGACTGTTAAGGAGATTATGTGGTAGATTTCCATCTATCTGTGTCTAATGCTTGTGCATGTGTGTGGCAAAGAGTACCTTGGATGAAGAGACCTTCTTTGTATGTGTCACACACGTGCACATGTGAGGCAACTGAAAGGCTGAAAAAGGGATAATTCCATGATAGACCAGGGGGCGGCAGAGTACACTGATCCTTCCACTTTTTCATTGGTAGACCCACCACAAGAAATTTCATCTGGACCTGATGATCTCATTTTTGGTTACAGGCCCGACGATGACATCACTTCCCCTGGCCGACTTTAAAAGTCCATGTTTGCCTGTCTGTTTGTTCTATTGTTGGAATGACGTCTGTTGAGACCTGTTTCATTTGAACCAAACTTTCATCATTGGCAGCCTATTTCAAGTATATGGACAGCTGCCCCCCAAACATTTTCCTGTGTTTGTCGAATCCTTTCGACAATTTTAAAGTTGTTTCTAACATATCATTGCCTAATCTTAGCTACAATATTTTGAACTATTTGATTATATGATAGTATTAAGCTTCAGTCAATCATATCCGTCACCCTTGGTGCTTGGCTACAGAGTAGTCAATGGATCATCACCTATACATATGGAAACACTTCTGGGGTCATATGCTCTTTTGCAACCCCTCAAATCTGCTGACAAATGCCATCTGATGATACCACCTCTGTGTGTTATTAAATTTTAGTCCAGACTGTTCTTATGTGTAGCTCCTAGCTGGTGGAACAGGCTGCCAATTTCCATTCAGACTCTCTTGGTGAATTGCTGTTTGATATTAGCTGTTAGGCTTTCATTATCTAAGAATTATAAGCCACTTGTGTTTTTTTTTGACTTCTTTACTTGAGATGATCAATTTTGTAACCTTCTTCTCAGTGGCAGATTTAGGTATGGATAACATGGGTAGCCACCCAGGTTGGCATCTTGTTGGGGGTGGCAGTGAGAGCCTACACCAGAAAATTCAGATTGGTGATTACAGCCTGAGATGGTCGATCCATTAGAGACACCATTGATGAAAGTTAATGGAGGCATGCGCTGGACAACAAGGGGTGTGCGCTCTGTAAAGTCCACATTATGTACTGTCATACACGTGCACAAGGGAGGCAGCTAAAGGGTCTGAATAGTGACAATTTCACACCTGACCAGGGGGTGGCGAGGTGCACTGACTTTTTCTCTCAATGCTTTGCAGACCATTCCCACAGGGTTCCAGTGCCCGTTGTAACAAAAGGTGCTATATAGGCGTCTGACCAGACAAAGATTCACATTGGAGGCACGTATAAAATAAGTAAACTCTTATTTTTCTTCACCTGTAGGGCACGTCTTCCCCGTAATCCCCACAGGCACAACACAGTCCCAAGTGTAAAACAAACATACAAAACACCACACTCCTCTCTTTCTTCCACCACTACTAGGCAACCTTGTCCTCCTCCACCCGACTCTGGCCTCTGAGTGGTGGTTGCTGGCTTCTTTTATTGGACACCCGGAAGTGCTCCAGGTGCTTGATTGCTGACATCCGGCTGCACTTCCAGGTGTGGCGAAACCAGAGCCCAGAAGGTTCCAGCAGTTCCTGCTGTAGCATCCCCTGGTGGTGCCTGCGGAACCCAACAGGGCTGCACAACATTCCAACCCCCATGAAGCCCTGCAGGATTCCAAAGCCCCGCTGCAACCCAGGTAGGCTGCCATCTAGCGTCCAGGGGGATATACTGGGTTTCCCATCCTTGCTCCCTCGGAACATATGCTGCAGGGGTATTCCAGCCGGGCATGGGCCCTGGCCACCTGCCCCTCCGTGATGATGTCACTACTGGTTCCAGCACCAATGAGGATGTCATTTCCTGTCACGATGACATCACTTCCGGGCCAGACCTTTAAAACCACCATCTTTGCCTCATGTCTTCATTTCTGTTTTGGACTTTGAATCAGACACAACGTGGCGAAATTAACCCTTTTGCAGCCAGGACATAATACACGGATGGCTGCCCCAAAACTGTTTTATGTCTCCTGTCCATTCTTGTGACAGTACCCAGATGGGCACCATTTATATAACTGAAGGAGTGCAGCCTCAAAACACAGAGGGGCCCCACATAGGGCTTTTAATGGTCTTTGACCAGCAGGGTTTGCTCTATAGCACTTGTTCTCAAAAATCGATTATGTTGACCACTTTTTTATGTTGCTTCTGTGTAAAAGCATCTGCTAATCATATAAATGTAATTATGCTATTATTTACATTCATTAGGAATTACTTGTAGCTTTATTTAAGAAATTCATTGATAGTGTTAATAAAATGCCAATATTGTAGATATTGTACAAATCTGTACCAAGTTAATAAAAAAATCAGCTCATGTAATTTTTTCACGAGAGCTTTTAAGGAATGTTTAAGGATGTTATTTTTTGTCATTTTTATGTAGAAAGCTGGTGAGAATTATTTAGCCATCCAACCATCTGAAAAACCAACTTAATTCAATTTGGGATTATGAGAGATCAAAGCCTATCATAAGAACTTCAGGCAGGAGCCAACAATGGATGGGCAAAGCATAAATGAATGAGCAAAAAAACTCAAAAAACTGTCATCACCTATGTGAATCGGCCTTATGATATTCTTATAAAAAGAAACACAAGTCCTGTAATATAAGGTAGTGAAATTACTTTATTTCAAAATTCTGAATAGCAGATTTAACAGAAATCTGTGATGCGCCTGAAGGAGCCAATCCTAGGGTTCATGCCTCCCCAGTCACTGTATCTCCTGTACTCTCCAGGCCTCAAGAAGTACTGGCGTCCTCTGTAGTGGGGCTGCTCATACATGATCCAGTAGCCATCCACATGACAGGAGTGAATATCTGGATATCTAAAGCGGTCCTGAACAGACTCACAGTCATCCATGAACTCCATCATCTGACCACCAAAGTTCTCCCGCTCATAAATCCTCATGCGGTATGATCCTCTGTGCTGTTGTAAAAGAGATAGCAGTATTTTAAAAAATGTCAAGGATATTGTTTAACCACAGCTTTCTTTTGGGTGCATCATTGGAATATTTTATGTGTTTTATCTTAACCATCAAAAGTGACACACTATAAGCTTTTATATTTTATATTTATATTTATATATATTATATATAATTATATATTTATTTATATATTTATATATATTATATATTTATATTTATAATATATTTTATATTTATATCTGGACTTGACAAAATGATTACTGTGATTGTTGAATTTTTTTTTATATCAGAGGTGTTTTAACATCATTCTTATTTTTGAATATTTTATAATAATAGCTCTTCTGTAACTATGTAATAGACAATGTGAGTTGCCTGGCACTCCGGCCAGGATGGATGACGGGATGCCTTTTTAATGAAAGGATGTGGGTGGACAGGCATGCCAACCAGATTGGTTAGTGGAACCTTTACTGGTAGAGAGGCTATTATAATGGATGGACGGGGGAGACAGCTTCACAGGGCTATGTGTTTCCCCAATACAGTGCGTGGCGACAACTCTCTGGCATGTGTGGACACCCACAGATGTAATTTTGGCAGGCAGCTCTGTTGGGATAAAAAGTTATTTTCCTTACCAATATGTGACTTCCTGTTTAGTATACATTTTAAGGGAAAGTTTAGCGTGTATATCTGCATCTGTCAATATGGGCTGAGGCATTGTATTGGAAACTGCACAGTTGAGGATTTAGACAGCAGTGCTAGCTAAGTCAATATGTGACCCTGAGCATGCCACTTCACCTTCTGAGCTAAATAACTCATCCTAATAAAACTGATATTTCATCTTCACTGTAGTTGAAGTAAAGTTATGAGCTGTGAGTGTACTGTGTAATACTCAAGAAATTCTACAATTAGCAATGTAAATCTATTTGATACTGAGTCACAAAACCTATTCCATTACATGCTATATTGGAAATTCAAAAATGATTATTTTTAATATTAGAGAAACTTACATTTGGGATCATGCGACAAGACCTGATGGAATCATTGTAGCCCATCCAGCGCTGGTAGTCAGGATACTCGCCCCTCCTCAGGAAGTACTGGTAGCCCATGTAGTTGGGGCGCTCATAGACCATCCAGCAGCCGCTCTCCACCCGGATGGAGTTACAACGGCTGAAGTAAGAGTGCAGGTCAGTGCAGTCACTGCTACATTCATAGTAGCGACCCTGGAAATTCTTGTCTTCATAGAAAATGATCTAAAAGAAAAGAAATCACTTTAAGCAATCTCATTTACAGCACCTAGGTATAAATTAAATTTAAAAAAAAAATCTCACCTTCCCCATGTTGGAGTTTTAGTAATGAGACGGACTTTGAAAATGTATGGGCTGCTGAGGCTTTTATACTTTAAAGCTGAACAAAAGTGTTTTGTTATTCTAATGTATAGACCTGATGAATCAGCTGTGTGCTGCTTTAAAATGTATCTAGTGAGTACTCCATTTAAAAAGTCTTTGTGATGGGTCACTTAGCCTGCTTATGCTCCATTTCATTTGTAATGTACCTGGAATGCTGTTAACAATACAGTACACGGGGCCCAATCATGCATACACCCACACTCCCATGGGGCCTGCCAGGAGGTGCAGGGAATCTAACACGCGTGTCTTTTGGTTAATGTAGGAAAAGCAGAGTACCCAGACCAAAAATCATACACAGACAGGGAATTGAACCCTGGACACATTAGGCAGCATTGCTAACCACTGAGGTCAAAGAGATTTATCTCTATTTCTAAGTCTTTTTGTTTGGATAGTGATGATTAAAATTACAATAGTGGAATTAAAAAGTTAAAAACTCACCTTAACAATTACAATTTCTTTAAATTCCAGCTAGAAGTTAACTTACTATTTATTATGTGACCTTTGGTTAGTTTTACAGTTCAAAGATTAGGCAGTCTGCTAATAGTCACTTGTAAACCGTTCTGATCAAGTGAGGAATCTCAAGTCCCATACAATAAATGTTGGGGTGCCAGTCGTCCCCGTTTACTTCTCAACAAAAAATAATGCAAATACAAACACCCATTCATGCAGAGGCAGTGAAATAAACAAAAATAAATGGTTGCCATAATTAGGCTTTGTATCTCTCTTGCTCTCCTTTTGCCAGATCTCTGTCCTGTGTTGTGCTCTGTTCACAAAAAGATGCCTCCTTCCATCAACCCCGTGACATATAGGCGGGAGATTGCAAGGGGCAATCTCAGTGCTGTGAAAGGAATAGGAGGGGACATGATTGATGACAGCACCCCCTTTTGAACCGGGGTGGAATCACATAACTCGGAGGATCCCTGTGGGTCATACACAGATGTGCATCTATAGCTTTTCTAGCAGTTATGCAAAATTCTGCAATAGAAACAAGCATGTAACATAAAATATATGGTTATGGATAAAATGAACCAGATGACACATTTGATTTCGGGAAAAAAATGAAAACTTTCACCATTTTGTTGACTTATGTGATTGAGAAGATGGCTAAAATAAATTAAAAGTCTTGCTTTCATTCCAGATCACAGCCATGACTGACCAGTAAGACTTTTGGGTTCAATACTCAGTAGAGTTAAAGAATAAGTTTGGTATTTTTCATGTCAAAGATATTTCTTCAAAGTCATGGTATATATCAATTTGCCACATGAAATTTTGTGTTAAAGTGAAGCATTTTGTATGAGTTCTAATAAATAAGCAGCCTGTTCTTGTGCTTTAAAATGGTATTCATATTGAAGGGGTATACATTTGAAAACAAAAATCTTAAAGCTCAGCAAGTATGTCCACTTTGAAGTAGCAAATGTTTTGATTTAAGAGAATTTGCCTTCACGTTTACGAGGCATCCTTGTGATAAAGAAAGGAAATTAGAAATAATTATTTTATTACAGATTTGTTGATCTATTTTCCCTTGAGGTAAGAATACGCTTCATTTTACGCTTCATTTTACGCTTCATAGCCTCCATCATAGGTGGAATTATGACAATCTGACAAGCCCTCAGCGCCAAGCCATATTCTGCTTATTATCCTACTTGTTCCTCTGCAGTTCTGTTTTTTCAAAAGTCATGTCCTACCATGGCTTGTAATAACATATAGATGTGTGCTCACATCATATGATTATTTTTTGCTAAACAGCACTTACTTTTCACACATTACATTCTGTGTTGTTGTTTTACACAGTTTAAAGAGTCAGATTAACACTGGACTCCAGAAATACACAAGGAGAACATACAAAGCTTGAGCAGACCCTGTGAGGCAGGAATGACATCTCTGCGTTACCTTAAGAAGCTGGCGTAAATGGAGCTCCATGAGCAGCGACAGTGGAAGAATAAGCAACACCGAGGGCTTGGGGGCAAAGGTGCATACCACAAACAGGCACTAGCTAAGCCTGTAATCCTCCTGTTTGGAGGCTCTGTTAGCCGTACCTTGCATGACAGATTAGTAGTATACTTTGTATATTTGGCAGGAAAACTGAAGTTGTGGTCCTGATTCTCAAGTAGAGCCTGAGGAATGAGTGCCATAAAGGTTGGCTCTGAGCCTGAGCGATTAGAGTGAGATGGGAGTACTTGTCGCCTCATTGTGGAATTAATGAATTAAGCTTCAGTATAATAAAAGAAAATACATAAGTGTGGCTTTTTCAGTTATTATTACCTAGTTGTCTACAGAAGATGGACAGCAAGTCACATCAGGGCATCAACATTCAGTAACAATATCAGCAGTTGACTTTACAAGATGAGTGCATGCCCCTGCCTTTGAAAGATGCCATGGAAGAAGAGGAGCAGCGGAGCAAAGTGCATGGTCTCTTTTTAAAATGGCAGAATCTCATAACAATGGCATGCTTTTTGATTTTTTACCTTTTCAAAACAACACTGATATTCTGCTTTGCAAAATGTATGCAATCTCAAGACATGGATCAATACTTAATAATAATGTTTTTTGGATTAAATACAGGTTTTTTACACACCTATGGACCCGTGTATGTATTAGTCCTATTGTAAGCTGCATGTATAGTCAAGGTATTTTTAAAGAGTATAAAGAATGGCTGACTTCAGAACATAATTTTATTTGGCAAATTAATATATATAACGATTGTAAAGAAATGACATTGCCTTAAAAATGACCAAACATATCCTTTAATGGAGAACATTTGCTTTAGCCGATGCTTATTTTTTAAAATCCTTTGGGATTCTAAATTAGTGTTGTGAAAGATTCAGCCCAGATCACAGACAGACACAGGACACCCAAGTCCAAAAGCACACAACATTTATTAAACCGTTCTTTTTCCCACGCACATAGTGCCCAAATCCATTGTCTCACCAACTCAGTCCTTATATTACACTACTTCTTTGTTTCTTCTGCCGCCTCTACTCCTCTCCTCACAAGCTTAGTCTTCCTCCTCCTGACTCTGGCTCTTTGAATGGAGTGAGGCGGCCTTTTTTATACTGCACCCGGAAGTTGTGTGGCAGAAGTGCTGCATGCGAATCCAGCTCCTCTTCTGGTAGAACTTCCGGGTGTGGCGGAAGTGATGCAGGCCATGGCTCCAAAGCTGTCCAGGCGCCCCCTGGCAGTGGCCATGGACCCCAACAGGATTGATCTTCTAAGCCCCAAGCCCATGGCTTCAATGCAACCCAGGGGGGCTGCCTTATCATGTCCCGGGATATGAATTGCCCCTCTCCTAGTCCCCTGCTTCTCCAGGCCTCCCTGTAGGGCACGATCCCCAGCCATCCATCACAGTGTATATCAATGTCAGATTATTTAGCTCTGTTTACCAACCTGTATTTTTATTTTGCCCTTGAAATCTTACTGTTATTGTCGTGGTTCAATCAGGCAAATAAAAGGAAGCAAAATATATATATGTTACAGAAAATATGTTATATTAATAATGTTATTTATAGTGTGGCAAAGTTACATGCAAGCTAATCAGGAACAGAGTGGTGGTGATTAAATCACTCACATTGAAAGTAATAAATAAAGAGAAACAACCAGAATGGATTGTAAAAGGGAATCATTTTAAAGAACAGAAGGCAATAGAATCTGAATCACAGCAGGAACAGAATTCAGATAGCTTTTATGAACCACCTTCCAAATGAAGCTTCCTGCTGTATGTACCATAACTGTTGCTGTCGAGGAGCAGCAGGAGGGCAGTAAAGATGTCTCGATCAGCTGAGACTTCGAGAACAAGCAGGCAGACTGGTATTCGTCGATTAGTACCCAGCAGCGCAGAAGTCAGGCACAAGGACTGTAGCCAAGTAAGTGGTCTATGCAAAGCAAGGGTACAAAATACAAATCTTTCAACCAGCAGGGATGGATATGAACAAAAAGGCCAAAATAAATTAATAGCGATAAAAAGAAAATCATTTTTCGAAAAGCCCTAGCAGTCATCTTCAAAAGTGACTTCAAAAGTTTCAGCCAGAGTTCCAGTCATGTTTCTTGTCATTTTTGTTCATTTTAGTGCCATTTATCCATTTATTTATGCTAATGATACTTTTGTTTATTATCCATTTTGTTGCAAATGTCTGTATTATGTTACTTGTGTTTTGTGGGTGGTTTCAAAAGAGATGGGACCACCTGTCAATCCCTGCCAGGAACTGCCCTCCACCCTATAAATGTGGAGGTACCCCCATAGTTCCTGGTGGTTCATTCTGAATAAGAACATAAGAACTTTGACAAATGAGAGGAGACCATTCTATCCATCAAGCTCATTTCTTTAGCTAATAGCTAAGCTGTCCCAATTGCTCATCCAGATTTTTCATAAAATTTATCAAGGCTTCTGCTTCAGCCTGCGCTAGGGAGTGGAGTGTTTACTTGTATTTGGCTGTACTTGGTACCTTTTGAACGTGTGCTCTGTGTTTGACTCCATTTTGGATTCTATATTTGGAATGCACTTGTCTTGGATTGCCATGCCTTCTCAGGCAGTACCTTTTTGTGATCCAGAGAGCTTCTTGAGCTAAAGAGCATTTTTACTCAAAATAAATGTTATTTTATAAAGATTTTGTGTTTGCCCATTTATCTAACTGGAATTTGACAATATATCCCCCCTGAAGTCAATATTATTGGAAATGCTTTCTGTGGCTTGTATACCTTGGAACTCCTGGTTCATAACAACTGCCCTGAAAAAGGAAGCCAAATGGTAAAACTATGTAAAGCTTTATGGATTTACATGACAGAAATGGATTAAATGTTTTCACTACAGGCATCAAAGAAAACATAGAAAATGGTAAATTGAATACAATTTTTGAAGATACTGGGTCCTGCTGTATTTCTCAGTCTTTGTGATTTCTCCTCAGATGTCACAGAGTATGCACTCCTAACAAAAATTCTTTTCATTCTAGGAATCTGATAATGAGATTTTCCCAATAATGAAGACTGACAGGAAGTTTTCCAGGAGACCTGGAAACATTATGCTTAGTCTATCCTTCAAGAGCCAGTAAATGAAATTTTAGCCCAAAAACAGGTTAAAGTATGAAGGTAATTACTTAATAGTTTTTTCTCACACCTTTTTAATTAGCTATTAATATTACAATCTGTAATATTTTATAACACTTTTAATAGTGCCCAGGGACACCAGGACTGAAGGAGCAACCGTACTAAAACCTAAACACGAAATACTGGATTCAGGCTTCTTAACCATCTCAATGGCTGCCTCGCTTCATCTGTATTCGCAGAAAAAGAAACTCTTGCAAATAACTTAATTTTCTGACATCCTAAATACTCGCTTTCTATACCACCTGTGGTAGCGCCACCTGAGAAAATCAAATCGACAGGCATCTCAAAATAGAAATAATGGAAAGTGAATTAATCTGTTCTTAAACAGCAAATACACATAATTTAAGGTAAAAGTAAAACAATTAAATGCTCCAAAATAATTAATTAGAACACGAAAAAATAAACAGAACACATACTGTATATACTGTATAATAAAATAAAAACTGCATTTACTTTTCACTTCATTTGTTGATATTACAGCCTTCCTTTCAGGCTTCGTTGCTTCTACACTCTTCTTGGATGTTAATAGATAAGGGTTACATATATAACCAAACACACCAAAATAATGCGAAAAAATAACAGAAAATACACAAGTGTAATGCAAGAGATTCTAAAGTGAGGAACAACCTGGGCACACAACAAATGACATAAGCACTATCTGTGGCTGCATTTTTTCATTGTGCACTCAGTTCGAATGTAGAAGCATCATTCAAACTCCAGATCAAATTTAGCTTTTGAGCTCTGGAACATTCAAAGTTAGAATTGCTCAAAGTATGAGGCACTTCTATAACAGATAGATAGAAAGATAGGAGAGGCACTATATAATAGATAGGTAAATAGATACAGGTATGTGATATGTGTTCAAACAGCAGTCCAACCTGTCACTGATATGGATCCCCAAGTACTTGTAGGAGCACACCACCTCTACATCCTCTTCCTGTATAGCACATTAAGCTGAGTGTTGACTGGTATTGCCCAATTGCAATATACGATGTTCATGCAGAAGGACAACTGCACTGATTTAAAAAAAAAAAAAATATATATATATATAAAAGACACTGCTTTGATATACTGTATAGTGTAATCTGATGCTCTGTGTAAGAAAGGACAGAGCCGACTATACTTCCTTAGAAGGCTGGCGTCTTTCAACATCTGCAATAAGATGCTGCAGATGTTCTATCAGACAGTTGTGGTGAGCACCCTCTTCTATGCGGTGGTGTGCTGGGGAGGAAGCATAAAGAAGAGGGATGTCTGACGCCTGGACAAACTAGTGAGGGAGG
This sequence comes from Polypterus bichir lapradei, assembly GCA_026402145.1. Taxonomy (NCBI): domain Eukaryota; kingdom Metazoa; phylum Chordata; class Cladistia; order Polypteriformes; family Polypteridae; genus Polypterus; species Polypterus bichir. Next base: position 126,626,903 of record JANRMT010062814.1, on the reverse strand, counting down.
CAGGCTCTATTTTAGACACAGAGCTGGACAGTTTGACATCAGACTGAGCAGGCTCCTGTCAATAATGGAAAATCCACTGCATCCGCTGAACAGGAATCATCTCCAGACAGAGGAGCAGCTTCAGTGACAGACTGATGTCACTGTCCTGCTCCACTGACAGACTGAGGAGATCGTTCCTCCACCACACTATGCGACTCTTCAATTCCACCCGGGGGGGTAAACGTTAATATTATACAAAATTATTGTCTGTCTGTTATACCTTCAGCGTTATCACTCTTTAACTTAATATTGTTCTTTATCAGTATGCTGCTGCTGGAGTATGTGAATTTCCCCTTGGGATTAATAAAGTATCTATCTATCTATCTATCTATCTATCTATCTATCTATCTATCTAT